>OAMR01000360.1:750827-765248 GCA_900205405.1 Echinochloa crus-galli
GCGGAGCTCTCCGCCTCAAGCACCAGCACCGCACATCCCCTCCCCTCCATTTGCCCATACGAGCCACGCAGGCGCAAGGCAGCAAGATTCGCAAGAATCCACCGCGAGCGACCAATCGGCGGCGAGCTGAGGCCAACCATGGCGCCGAGCAAGCTGCGGCAGGCGCTGGGCGCGGTGAAGGACCAGACGAGCATCGGGCTGGCCAAGGTCGGCAGCGGCGGGTCCGTGGAGGCGGAGCTGGACGTGGCCATCGTCCGGGCCACCAGCCACAGCGAGTCGTTCCCCGCCGACGAGCGCCACGTCCGCGAGATCCTCACGCTGACCCGCCTCTCCCGCGTCTACGTCGGCGGCTGCGTCGCCTCCCTGTCGCGCCGCCTCGGCCGGACCCGGAGCTGGGCGGTGGCGCTCAAGGCGCTGGCCATCGTGCACCGCCTCCTCTCCGAGGGCGAGCCGGCGTTCGAGCAGGAGGTGTTCTACGCCACGCGGCGGGGCACGCGGATGCTCAACATGTCCGACTTCTGCGACCGCTCCCGCGCCGACGCCTGGGACTTCTCCGCCTTCGTCCGCACCTACGCCGCCTACCTCGACGACCGCCTCGAGTGCCGGATGCAGGGCCGGCACGGCGGCGGCGGCGGCCCCCCGCGCGGCGGCAGGCCGCTCCGCGAGGAGATGTACGGCGCCGCCGCATCGCCCGGGAACCGGTACGCCTGCGACGTCGCCTACGCCGCCGGGAGGCACGACGACGCCGCGGGGGACGCTGGCGAGGGTGACCGGGCGCTGGCGCTCGTGGCCAGGGACCCGCCGGCGAGCGAGATGACCGTGGACCAGCTTCTCATCAAGGCCAACCAACTCCATCACCTCCTCGACCGCTTCGTCGCTTGCCGCCCCGTAGGTGAGTGTGAGTCCCATTGCCGGCGCGAGCATTTGATTTTGTCTCTACAAATTACCTTGCGGTCATATCATTCCGAGACCCAATTACCCAAACAATGGTTTGCTCACCGTGGAGGGGATGGATGATCGTGGCAGGCGCGGCGAAGGCGAACCGGGTGGTGACGGTGTCGCTGTACCCGGTGGTGAAGGAGAGCGCGCAGCTCTACTGCGAGCTGACGGAGGTGATGGCGGCGCTCATCGAGCAGTTCGCGGAGATGGAGACTGCGGACTGCGAGCGCGTGCACGCGCTCTTCTGCGGCCTCGCCAAGCAGATGGAGGAGCTCCAGGGGTTCTACGCGTGGTGCAAGGTCGCCTGCGTGTGCCGCCAGTCCGACGTGCCGGAGGTGGAGCCCGTCACGCAGAAGAAGCTCGAGCTCATGGACGAGTTCATCCGCGACAGGCACGCCGCGGCGTCGCACCCGAGGCTCCCGCCGCCGTCGCCGGAGCCGAGCCCTGAGCCGGCCCCCGTCGAGGAGGTGCACGAGGATATCAACGCCACCAAGGCCCTCCCGGCGCCCGAGGAGCCGCCGGCCGCGGCGCCGGAGGAGGCCGAGCCGGAGTCCCCGCTCGTCGTGGCCGACCCTCCGCCGCCGCCGGTCGACGAGGAGGCAGACTTCCTGAACCTGAAGGCGGACGCCATGTCCGGCGAGGAGCACGGGCAGCAGCTGGCGCTGGCGCTGTTCGACGGCAACCCGGCCGGCGCGGAGCCGAGAGGCGACGCGTTCGACCAGTGGGCGGCGGACTGGAAGACGGCGCTGGTCCAGTCGGCGAGCGCGCTGGCGAGCCAGCGCGCCGAGCTCGGGGGCGGGCTCATCATGCTGGTGCTGGACGGCATGTACAGCCACGCGACGGCGGCCGGCGCGCAGGCATTCTCCGGCAGCGCGAGCAGCGTGGCGCTGCGGCCGTCGGGTGCGCCGCAGGTGCTGGCGTTGCCGGCGCCGCCGGGAGCCAGCACCGTCGCGGCGGGCGCGGACCCTTTCGCGGCGTCGGCGTTGGTGCCGCCGCCGACGTACGTTCAGATGACCGACATGCAGACCAAGCAGCAGCTTCTGACGCAGGAGCAGATTGTGTGGCAGCAATACGGCAAGAATGGCATGCAAGGGCAGGGGGCCTTGGCAATGCTAGAGCAGCGGCCGCAACAGCAGCAGCAGATCCTGCCCCATGGAGGCTACAACTACACAGGTTATCATAGGACCTCTTAGACTAACCAGTCGGACTCTAATTGTTCCCCTTCTGATGTTTCAAACGTTAGACAAGTTATCCGACAGTTTAGAAATAGGGGTAGCCATCCAAACCAAGCAGTCGCAATATAGCATTGGCACATTCAAGTTATCAAATGACTAACTCAGCTTGCCTGCACAGCAGATGTGCTAAAAGAGCACGAGTATCCAGACAGAATTCTGCACCAAAAAAAAAAGAGAACTATAATAACCTACAAGTTGCCAACGCGCACTGAAACAGTGAAACGGCAGCAATGCACTGCGGCATAAGAATGCAGAAAGCAATCAACAAACCAGCCGCATAATAACTCCATATATATATAACAAGGAAATTGAACAATAATGGTTCAAATATTGTATCATGATACACGATAGTTTTTGACAGAAATGGCTTAAATGATGACAACCATACAGGTTTTTTGATTTACATGCCAAGTACTTATGATCCTCGGGCAGCAAGCCAAGCTTGGCAATGAGCTCAACCGATTGGGAGCATGCCGTAGCCAATGCAGTTTGATCCAGCACTAAGCTTGCTGGAGTTACCAGTAAAGGCCGGCTTGGTTCAATAGCGCAGCAGACTATTTCATGAGCACAAAGAATCTCAGTGCCATGATGTCCATGGTGTAGAAGAAAGCAGCATCAGAGAACTGCATGTTCCAACAACCAAACTAGTTTAGACAAGATCCAAGGTGGCAATAAAAAGCAAAAGGCATGTCAACTATTTTTTACCTCACAATGGCAGATCAATCATGGGAATGGGAACTGCATGGTTGGGTACGAGTAGTTGGTTGCCCCGACTGTGGTGAAGCCATTGTTACTGGGAGGAAAAACATCATAGATGCCAGGCATTGTTGCTTCCATTGGACCTGACAGAGTAGCTACATCATAATGTCCATTGTACGAGGACTGAGCTGGAGGATACTGCATAAATTGATTGTTTTGCACAGGAAATTCACTGGGGAAGCTTGGATCAGAAGCAAGGAGATCATTCAATTCTATAAAATCATCAGTAGAAAGTTCTCTGTCAGGTGGCAGGATTGTGTAATCTATGGCGGCCACATTGCTGGCGCTGAAGTTGTTAGGCACACCTTCTACCCCAGCAAGCCCCGATAATTCATTGAAGAGGCCAAAAGTGTTTACTTCAAAAGCATGAGCTTCGGCTTCAGACATCGGAGGAAGACCAGAGTTCTGCAGGAGGTTAAAGCTAATTAGTTGAAAAAGAAGAAAAACCTTAAAATTTCTAATGGAGAAGCATAATAAAGATATGCCATATAGGAAACTAGTAAATGATGAACAAGACTGAATTATACCTCTCCGAGAGTAGTGTCATGAACAGGAGAATCATTCAGAAATCTAGACAGCTCCTCCAATAGAAATCCATCAGAATCATGAGAGTACAAATCATTGATCCCATTAGATATGTTGTTCCCAGAAACCACACCATCTCCAGACTGGTGAGCAGGTATATCTTGGAAAGTTGAGCCAGCAACAGTATAGCCAAAAGTTAAGTCCTCTACACAAGTAGTTGCAGTGGCATGACCAAATGATGATTCCTCTCCAGCACAAGCAGCAGATGTATTCTGTATAGCTGGTTCACGAGCAACATCTGTTGGGGCAGCATGTTGAGTGTGTGGGCCCTCTGTTGGGTTCACTACTTCTGAAGAGGCCATTAAAGGAAACATAGAAGTTTCTGCTTCTGCATTATCCCATTCTGCTTCGTTAAATGGGGCCCCGTATTGCTCCCCAATCCTTGGACCAAGGCCACTTTTCTCGAAAATTTTGCAGAGAACAAAAGCATCCTGGACATTAAAACAAGGACAATCTATTATTCATTATGGTACCACGAATTGGCTCATGGAATGTATTCAATAAGTGAAATCATCAGGTACACCACTCTAAATTGCAGAATGCAGAATCATTTCATGAGAGATGGACACAACTTTCTACATAAGATATAAATTGAATCGGAACTGTTCGACTATCTAACATAACATTCATACCACAGGATCAATAACAAAGGGACAACATATCAGCGAGAATCATTTAGCAAATTTGTTTGTTTTTATACAGAGAACATAGCTGCTTTAGTTTGCACATGATTGATTGTATTATGAACTAGAAAGCATTAAGAGACAAATATCAGTACCTTTGAGAAACCAGCAGAAACCAAATCCTCATCTTCCATTTTGTATTCATACATCACCCAATCAGTTCTGCCACCTTTAGGGGCCTTGCCTTCATGAAATATCAATGTTTTCTTCAAGCCAACAATGCGAGAGTTAAGCATGATCGTTCTATCTTTCCCACTAGTCTTCCAGTAACCATTTGGTGTAGCACGGTTTGTCCTAGAGCCATTAGGATATTTCTTATCACGAGGACAAAAGAAGAACCATTCACGATCTTTGCTTCGAAGAGAGGACTTGTCTGCACACAGAAGAAGATGAGCGGACAGAAATGAGCAAATATTTACATCAATTTAATTGGAAAATCATCCACTAGTTTCGATGAATGAATCTACTTATTTGAGCACCAGGTAACAATATAGAAAGTTAAACAGATAGTTGCAAATTAATTACCAGGGAGATCCCAGGGAGGAAACTTGTACAGATCAACCTCTGCTATAGCATCCACAATAAGTTTCTTTCCCATAATCTTCCTCTTCAAGTAGTAGGAAACAAGCTCAACATCTGTTGGGTGGAAACGAAAACCAGGAGGCAGGCTAGTTTGCGCCATCACCCTAATGCCTGTCTTGCCTTTAGCACCAACAGGAATATTGAGGGATATCAAGGCAAAAGCAGAAATGCGCTTAAAGGAGATCACTAGTTGACCAGGAAGAGAAAAGCTTGAGTGCACAGACAAGAGAATCCAAGTGCACAAATCAGCTAAGCAGTGCGGAAGAGAGCCGCTTTCAAAAGTGTGAGAACAGAATGCAGCAAAGGGTCTTCAGAAGACTGTTTGAGAAGAGAGCAGGAGACTCCAACCTCAAGACAAGCCTTCGGAAGGGAGTGTCACGAGACTGACAGGACCAAAAGAGATGTTGGTCAAGTGAGAGAAAGAGATCGGAGAATGCAATTGATGAGAGAAGCTATGGTTGGCAAGACTCAAGCGAAGCAGGAGACCAAGCACTCAACCAAGGATGTTTCTGAACTGATGAGAGAACTTGAGTCTTGCCAAATTTACCAGCTACAACTGATTCACATGGTAGGAAGTATTAGCACAAAACTCCTATTGTTCCACCTGTATCAAGTGAAATCTCGGAATTTTATGCAGTATATGAACCAGAAGTAGCACGAGAGGAAATAAGGGTGTCCTCCGGCAACTTCAGCAGACATGGGTGATGAGGATCAGTATCCTGCATAAAAACATCACAGCAGATAAATATATACATATACACAGAAGAATCATATATGGAATATACAAATTCTGCTGACACAGCACTTCAAAGAATCATCTTGTATCATGATTAGATGCAGCAACATGAATCGGCACCTTCCATCAAACCCAGACAGTACAGCAGAGCATATTCGAACAAATAAACATGACAGTAGACAGATGATTCTAAAGCTGAGACTACCCACACAAGTGTCACAGAAGCAGAGTACCATCAAATCAAACTTTTTACAAGGGTACTCATCATAACATTCAGAAGGAGATCAACTAAATTCTGGTAAAACAGCCAGGTCAACGATCAAGCCAAACACCCCTAATCCGTCCCCAAACCATAATCGACACAAGTCTACGGTACAAGTCAACGCTACAAAAACCAACGACCTAATCAACAGAATCCTAAACCACACTACCGCATACGAGATCCAATCCGATCAATTCCTCATAACCCAAATCAGCGACAAGACCGATCAAAAGCAACCCTAACTTGCAACCCCAACCAACAAACCCAGATCGATCGGGGGCGGAACCGATCCGACCAACAATCCGCCATCCCTAGCCGCGAAATCGGCGTGCTAATCGGCCAAACATCTCAATTACCTACCCAGGCCACCAGCGCCCAAATCAAACCCCTAGATTGACACCAAATCCGACCTAATCGACCCAGAACGTCCCACAATCGTACAGATCGGAGCAACAGGCGATGAGGGAAGGGGGATCGGAGGGGGGCTTACGGGGGAGACGAAGGGAAGCCAGCAGGCCGATCGGGAGGACCGAGGAGGAGGAGGGGAGCGCCGCCGTCTGGTCAATGGAGATGAGGTGCGGTTTGTGTGGGGTGGGGGGATCGCGTGGCTGTGGAAGGGGGCTTATAAAGGCGAGGGAGTGTGGAGTTGGGCCGGGACGCTGACGAGTGGGCCCGGAGGATTTTTCTTAATTCTATGCTTCTTGCTTCGATCCCCGCCGCGTTATGCGACTTCGAGGAAACTTCCCCAGCACGCGAGTACCAGACCCGTAGCCCGTAGGTGCGAAAATTCCACCCACGACCGTCACCGTGTCCTGGGGTTTTACGTTTCCACCCCGCACTAGAAAGATTTAAGAAATATGGAAATCTGGGGCGGAATATGTAATGATCCTCGACTAGCAGTTTGATTGTGAATAATATGCCATCAATTTTTTAGATAATGGTATCAACAATTACCATTATTATTATTTTATTTTATTTCCTAATCTACGGTTCTATTGTACATGCCCACTGATAGGTTTATCGAATTGGATGTTAGCCAATTAAATTTAAAGCTGGTGGGAAAAATAATAACCTCCAAACGATAGAAAACGTCTGGAAAATGCTCTTTTTCGTTTCATGTCAAAAATTTATCAACACATTCTCTTTATGGATCATGATGTAGCCAAGGCTACAAATTTAAAACTAATGTTATGTGCATTCGAACAATTATCTGATCTTAAAATAAATTATCATAAGAGCGAGATATTTTATTTTAGGCAGGCTAAAGAGTGTGAACAACAATATGCCGAGCTTTTTGGGTGTCAATTTGGATCCTATCCTTTTAGATACCTTGGCATCACAATACATTATAGGAAACTCAGTAGGATTGGAAATCTATAGAAGAAAAGTTTAAGAGGAAGCTCAGTAGCTGGAAAGGAAAGCACGTGTCAGTAGGTGGGAGACTAGTTGTCGGTGCCGATATTGGCCGCCCAACCTCAGCGCCACACAGAATGCGCTGTTGTTGACGTAAAATCTGCAGTTCACGCCAAGCACACAGCAAGCCGAATTAGCTAGCTTCACACGTGAACGTTTGAATCCAAAGCGTGCCAGTCAATTTTCCCTGAAACTGACAAAGGAAGAAAATATTTAGAATAAAACCTCGAACGTGCCGGATGATACCAGACAGTTCCACATCTACGGCTTTGCAAAGCCAATCTTGATCGGCATATAGCTATGAACAAGCTATCTGTCGGCAATTGATACATTCGTTATATAATCGGCAAACAGCATGCAAAGAATGCACGGCCGACCGCATGACGTCACCATGATGAAAGATCGGTTTTTAATTAAATGATCGCTGCAGTACTTAATCACAACCGATTAACAAGAATGAGGTATAATAAACGTGAAAAGCACGATCGTGAATCTCTAGTAAACAAGAATGCATAGGTTTAAAAGCACTAGTCTACCGCATGTCTAGGTACTTTCGAACCCGTCAAGTATAATAAACAAACAAGTTAATCCACCGCATGATACAACTTGTTTAAAAATCACACCACCAACCAAGAATAGATCAATCTACCGCATGATATACTCTAAACATGGAAGGCTAAAAGCATTCGTTATTTAAAACAAAGTCACGAACATGTTTCACTCATGAAGGGATTACCGAATACGGCTAAATAGCCGAATCGGGTTCCATGAAGAAGGAACAAACTTTGTCAACGATGATAGATCTATCAGGTCAATTTCGAGCTCTAATCCACCGGATGATTAGTTCTAAAACGACCCAAAAACCTGCATCTACCGCATGATACCCGGCTCTGTCAAGATCCATACAAAATCAACAAGTATGAACCCGCGACACGTGGCAATCTAGATTGATTCGAATTCGGCTATGTAGAGGAACGTGATTTCATCGTGCAATGGATTAAAACCGAACCTTAATCAATCTAGATTGGGCAAAAATTCCTAGTCGATTACGATTACAAAACGTTTATTTCCAAAGAAATACGTCGAAGTGCCGTATTCATCTCGCATTCTTTATCAAATCGGCTTTTTCCTTGTATTCAATCCACGTCATCACGCATTCCCGAATGCTTTCCATAGAGCAACTCCCTTGCTGAATCGGCGACGGACTCCCGACCGCATAATGCCTTTGCCGAATCTTTCTCGAAGATAAGCTTTCTTAGCTGAACGATGTTTATCTTTTCACCAAATCCGGCCCACATGTCAGCCTCTTCCTGGTGTCAATTTTTGGTGTTAACACATGCCCCTTCAATTTCGGGATAAAAGATACTTTTATTTCGGAATTGACCATAAATACTCAGCGTTTCTAGGTCATCTCAGCTCAATCCCCGCTTTTTTCCTCTCTTAACTTTTCCGAAGCTTCATCCAGATCCAAACCCTAGTTCATCGACCTCCGCAAGCTTCAACCTTCAAATGGCGCACCAAGATCAAGCTCTCCAGGTAATCCTCAATCTTCTTCAAGTACATTCGGCACCATCCTTTTGAATCGCCTTTTAAATATTTTCCTTGCCTTTTCTGTTCTTGATAGGCCCTAGCTGCCGAACTCTTGATTCCCGTCGAGGAAAAAGCCACATCTTATTTCCTTGGGCCCGTAGGAATTTCGGATTCTTCTGAACTCATTGCGGCCGAATCTCAAAGAATTCCTTTCAAAACTTCTCGGACAAAGCCTCACGAATGGCAAGATGCCTTCAAGAACTGGCCTTTGCCCCCAATCGCTGGATGGAGAAATTGGTACAAGAGAGTCCTTGATGACAAAAGCCCTCAAACCAAAAACTGGGACAATCTCTGCATCTCACACTGTCTAGAGCTATCCTTAGCCGAGACACCCAAGAATGAGGGTCTTCTTATTGCAGCCTGCCATTTCTGGTCCAATGGTACAAATGCTTTTCTTTTCGGCCATGGACCAATGTCTCCCACTTTGGCCGATGTTTACATGATGACCGGCCTGAACATTACAGAGTCTGTGCGCCCATACAAGTATAAGGGCAACTCCAAGCAAACAGGAGTGAAGACAGGAGTTGGATATAAGAAATATATCCAAAATTATATGTCTGATGGCCCTCTGTCTGAAGTTGAATACAAGGCCTTTCTGAACATGTGGTTGTGCAGATTTATCTTTTGTGGTAAAGACAATGAACCGACCTTGAATCATATTGTGATGGCTGAAGATTTGGCTGCTGGCACACTCATCCCTCTTGGGAAGTACCTGCTGGGAAGTGTCTATCACATGCTTCACCAAACCATTCGCCTGATGCATACCAGCAAGAAAATTCCTTGTGTTAATGGTCCTTGGTGGTTCATCCAGATGTGGTTGCAGTTGTATATGCACCAGATCGTTGCTATTGATGTCAACAGTCGGCACTTTCCCTCGATCAACTACAAGGAAGGGGAAACCCAAAGCACCAAAGGCTGTCAGACTTATGAAGAAGCTGCTTCTACTGTATCTGTAGACAAAAGCATTGGTGAACTTTTCGAGCTTTTCTCCAAAGGTTTTGCTGATCCTCTCTGGTTTCCTTATCTTGATAACGACAACCTCACCCTTCCTTGTGAGTTTAGCTTTGAAACTGGATGTGTAGATGCACAAGCCACAGCCATCTTCAATTCTTTCATTCGGCCCTGTATTCTGCCAGCCGAATTTTGGGGAGGAAGGCTGGTTCAGAGTACCTTTGAGTACTATCAGCCGAATATGATGGCTAGGCAATTAGGCTGTGGCCAAGTGCCACCAAGATTATTTCTCCATGAATTCCTCAAGCCTAGGGAGATTGTCACAGACTCCACTGAGACAAGAAGGATTTTTGACTACAGATGCTGCACATCTATCTATAAACCTGAGCCTTTTGTGCCAATAACATCTGTTCATCCTTCTTTCACCATCTGGTGGCAAGAGTTTCATGATCATATCTTCAACGTGCCAATTCATCCCTTCTGTCTTGAATTGATGCCTGACTATCGACCAATTTCAGAGGTAACATGCTCACTCCTCATCTTGTTTTAATAATATTTCTTCCTCTGATTATTTTACATAGCATGCCCTCAGTGGTGGTGTGGCTTTCTTCTTTCTCGAGCAACATGAGTGTGCATAGTCAAAATGTTCTCACAAATTGCCATCTTTTTGCCCTGATTAGGCCAGCCACCAATCAGCTCATGAGCATCCCCTTAATTTGTCAATGCCATATAAGACCTGGTGCTGGCCCCTCCACTACGTGCCCTGATGTCTAGGCAGGCTACTTTAGACCCCATTCTTGTCATGCCAACTTCTGCCAAGAGGAAGACCTCTTCTTTACCTGCCCCTTCAGTTGTGAAAAAGAAAAGAACAAGCAGCAAAAAAGTTGGTCAGGTCAAAAAACTCTCCTCTTTCAAGTGTAATGTACCTTTTATCTTGCTCATCTTCTATTTTTATGATCTCAGGTCCAGACACAGCAAGCAACAACCACCACAGACTCTGCCGATGCTCCATCAACTGGTATAAATTTCCACCATCTCATTTATCTTTTCTTTTTTTTTACATCAGCATTTATCTCTTGCTAATTGCAGAACAAACCCCAATGGTGCAAATTTTGGAGAGTTCTTCCCCTCACCAGGATTCAACTCTAGCTTCACCACCTCTTCAACTAGAAGCTGCACCTTCACCAAGAGACTCTCCAATCTCTCCTCAACATGGCATGCAAGATCCTGCTACTGAACCTGAGCAGCCTCCTTCTCCCACATCCAGGAAATCAGAAATGAGGTGAGTACCCCTTCTTATTTACTCTTTCCTAGTAAATTATCACTTGGCTCATCAAGAATTTTCTTTCAGGAGGAATCTGCTTCATCATCCAACTATTCTTTTGCCGTGGATGATTTACTCACTGAACAAGGAGAAGAAACATCTGGTCAAGCTCTATCAAAGGAAAATCAAGCAAAATTGAAAGACATCTTTTCCTTGCTGCATAGAGGTATCCAAGATCAAGTCAAGGATGCTGATCTCCTGAGGGATGTGCTTGAATCCAAAAGATCTTCCTGCTGATGTCAAAGCCTCCTTGGATCCAGTTTCCCAGCTAGACAATCATTATGCTGCAGTGAAGCAGGCTCTGAAGAATCAATCTGCTCAACCAGCCTTGGAGCAAAGGAGGGCCATAGCCAAAAAATCTGTGAAAGATTTGCACTCTAGAACTCAGAGCAACAAAGAACTGTTAGCTAGCCTACAGTCTGCACTTGAGTCGAAGGAGACCAGGAAAGCTGAGCTGGAAGCTGAATTGAAAAACTTATCGGCTGAAATTGAAGCTGATAAAAAGAAGATAGCCGAAATCCCTGGTCTGACAGAGGAGATGCGCAAGGAGGCTTCAGCAGCTCTGAATGAAGAGAAGCAGCTCAAAGCCAAACTTTCTGCTTTGGCAAAAACCCAAGAAGCTGACAAGAAACTATTGGAAAACATCAGCAGCATAATATCCAATGCAAAAAATGTAATTTCAAAGTATTGTCAATGATCCATTTGGCAAAGCTGGCTATAATGGGCATAGCATAGCCGAATTTTACTTGGTCAAACCGAATATGACTCAGCATGAATCCCAAACGACGCGGAAACCGTTCAGTTCGAGAGCTTTCCACCTTCCGAAATTTTGGGATACACGCCACGATCTCTGGCCACGATTTTCTTCGTGGGCTCTATAAATAAAAATATCGAGCACCGTTGGCCTTTCACCAAGCGTTTTGCCTTCCTAGTCTCCACCAGTTCGAGCTCTTCTTCTCCCCAAGCACAGTAAACTCAAGAAAACCCAAATGGCCAACGGAAGGCGACCGGCCGCCGATGAACCTGAGGGAAGCCGCGCCGGCGCTCGCCGCAGGTGATGATCGTCTACTTCTTCTCTCGAAATTTTTGCCCCCTTTTTTTAATAAACCCTTGTTCTTTCAGGCTAATCCAGTGGAATCCCGTCGCTGTTTCGGTTGCGGCTCCGGCTGCGGCTCCGGCTGCGGCGGCTGATTCTTCGGGTTCGTCCAATCGAACTCTCGAATCGGACGATCTTCGCTACTCAGATAGCGACGCCCGCCGGTTCAAGAGGGAGCGCGACGAGACGCGCCATGAACTGGAGATCATCTCCAAACAAGCTGGGACTACGGACTTCGAGTGGCAACACCAGCGCAAACAGTTACTCGAAACCATCGACGGTAAGTCCTGCAACCTGCTCAGTTTCAATCTGTCTTCAAATAGCATTTATATCTGTCATCACTTGTAATTTTGCAGATCGCGATGCTGAGCTCCATCGGCTGAAGGCGCTGGTGGAGGAGCTGGCGAACAAGGTGAACGCCCAAGGGGACACACCAGAGACTCGCCTTGGTGCAGTGGCAAGTCGCGTCGACGAGGTGGCCCTCCATGGCGTTCGTCTAGGTGCCGCCGTGGGTTTAGTTGCCATGTCGACACGCACCGGCACTGATTATTCCAGGATGCCGGTCGGCTTCGCCAATGGCAATCCGGAGAATATCGACGACATCGATGCCTCTGTAGATCGTCTCGAGGGCCATGGTGCTGCCATTGCCGATTCCATCCATCTCCAGTCTGTCTTGAACAGGCTTTTCCAGTAGTTTGTACTAGGGATTTCATGGAATTTCGGTAATAAAACTCATCTTTTGCAGTCCTTCTGTGATAAACTCATTATTCTTGTGATGTAATTTGTGTGCACTAAGGGCAATACACTCTAGTATTGGCCATTTTCCCTTTTGTTGGAATTTTTTGCTCTGAAGACGGCTTCTTCCCGAACGCCGGCTATTCTGACAATTAGCATACTAATCAACGATCAATTTCAACACTAGGATAATATTTCTTCAAATACCTCCCATTTATAGCAGCAGTGAATTCTTCCCCCAGCAAAGTTTTTAGGATATATGCATTGCCAGGCACGCAACGAACCACTCTGAACGGTCCTTCCCAATTTGAGGACCATTTACCGAATGCACTATACTTAGTTCCAATCGGCAATAACGCTTTCCAAACCAAATCTCCTTCTGCAAATTGCTTGACTTTCACTTTCTTGTTGTAATACCTGCATTACCATCCATGAAACTGAGCACCTTGTATCCAGCAGCAGCACCAACTAATATGAGGAGCCATTCGGTAAGCCCACAAAGCTTCATTGAGTACCGAATGCCACTTCCTTGGCTTCTGATCGATTTTCTTCTGTATGATTTTAATCATGATCTTGTTGGAAGCTTCTGCCTGTCCATTAGCTTGAGCATAATAAGGAGAAGAATTCAGCAATTTGATCCCCATACTTTCAGCAAAATCTCTGAATTCTAAAGATGTAAATTGAGTCCCTTGATCTGTGGTAATTGTCTGAGGGATTCCAAATCTATAAATGATGTGCTCTTTGACAAATTCAATCATATTCTCTGATGCCACCTTTCTCAATGGAATTGCCTCAACCCCACTTAGTGAAATAATCTGTTGCTAAAAGTACAAACTTATGCCCCTTGCTCGATGGAGGATTTATTTGGGCAATCAGATCTATTCCCCATCCTCTGAATGGCCATGGTTTGATAATAGGATTAAGAGTTGATGCTGGAACTCTCTGAATATTTCCAAATTTTTGACAATCCTGACATCTATAAGAGACAGTGTCAGCGTCATGCCCAAGGTAGTGTACGATAAACTCGATCATTCTTCCTTGTCCCCTACAACTATGTATTTGCAGCTAGCGGACCAGTCAATCCGCCATCCCGCGGGGATAGCTGAGGACATTCCGGTGAAAATCCGGGAGTTCTTTGTCCCTGTGGATTTCGTGGTGCTTGACATGGAAGTCGACACGAGGACGCCTCTCATTCTTGGAAGGCCATTCTTGAGCACCGCCAACGCAACCATCGACGTAGGAGCCGATTTTCCATATACTCATGATTTTCTTTCCTCCAATCATCTTCTGCAAAATTACTTTCAAAAGCATACACATTGCTGGCAAATAAGTCTTGATTCTTCCTGTAACCAGATGCACTTTGAGCCAACCTGTTTGCTTCTTCATTATCCCCTATAGGAATATGCTGCAGAATTACTGACTGAAAACCCTTCAAGATTTGCTTGCACTCTTCATAATAATTCCTTAGGGTATCATTCTTGCACTCATATTCACCAAATACCCAACATCTCTGGATTGAATCTACTCAGCA
>OAMR01000360.1:783509-814919 GCA_900205405.1 Echinochloa crus-galli
ACTAAACAGTCTGTGGAAAAAAAATACGCGCTTACGTAGAATAGTTAAGTTCGTAACTAATACGGTCTCCAGCCAATTATTTGTTATATTTTCTATTAAATATGCATGTCTCACGTGTCTTCTTGCTAGTTAAATAAAACAATAGAAAAGTTCGAAAGAATTTTTGAACATGCCACTACAAAAATAAAAAAACATGTCCATACGATATATGATCCGTTTCGAAAAAGAAGCTAGATGGAATAGAATCACTTCATCTAACACTTGCTTAATTTATATATTTTTATTTATATTTTTATTTATATGTCAGCGTATACTATTTATTTTATCACTTCTCATGTTTTATGTCAATATGTTAAATGCTTTGCTTAGATTTTTAGACAACACTAGATAAGACCTACTAATATTTAGTAACCACATGTGTTAGTTTAATGTTAAACATTGACGAATATATACATGATCAAGTTTTGTTGACGTTGTTTTAACTAACACTAGATAAAACCTACTAATACTTGGGAAACCCCTACCTATGTTTTCATATTTTTACTCAGATACTCTAACCGCTGGACTAGAGGCCCTTTTCACTGCACAGTGTTGTTACTACCCATACAGATAAGGGCAGTCCCAACCCAAGACACTAGACATGATTTTCATAGACTCCACATCATCAAGAAACTAGTGATAGACACTACACTCCCAATACAAACACCACCCTTCCACATTTCAATTTAATGCTAGTACTCTCACATCTTGTCTTAGATGATGTGTAGACATCATGTCTCATGCAAGACTCGGTTTCCTTCTCTTTCTTCATTTAATTACTTGCCACATCATCTTTTATCCTAGGTGGCAGCTTATTTAATTCTATAGACATCATCCTAGTCATTGGGTTGGGGCTGACCTTAATTGCCATCTTTTAATAGCATTACTCGGTGAGTCTATCTAGGTGAAAAATATGTCTCACACCTGGCCGCTGGCCGTCCTGCCGTGCTAAACTTATGTAAAAGTTTCACAATAAGTTGTATTGAAATTGAGAAAATAAATCGGGATTTTTAAAGGCAGCTGATGTTTCCCTGTCTTTTCGCACCTCACGGGTACGGGAGTTTACATTTCACAGCGTGCCTTTGGCCCTGTTTAGTTCCTGGTCACATCATCAAACTTCTAAAAATTCTCTCTCTAAACTTCACTATTCATCTATCACATCAAATCTCTCTCCTCATGCATGAAGTATTAAACGTGGGTAAATAAAAAAACTGGTTTTGATGTATACGACTAGTCGAATCTTTTAAGCCTAGTTAGGTCATGGTAGGACAATATTTATCACAAACAAACGAAAAGTGATACAGTGTCTGATATGACTTTTTAACTTTACTTTTTACTTTTTTTTTCAGAAACTAAACACCGCCTTTGTACCGAGCAGCGCTCAAGAATTTTTATGCTCCACCGTAGCCCCAAGTGTGCATGCATGCAGGGGAGGGACGGCCCCGTACGAGCACCACCAGCAGAAAAATTGCAGTAACGATACCAAGAGCATAGGGATAGGGTTCTAAGAAATGAAAGTAGAAAAAAAGAAAACTCCATAATTTCTTCAGAAGGTATTTAAATCAAAATCAAACCTCATCATTATATTTCTTATAATGATCTCTTTAAAATAAAATCACCTGATTATATATAGATAAAATTATTTTAAAATATTTTAAAAAGTAATATAATTTGATTTTTCTTATTTTGAATATTTTGGTGTAAGAAATACAATAATGCTAACTGATTTCGATTTGGATGTTCGCATTTCTTTGGTATATATATATCGTATGCCTTAGCACACATCATTTTTAATATGTTGTATTTAGATTTATATGTCTCACTCACGAAATATAGAGATGCTGTAGAGTTCTGGGTATGTTTAGTTCCACATTAAATCACCAAACTTTTCAAAATTCTCTCTCCAAACTTTACTATTCACCTATCACATCAAATCTCTCTCCTCGTGCATGGAATACTAAACGTGGGTAAATAAAAAACTAATTACATGGTTTCGATATACACGACGAGATAAATCTTTTGAGCCTAGTTAGGTCATGACAGGACAATGTTTCCCATAAACAAACGAAAAGTGCTACAGTACGCTACAGTATCGGATGCGGTATTTTCACCAAGCTTTCCCTCCATCTTTTTGGAACTAAACACACCCTCTATTTATTCATATATAAACATGCTACCGATTTGACGTATAAAGTGTGCTTTTCAATTGTTATTTATAGGCGGTGTTTAGTTCTCTTTAAATGTGAAAAATTCTCTCAAAACTTTACTATTCACCTATCATATCAAATCACATCAAATCTCTCTCCTCATGCATGGAACACTAAACGTGGGTAAATAAAAAAACTAAGTACATGATTTTGATGTACACGATGAGACGAATCTTTTGAGCCTGGTTAGGTCACTGTAGGACAACGATTACTGCAAACAAACGAAAAGTGCTACAGTACGCTACAGTGTCTGATGTGACATTTTTATCTCTCCTTTTTACCTTTTTCAGGGAACTAAACACCCCCTCTATTGTGAGGGTTATGGTTTGCGCCTAAAATTGAGAAAAGTAAATGCATTCGAACAAATTCTGCCAGTCTTCATTTTGCAAACTCCGGCCCTGTTTAGGCCTTGTTTAGATGCCAAAAGCCAACTTCCAAATTCACTATGCAAAAAAAAAATTCCCTGTCACATCAAAATGTCATAACATGCATGGAGTTTTAAATGTAGATGAAATAAAAAACTAATTGCATAGTTTTGTTGTACTCTGCGAGACGAACATTTTGAGCCTAATTAATCAATTTTTGGACAAATTTTCACACATACAAACGAAAATGCTACAGTGACGCAATGATTACGAAGTGACATCTTTCTCCCAAATTCAACCTCCAATTTCAACATCTAAACAAGGCCTTAGTTCAAAAAGACAACTCCCAAATTCACTATGCAAAAAGAAGATTCCCCATCACATCAAAATGTCATAACATGTATGGAGTATTAAATGTTGACGAAATCAAAAACTAATTACACAGTTTTGTTGTACTCTACGAGACGTACATTTTGAGCCTAATTAATTAATTTTTAAACAATTTTTCGCACATACAAACAAAATACTACAGTAACTCAATGATTACAATGTGACATCATACTCCAAATTCACCCACCCAATTTCAACGTCTAAACACGGCCGCCTCTGCAAACGTCAAACCTAGCCGGCCAGCCGCGCGAACTCGCTCTCCATCTTCGGCTCCGCGCCGCCTTTTCCAGTAACCCCCGTCCTCGCCGCCGCTCTCTCTGCGTCGGTCACAGCGCCCCGGTCGCCAAGAAGCTGTCCCCGAGGTCCATCGCCGCTCCTCCCCGTTATGCCCAAGAAGCTCGGCAAGCCGCCGCCCCCGGCGGCGGCGGCGGCGGCGCAGGAGGGGAGAGAGGTGCTGTTTGCTTCATGTTCCTTCGCCGACCTCGGACTCCACCCTACCCTCTGCGCCCACCTTCAAGGTCTCGCTCTATCTTTGCTCACTCCCTTTTTTTAGCCCGTCTTGGTTTCAGTTATGATTTGGGAGTTCGGTTGTGAATCTTGCTCCCAGCACCATCAATTTCCTTTCATCGACATTAGCTTCGTTATGATTTCTTGGTTGGTGAATGTCAAATCGAGTTTGGTATACAAATCTTATCTTCCTAGTTTTATGTACAAAATTGGAGCGTGGAGTAACAGACTACATTTGTGGTTGTAAATCGAATTAGCGCAGAAGTCATGCCCGATGGAATTGGTGCCCACATAGACGCCCTGTTCGGCTAGATGGTTTCCAGTCAGCCAGCAGTATTTTTCTCTCAGCAGAAACCAGCACCAGTCACCAGCCAGCAGTGTTTTTCTCTCAGCAAAAAACCAGCACCAACCACCAGCCAAACGAATATATGTTGTCGAGTGCATTCTGCAATCTGCATAAAAATTGACTGCTCTCTGGTTATCTGGTTCATAACGAGCATCAAAATGAACAAGTCTGTAAAAAGGATACGGGTTTTCCTGCTTTCTAAATGAATATCTGGTTTCATTTCTTTAATTTAGATAAGATGGGTTTTCAAGCACCGACGCGAATTCAAGCTCAGGCAATTCCTGTCGCCATGTCTGGACAGCACATGTATGCTCTAATTTATCACAAGTCATTAAACAAATAGCTGCTTTTCTTTTGAAAAATGAATAATGTTTGCACTACTAATTTCAGGCTGGTGAAGGCTGCAACTGGCACTGGGAAAACTCTTGCCTACCTTGCACCCATTGTTCACCTTCTCCAGATGAGGGAACCTCGTGTCGATAGAACTCATGGAACTTTTGGTAATTTCTTGTTGGGCCTTTTTTATTCATGTGCTGCATTTTATTTTATTTTATTTGAAATGAACATGTGCTGCATTTTATGGATAAATCCAATTTTCCCTCTAGAATATCCCTTTTCCTTGTCTCAACGTCCACCAATTTTATTCAGTAAAGCTGCTCTCTTTTGTTTCCTTTCTGTATAACCATACACCTAGTGCTGGTCCGTCTATCATTCTATGATGCTCTGCTTGTTCAGAGAAGGAAAATGAACTCACTGTGACATCTGTAGTCACTTTGGGGAAAAGTACGACAGACTGAATTTTTAATGCATCATCGATTTTATTTTGATTGAAGTGATAATCTTGTCTTCGTGTGATTCGGGTTTATTTCCAAGCAATTTCAGCTCTGCCAGCTATCCTACTGATGCTGATAAGTGGTATGTTAAAACATAACCAGAGGAAATCATATGACACTAACACATATGGTCAATTATTAACTTATTATGATCTATCTAGTAAATCTACAACCCGTTGTATAATGTTGAATAAAACCCTCTAATTACTAATTCTTCCCTCACCCATTAGTCCTGATTGGCGTTACTAATTATTTGATGGCAGCGTTGGTACTCGTGCCAACGCGAGAGTTATGCCTACAGGTTTATGGGATTGCACAGCAGCTGGTCCATCGTTTTCACTGGATTGTCCCTGGGTATGTCATGGGTGGTGAGAACAGAGCAAAAGAGAAAGCTAGACTGCGAAAAGGTATATCTTGTTCCATAAAGTCATTTATGAAATCAAATGTACCACTATGTGAATCATGCGTTGACTCTTCAAATTTGTTCCTAGGAATATCAATTCTCATTGCTACCCCTGGGCGCCTTCTTGACCATTTACAGCATACTGCGTCATTTGTTTATTCAAATCTGCGCTGGATAGTTTTTGATGAAGCTGACAGGTCTGATAGAAATGGTCTCATCATTTGGTTTCCAAACAAGATTTCTTATTTATGGGCACAATTTACCTCACTTGTGTTTGTATTGATGCAGCATTCTTGAACTTGGTTTTGGGAAAGCAGTTGAGGATATTCTAGAGCACTTAGGTTCAAGGAATGGTGCTCCTGATCAAAATAAAAACAAAGGGGAGCATATCCGAAGGCAAAACCTTCTCTTATCTGCCACTCTTAATGAGAAGGTTAATCGGTTGGCTAAAATTAGTTTGAAGAACCCAGTGATGATTGGCCTTGATGATCAAAAGAAGTCTTCAGGGAAATCCAGCACTCTGGGGAACACTCATACTTCCCTATTATCTGATGATGAGGATGACACAATACTAGAAAAGAAAAATGATATATTGGAAAATGCAGTTGATGATTTCAAGCTTCCTGCACAATTGGTCCAAAGATACGTTAAAGGTAGCAACAAGTTGCTTACTCTGAACATTTTAAAGTTCATGCTTGTTTGTTGCTTAAGTGGTATAACAAAGCTTTGCTTTTCTTTAGTTTCATGTGGCTCGAGGCTTGCGGTTCTTCTTACGATTCTCAAATCTCTATTTGAAAGGCAAATTTCTCAGAAGGTGAGTTGCATATATCCTTAAACTCTTTAAATGTCACTGAACTGTAATTTTTGACTAAAAGTTACTCTTGCCACAGATAGGTCCTGGAAGTCTGGCTTCTAACTATTATGAGTCAGCTAAAATTGTTTTTTTTCTTGCAGGTTGTTATTTTCTTGTCAACCTGTGACTCTGTTGATTTCCACCATACAGTACTCAGCCAGCTTGAGTGGAGCTCTGGCCCACAACTTGATACGGATAAGAAGCAAAAGTTTCTTAATTGCATGGTGTTCCGTTTGCATGGTAACATGGAGCAGGATGATCGCAAAAAGTCATTTTTGGGTTTTGGTTCTGAGAAATCTGCAATTCTTGTATCCACCGATGTTGCTGCTAGAGGCTTGGACTTTCCAAAAGTCAAGTACATCATACAATATGATTCTCCAGGGGAAGCTTCTGAATACGTTCACAGGTACCTGAAGCATCTCTTGTCTGATGCACCTGTAGGTTTTTGATCTATTGTCTTCTTTGTAATTTTGTATATTGGATCTGTACAAAATGTGTGCTTGCATTTTGCTTGCTTATTACACAGTTCCGTATTATGCTTCTGGTGTCCACTGCATTGCTGATATAGTACATTTATCTAGCAGGTTGCTTATACTAAGGCAGTTCTGCAGTGTATTCTAACTTGCTATCCTGTTTTGTAGTTTCTTGTGTAGATGCTAAACACCCAATGTATAGGCAACAAAGATAGCTGCATTCTACTTTGCCAGTGCTAGTTTTGTTTTAGTGACACTATCCACTTCTTTACAGGGTCGGAAGAACTGCAAGGATTGGTGAAAAGGGGGAGGCTCTCCTGTTTCTGCAACCTATTGAACTTGACTACTTGAAAGATCTGGAGTCACACGGTGTGTCACTGACAGAATACCCCTTTCAAAAGGTTTTAGATAGTTTTCCTGTAAATGGACAGAAACCTCACAAAAGGAAGATAATATCTTTGGACATGCACCCTTGGATAATGTCTCTGCAGAGATCACTGGAGGGCTTTGTTACTGCTGAGGTAATGCATATTTCCTTTTCCCTCTACCTCTAGTGACTGTTGGTGAATATTATAGTTTGCGCTTCAATGATTAGAAGAGGTGTACATGTGAAATAGTTTTGGTGATTACTTGTTATGAACATTGTGAACTAAGCTTTAAGCAACAGGTATCAATGAGTAATAATATATTGTGCCGTTCTTGATTCTTTTACAGGATGCAAGAAAGAAGCTTGCCAGGGACGCTTTCTGTACCTGGGTTCGCGCCTACACTGCCCACCGAGGCGAACTGAAGAAGATTTTTATGGTGAAGAAGCTCCACCTGGGGCATGTAGCCAGGAGCTTTGGGCTGAAGGAGCAACCTTCGTTGGTCGGGAGGTCACATCAAGTGCAGCTCAAGAAGAGGAAGAAAGAGCAGAAGCGCGAACGGCCTGCAAAGAGGAGAAAGCTCCCCTCAAAGAAGTGAACTTGCACATCCGCAATGGCGCGACGCTTGAATCGTGGATCATGGTCCACTCTAGTTTTGGAACTAACAACCGTGGTGGCCTGAAGTTGAATACTCCGATCGAGAGCTAATGTTACCGGCACACAGTGGCGGAGCCAGAAACACATCAAGGGAGGTGCTGTGTGCATGGACAGGTGCTTGGCAGGGTGTTGAACCTTTACTTAAGTCACGGTTTTCAACTATTAGCTAATGGGGTTACTGGAGATTTCCTTGCCTGCACCGGCACCAGCTCCCCGGCAAGGCCAGCACTGGTCCCAGCTCCGCCCCTGCCTGTTGGCTGTAGGGCCTTGATAGAGCTGTTTTGTTTGTGAGATTACATGCTTTGGATTTGGAATGCAGCAACTATCAACACATACACAATGTTTGTTGAGATGAGATTTTGTACCATTTTAGTACACCAGGTTTTTTTTAGCAGAATTTGACGCTTTTGACTTTCTTCCTTTACAAACGGTTTCTTGAGAAAACAGCAGTACCATCAGCCAGTGGATTTTGGCAAACTAATCAGCCAGCCAGCTGTGCGCACTCTATCAGTAGGTCATCGATGACGCAACAAGTGCTTCTTGTCCCCAATAAACAAAATCTGCAGTGTCACCGTCAGAGTAAACTACTATTAGACCCCAATCACTGCCGATCTCTGACTTTCAATGGCACATGAACCGGTACCTATTCACGGTATTCTATTCATTTCACCTGTAGCTGTAGGTGGTTGTCCGTACTGGTATAGCGGTACTGATCACCCGCACAACCTTCAGCAAACAGAAAGCAAAGGCGAGAAAAGTTTGCTGATGCTGAATTGCTGATCAGGTAGGTGACCTGGCTATTCTTTCCCTAGCGCAAAGTCCGCACGGATCAAGCACGAATCAGGCAAATTCCAGAAGAAGCCTTTGTTTTGGGCGGCTCAAGCCTCCAACGTGTTCCCCACCACGAACACGTCAGATATGTGGACCCTCGCGGCTTCGGTCCCCACGTTCCAGCGACCGCAGCACGCTTGGTCCAGCGAGCTGGAACCAGACGATCCAACCACTATCTCAACCGCCTCCCCTGCGTCGCGTGGCGTCGCGCCGCCACCAGCTCCCGCCGTCACGCGTGCTCGCGGCGCACGGCCCAGCTCGGATTCGTAGGCACCGCTCCCACGCCACGCGGCGAGCTTGGAGCTCCTCCGGGGACTACCACCGCCGGGAAGTCTCAGCGGGGCCACCCGGGGCAGGCGGCGACCGCTGTCTGTTGCTGATTTGGTGGGCGGGGAGTCGAGGGATGAGAGATCTGGCGCCAACAGCGGCGGCGGCGGGATTGAGATGGTGACCGCGAGCGCGGGTTCTAGCCGGGGCGCCCCGGCGCGCGTCTCGGGGCGGGGCGGCGGCGGCGCTCGGCGCCGGCGGCGAGCCCTGCGACATGTTCGACGGCGCGTGGGTGCCCGACAACACCGGCCGCCACCCGCTCTACAACAGCTCCGAGTGCCCCTTCGCGGAGCGCGGGTTCGACTGCCTCGCCAACGGCCGGAACGACACGGGCTACCTCAAGTGGCGGTGGAAGCCGCGGCGGTGCGAGGTGCCCCGGTTCGCACCGCGCGCCGCGCTGGAGCGGCTGCGCGGGAAGCGGGTGGTGTTCGTGGGGGACTCCATGAGCCGGACGCAGTGGGAATCCTTCATCTGCATGCTTATGGCCGGCGTGGACGACCCCAGGACCGTCTTCGAGGTGAACGGGAACGAGATCACCAAGACAATACGGCACCTGGCGGTCAGGTTCTCGTCTCACGGCATCACCGTAGAGTTCTTCCGGTCGGTGTTCCTCGTGCAGCAGCACCCTGCGCCGCGGCATGCCCCCAAGAGGGTCAAATCCACATTGAGGGTGGACAGGATGGATAATTTCAGCAGGAAATGGCTGAATTCGGACGTGCTGATTTTCAACACTGGACATTGGTGGACACCAACCAAATTGTTTGATACGTAAGCTCCCTTGCATTGATTTACTGTGTGTATTAGTTCTGAACTTGAAATTGTGTAGTAGTTTCAGTACCGCCTGTCTGCTTTGCCACTCGCATTTTCTTGAATTGCACATTTGCGTACTATATTCATGGTTGAACAGGTAGTTCTGGATACTTTTTTTTTTCCTTCCAGAAAAGACGGTGGAGGAATAGGTTAGTTCACTTTAATACTCTGGTTGCTGCTGGGTATTTTAAATACTTCCCTTTACTATAGAGATATAATCCTAGTTCGTGTTCTAGTTGGAAGGTAGAGTCTGATACCATTTTGAATTTTGACCGAGTGTTGTATGTGTCTATTTAGCATGGATTCCAATAACAATAATACAAAAGGTAGACAGTTTATCAGTTATTTTCTGACTTGTTCTTCCCAACAGGGGTTGCTATTTTCAGGCTGGACGTTCTCTTAAACTAGGTACATCCATCGAGGCTGGTTTCAGGATGGCATTGGAGACCTGGGCCTCATGGGTAGAAAAAAGAGTTGATTTAAACAGAACACATGTCTTCTTTCGCACATATGAGCCATCCCATTGGGGGTATGTTTCATAACAAACTCAGACTCTGAAAGATTATTAATTCATCATGGTTGTCAGGCATTTGAATCTCATGAAAAATATAAATCTATTAATTTTTTATTTTCTAAAATTAATATTTTCATCATTGTACCTTGATCATTAAGGTATCCATGTACTTTTCAGTACAAAGATGATATACTGCTATGCGTTTACTTACTTATATAAATTGCTAATGGTGTCATAGATAAGTGCACCCATTTAATTATAGTGATATATATATTTTTTTTTGCAAAATTTGGTGTAGATCTCAATCCATTTTGACTCCTCATGTAATATGTAATCAGTCTACTGTCTGTGCAATGTGAATATAGTTATATACATATGATTCTTATAACTCCACAAAGACGTATATAATGAAGTATATGCTTGCTTTAACCTACATTATGATTCATGAATTGTAAACTGCTTCACGTAAATAAACATTAACTGCTAGACCATCTTACTCTTTCTAGGGTCAAATTGTGATTGCACTGCATTTAGTTATAGTTAATATGGATACCTTATCTCATCACACCTCTTCATTTGATGTTTTTCACTGTCTTGCTACACAATTGTACTTTATTTTTTTTTCTGTATGTCAGTATGCATATCTAGTTGGTGCAGAGGCTGAAAGTTACCCTTCATCTAAAGAAAACTTCATTTTTTTCCATTCCTAAAATTATGACATGGTCTAGCACGACCATGATTACCACAAAAGATAGCATTATTGCAAGAAATTTTGCACTGTGAATTGTTTTCTCCATTTTCTCTGGTGTAGCTATTCTATACAAACTGACAGAGTGCTATTTCCATTCACAGGGACACAAGCCAAAAGGTATGTGAGGTAACGGAGCAGCCTTCATTGGAGGCCAAAGGAAATGATAAGAGTGAATATGGGGCTATACTTGCTGATGTTGTGGCCAACATGAAAGTTCCTATTACAGTTCTAAATGTAACTTTAATGGGAGGGTTCAGAAGTGATGCTCATGTTGGCACTTGGAGTTATCCTCCCACAATACTTGATTGCAGCCACTGGTGTCTCCCAGGAGTCCCTGATGCTTGGAATGAACTTGTATTTTCATATCTTTTGACAAATGGTGAGTTCTTAGCTATACTAAAGTGCTTCTTTGTGAATACTGTGAGAAAAAATTGATGTGCTTCAACCAGACAGTTTTACCATATCACATATTGATTTCTCCGAGTTGCAACAAATAGAGTTATTCCACTGCATCTATAGTCTGATGAAGTTTCAGAGACTTGCAGACACAATGTGTAAACACTTACTAGCTCTTTTGAAGTTACAGGTTATATATAGCTACATATGCTCGGTTGGAGACTTCTGTTTTCTTAAACTACTCCGCCGGTCCTAGAAAAAAGTCATTCTAGAAATTTTAGAACAAATTAACGAGAAAATAAAATGACCTTGATGATTGTCCCTAATTATTAGCCATATGTGACACTAATTAGTTGTTGCAAGCACATGCACCTACTAAGTAGAATGATTTGTTTTTTGAGATAAATTTTGAATCTTAGAGTGTTTTTTTTTTGGGACGGAGCCACGGAGGGAGTGGATCTTATTAGGAACCACATGTAAGCTAAATTTGTGGTTTAAATTGATATGTAGGTTGAAGTAGCCACGATTTTGTTTGAAAGCTAAGATTGAACAAATTAAATTCAATAACAAGCATGCATGCATTTTTTTAGATAACCACCCAACTTTTTTTTATGAACAGATAATCCCCCCTTTGTTGTAAATTGGCGGCATGCGCATGTTTGCGTAGTTTTTAGTGCATACAGGCGCTTACGGAGTAATTTTCTTTATTTTAGTCAGGGACTGTATTGGAAAGTAAAATATACTATTTATCTTATTTTGAAGACGTTAAGCACCCGCAACATTAATTAAGCTCCGGGTGCGTGGCATACAGTGTATACACTGTACAGAGTGAGCTAGAGTCTAAACTTGGCACTTCAAAATCTATAATGATCAATATTACTTCAAACCCGTCAAAAGCGGATTGAAAAGTATAACAATACGTTTCTTGTTATTATTTACATAAAATTAAACTAAGTGCGGTCCTCTTTTTTTACATGAGTTAGGTCTGGACCTTGGTTGGTTGTGGCTCTAAACTCTGATGGACACTTGTTGGGGCGCCGACCTATGGGTATAGTGGGTCGGGCCGGATTCCGCTGCGCACTCTAACATAAACCTACCTTCTGATTTGGGCA
Organism: Echinochloa crus-galli; assembly: GCA_900205405.1. NCBI lineage: Eukaryota > Viridiplantae > Streptophyta > Magnoliopsida > Poales > Poaceae > Echinochloa > Echinochloa crus-galli. The sequence continues at coordinate 795,689 of OAMR01000360.1, forward strand.
AATAAAGAAGATTTTGTTTGGATTCTTTGGGGGGTTTGCGTGTGAGCTCCACAACCTTCCTCCATCCACAGTTATGGCAAAAGATCAAAGGAATGTGTAGCCTCCTCCTCCTCCTCCTCCTCCTCATGGAAGAACTTGAGGAGCTTCCTACCTTCTGATGAGGGAGCATATACGCCAACTCAACAGGCAGACACGGGTGGAGGTGATTTCAGACCTGATTGGGGACTAGAAATGCATTTTAGGAGTACCGAGTACTACTTGTGAGAACGCAAGACAAGTCTAAAGATCGCTGATGAAATTTACTCGCTCTTTTTTAAACCGCCCATCTTTCTTGACTGAAACCGCGTCGCGGTCTCGGTTAAAGAATTATGCCACGTTATCAAAAAAATATGATACGTACAATTACCATCTGACGGCTACTAAATAGGAGAGAAAAAAAAACACACACACAGCCACGAGTCTCATGATGACACGACGACCGGCATCCCGGATTTTCTCGAGCCACAGCTCATTATGATGTATTGATGTTACTGTAGTCGCCGCTCTGCAGATCTGCACCTCACTCACCACAGCATCCATTCTCCAACTTGAACCCGCGAGCAAGATTATAGGCAACAAAATGAAAGAAGAAAATTAAAATCATCCATATAAGAAGAATGTCCGGATCGATAATTTCTTTCAAATAAAAAAGAAAGAAGATGCTCTCGTAGTATATGCATTCCCCGTAGAGTCAACCCAAAGACTAGTAGCAAACGAATCAACATAAAAAGTAAAAAGCAATCACTCCTACTCGCTGGCTACCTGGATACCCATCAATGAGCTCGCTCAGAGCATCGGAGGCTATGCGGATTGATGATAAATTGGTAATCCACGAGAATCCAGATAAAATAATTTCAGGATGAGAAATCAAACTCATAAAAACTCACACATTTATTGAGAGCTGGAATAGAATTAAAAAGAGATAGCAGTATAGGTTGGAAGCACCTTTTCGAGCATAGAAGGAGCACACACCACTGCTTCTATGCTCACAGCTAGCACAGCTGCAGTCAACGGTGCTCGCTCGTCGGAGCAATCGGCACCATCGCTCGCCGTGGAGTAGAACCTTAACGCCTCAGCCCACTGCCCACCGTGGTGCTCTGAGCCACGCAAGTACTGCTCACTAGCTGGAGCTGAAGCAGCAGCAGCAGCCGCCACACACTGCCCTGCATCCGTGGAGAACGAAACAAGCACAAGCACAAGGGGAAACCGAACACACACAGAGAGAGAGAGAGGGAGGGGAGAATGGGATATTTAATTATTTACCATCGTTACCAGAGGCACTCCTTCGGATGCCAGTTTTGAGATGGCCAATACAGATTTACCATTCTTGCGCTGGACCTCCTCACCATTTGCCACTTTTGCTGATGTGGCGCGCCATGTCGGACAGACAGCGTGGACGGAGCGTGCGAAACGACCAAAATGCCCCTGTGTTTTCATGTGTTAGCCATCCATTCTCCTCTCTCTTGTCACTGACGCGTGGGACCCCCCGTCAGATCCATCTTCAACCTCCCGCAATCTCCCCAGAATCTGCTCCGGCAATGGCCGTCCTCCCAGATGCACTGCAGCAGGATGCGCATGGCGGCCAGCCTTCGGGCTATAAAACACCCAGCCGCGGCCCTCCTCGCTCTAGCCGCCGCCGCTGCCCCTTTTGGGGTTTTCTCCACCCGTAGCCAGCAAGAGAGGGGAAGGGAACCGAAGAGAGGGAGGAGGACAGAGGAGGAAGCCGGACGGGAGGAGCCCGCCCGACCGCCGTGAAGACGCAGCCGCCGTCCTCCATCCGAGCTGCGCCGACTCTGCCGCTGTCCTTGACGAAGAGGAGAAGCCGCGAGCTTGCCGACGGTCCGTGCGCAAGGGAGACGCCGCCGCCGCCGACCGCAAGCCGGAGGCCGGACGCCCGGACCACGACGTCGATGACCACGCCGTCGCCCGCGACGACCGAGCCGAACTGCGAGCCTGCCCGCGACACCCCGCCACGGCCCCGACGCCTCCCTGCCTCGCCTCCATTCGAGTCCAACGGTGAGCCCAGCCTGGCCTCCCAGTCTCGTTTGCCTGTCGCGCGCAACCGCCGCCGTTCTGTGTCGCGTGCCTTCGTGCCGCACCCCTTTCCTGTAGGTGCCGCCGCCTTCCCGTCTGTGCTTGCCTGTTGCCTTTGAGCCGGCGAGTGACGCCATTTTTGAAGATGGATCTGACGGGAGGTCCCACGCGTCAGTGACAAGAGAGAGGAGAATGGATGGCTAACACATGAAAACACAGGGGCATTTTGGTCGTTTCGCACGCTCCGTCCACGCTGGCTGTCCGACATGGCGCGCCACATCAGCAAAAGTGGCAAATGGTGAGGAGGTCTAGTGCAAGAATGGCAAATCTGTATTGGCCATCCCAAAACTGGCATCCGAAGGAGTGCCTCTCGTAACGATGGCAAATAATTAAATATCCCATCTAAACAAGGCTTAAGGCCTTCTCCAACAAGCACAGACTCACAGTGCGCAGCTATCTCATGACTACAGTGATTCTTCAAGCACAGTATTTTTCCTACAGTGTTTTGTGAGACTGACCTTCTCGGGGATTGAGCGAGCTAGGCGATGGCTGGCCTTCGGCACATCCTCCCCTTCACGGAGCTCGCCAAGCGCATAGCTCGGCAGGGCCACCGTGTCACCCTCCTCTCGACGCCAAGAAACACCCAGCGGCTCATCCGCATCCCTCCTGACCTCGCCGGCCTCCTCCGCGTCGTCAACGTCCCCCTGCCGCGCGTGGAGCGCCTCCCGGACGGCGCCGAGGCGAGCATCGACCTCCCCTCCGACGACCTCCGCCCGTACCTGCGCGTAGCCTACGACACCGCCTTCGCGGCCAAGCTCTCGGACATCCTGCAGCGGCCGCCGGGGCCGGAGAGGCCGGGCTGGGTCCTCACCGACTACGCCGCGTACTGGGCGCCGGCGGTCGCGGCGAGGCACGGCGTGCCGTGCGCGTACCTGAGCCTGTTCGGCGCCGCGGCGATGAGCTTCTACGGCCCGCCGGACGCGCTCATGGGGCGCGGCAAGCACGCCAAGGCGAAGCTGGAGGACCTCACCGTGGTGCCCGACTACGTGCCGTTCCCGACCACCGTCGCGTACCGCGCCTTCGAGGCGCGCGAGATATTCGAGCCGGGCCTGATCCCCGACGACTCCGGCGTGTCCGAGGGCTACCGGTTCGGCATGTCCATCCAAGAGAGCCAGCTCGTGGGCATCAGGAGCAGCGTGGCGTTCGAGCCCGAGTGGCTGCAGGTGCTCGGTGAGCTCTACCAGAAGCCGGTGATCCCCGTCGGGCTGTTCCCGCCGCCACCGACACAGGACGTCGCCGGGCACGAGGAAACATTGCAGTGGCTGGACAGGCAGGCCCATCGTTACCAGAGGCACTCCTTCGGATGCTAGTTTTGGGATGGCCAATACAGATTTGCCATTCTTGCGCTGGACCTCCTCACCATTTGCCACTTTTGCTGATGTGGCGCGCCATGTCGGACAGACAGCGTGGACGGAGCGTGCGAAACGACCAAAATGCCCCTGTGTTTTCATGTGTTAGCCATCCATTCTCCTCTCTCTTGTCACTGACGCGTGGGACCCCCCGTCAGATCCATCTTCAACCTCCCGCAATCTCCCCAGAATCTGCTCCGGCAATGGCCGTCCTCCCAGATGCACTGCAGCAGGATGCGCATGGCGGCCAGCCTTCGGGCTATAAAACACCCAGCCGCGGCCCTCCTCGCTCTAGCCGCCGCCGCTGCCCCTTTTGGGGTTTTCTCCACCCGTAGCCAGCAAGAGAGGGGAAGGGAACCGAAGAGAGGGAGGAGGACAGAGGAGGAAGCCGGACGGGAGGAGCCCGCCCGACCGCCGTGAAGACGCAGCCGCCGTCCTCCATCCGAGCTGCGCCGACTCTGCCGCTGTCCTTGACGAAGAGGAGAAGCCGCGAGCTTGCCGACGGTCCGTGCGCAAGGGAGACGCCGCCGCCGCCGACCGCAAGCCGGAGGCCGGACGCCCGGACCACGACGTCGATGACCACGCTGTCGCCCGCGACGACCGAGCCGAACCGCGAGCCTGCCCGCGACACCCCGCCACGGCCCCGACGCCTCCCTGCCTCGCCTAGCCTCCATTCGAGTCCAACGGTGAGCCCAGCCTGGCCTCCCAGTCTCGTTTGCCTGTCGCGCGCAACCGCCGCCGTTCTGTGTCGCGTGCCTTCGTGCCGCACCCCTTTCCTGTAGGTGCCGCCGCCTTCCCGTCTGTGCTTGCCTGTTGCCTTTGAGCCGGCGAGTGACGCCATTTTTGAAGATGGATCTGACGGGAGGTCCCACGCGTCAGTGACAAGAGAGAGGAGAATGGATGGCTAACACATGAAAACACAGGGGCATTTTGGTCGTTTCGCACGCTCCGTCCACACTGGTTGTCCGACATGGCGCGCCACATCAGCAAAAGTGGCAAATGGTGAGGAGGTCTAGTGCAAGAATGGCAAATCTGTATTGGCCATCCTAAAACTGGCATCCGAAGGAGTGACTCTCGTAACGATGGCAAATAATTAAATATCCCGGGGAGGATGGGTGGGAGAGAGCAAGGCTTATCCAGTCATTGTGGACCCCACGCATAGAAATAAAAAGCAAAACGAAAGCCCGGCCAGCTGCCAATCGTCAGCAGATCATCCAAGCAATGCAATAATTAACTTTTTGGTGGTGTTTATTTGGCTGAAAAAAATTCAGACACGTTTGACCACGAATTAAAGATATCAAATAAAGTCAGTTTATAAAACTAACAACCTCTGGTTAATTCGCGAGAAGCTTTGATTGTATGATTAGAGCATGGTTATCGTAACATCACTGTAGTAAATTATGGATTAATTAGGCTCATTAGATTCGTCGCGCAAAGTTACACTCATCTTTAAAATTTTTTTTGCAAATAGTCTTCATTTAATACTTCATGCATGCAAGATGTTTTTGGAAAAAAAATTTCACAAACTTGTGAAACATGCTGTTTGTTTCTTTTAATTCGTAAACCATACCCATTAAACATCTGAATGTTCTATTATTTCAAATTAAAGGAAATATATGAATTCATGAATTTAATTTTATGGCAAACAATAAATAAAACTGAATGTAGAGGTAAAGGACTATAGGATTAATAAAACATGATTAGCATTTCATGTGGGAATTCAAATTTAACTAAATGGGCGTACACGGTCAGATCACAAGAGTTTATTACAACAAACACAACAATTAGTACTATTTTTTTCTACATGCAAAGAGAAGTTGAGAATAGTAAGCAAAAACACACATACAACTAAAACCATTTCCATAAGTATAGCACAGTGCACTGTCTACCTTACTAACAAAAATAAGTACACATTCTAAACTATTACGTTATCTCAAAAATTTATCATAACATATATACAGAAGGAGGCTAATTACCCGCAAAAAAATATATAAGGAGGGCTAATTAGCGCGGCAACTGCCGCGCGTAACCTAGAAGGGGAGAGAGAAGAAATAAAAATGGTATGGAGCGAATATTCATTTACTGATTAGACAAGGATAGCACTCACCGTGAACCTGGACTTGATGAGAATATTTCCTCTTTTTTGCCGCTGTTTGTTTGGTTCGTACCTTTTGAATTTGGTGTTCCACGTGTTTTGATGTTGGATTTAATTGGATTCCACATGTTCATTTTTTATTAATTCAATAAAATTACAAGATCAATAATGTTAGGGAGTTAACAGAAGTGCTCCGGTCAAATTTAGAGTGATTCTCTCGAATCTAACATAAAATGGTTGTTCCTTTTGATTATATACTTCATCCGTCGTATAAAAACTACAATTCTAGATTTTCTCAGGCAGTTTAGTACTAGTAGAAAATGAACTTCTACCCTCATTTAATTGTCTCATCATCTGGATAAAGTTGTTGCCGCGTGCACCTCCCACCGCCAAAAAAATGGCATGCAAATCAACTCGATGCTACAAACATAGCGCCAACTAATCAAAAACAGTCACAAAACACCACTCTGCACGAATTGTTTATTCCCGCCAACATTGCCATGGAAGTTTATACGGAGAGGAAAAAATTCCACCAAGCCAAATTAATAAACAATGGTGTGCCCAAGAACTTGATGAAGGTAATTATTTTTGCTTTCTACCAATACCATTATGTTCCATTACAAGTCCTAACACAGATCCAGATCATAACCATTATTTCTTTTATCATGCATGCCCTAGAGATCAACTACAGGAACATTGAACATATCGTGACATTTGATTTACATCGAACCGTGGTCAATTTTGATCCATATTTCTTTCTTTATTTATGTACTTGAATCAAGATGTTGCGAAAGAGGAAGAAGGTGCCACCCATAGAAGCAATCTAGGAATTGTTGATCCTAACAATGAACCTGACATGATCGTGCAATATGATGAAGGTAACATTTCCCGTAGTGATGCATGAATTATCATATGCATGCACCATATTTACATTGTCATGTAAACTTTGTAGCTAATTGTTGAGGTAAATATATCATGTATTTCTTGAAATCTCACTAGTTCATTGGTTTACATATCTACTCTCTCCGTTCCAAATTACTATTCGTTGTTGACTTTTTCTTACAACGTTTGACCATTCCTTGTTATAAGCCCTTTAAGCACTCATCTTGAGGAATACAAGCTTGAACCCCTAACTAGACGTAGGGCAATTGACTGAACAAGTATATAATCCTTAAAGTGCTAGCCATTGAGTCCTAAGTTGTGCGATGCATATTTACTAGCCGACGGTACGAAACACCGATATATGTTTAATAATAAACCATGTTTGGGACGGGGAGTCGAGGTTTACATATACAAAGTGGGTTTTAATAAGAAAACAAAAACTATAAGATTTTTGAAATAAAAATTAGATTCTTCTTTAATACATTCTTATTTTTAAAGATACCCTTGCACATACATTTATGCTAGTTTAAATTAATACCAGATGAAATTATGGAGTTATTAAAGTAATCTACTATGTTTTCCACATGAACTGGAAAAATAAGGCAGCAAAGAAACCAACATTAAAGTTCTTCAGATAAAGTACTCTCTCATCTCAAATTACTAGTATTTGCTGTTGACTTTTACATATAATGTTTGACCATTCTCTTAGTTCAAAATTTAATATAAACATTTGGAAAGACAAGTCTCACTTAAAATACATTTAAGTATAAATAAGTCACAGAAATAATATTTATTACATATTTTTTAAATAAGATGAATGCCAAACACTAAATCGAAAATTAATAGCAAATAATAGTTGGATAGAAAGAGAGTACTTTGTTAGTCCACTGCTCATCTGCGTGTGATTGCGCGAGTTGCGCAAGGCTTGACGCCGCACGATGATGGACAAGGGATATTATTGTAGTTGTAAGATTGTATATACTTGTACCGAATTACCAATCCAGACCTTGTTGATTGATCTTGTAAAAGCAATCCGGAGTTCCGGACTCTGTGCTCCGATGGTAGGAGAGAAAATAAGGTTTCCACGGAGAAGCAATAGAGATATAGCACCGTTAATTATCTCTACTACAAATACAAAGCAACATGACCATACATACGCTTGTTCTACCAGATCATTGCTGTAACCATGGATCTCCGCCTACTCCTCATCATCGTTTCTCTTTCCTTAGCGCCCCTGCTGGCCCAAGCAGCAGCTATTCCATCCTACTTCGTCGACTTCGACCTCGCCACCGAGACCCACGACGACCTATATACCGCAAGGCGCAAGCTCGAGCTCGACGCGGTCCTCCGTCGGACCAACCTCCCACGGTACGACCCACCCGACGTCGCCGGGAGGGTCATCCTCGGGGTTCGCCGCCCCGAGTTCGTCGGCGCGCCACTCAAGTGGATCATGATCCGCGTCAGGATCGGAGCGGAGACGACGCTGGCCGTAGCCCACGACGACCTGAACCTCTTCGGCTTCAAGAACGGCGCCGGCAAGTGGTACATCGCCGATGGTGGCTACAAAGGCCTGCCAGGCAGCAGCACGGCCCTGCCGTTCGGGCTGAACTACGGCGAACTCCTCGGGTTCCCGGGAGGCCACGAGCTGCTCTGCACGGTCCCTCTCGTGAACCAATCCGCCGTGGAGGCCGTCAGGACGCCCGCGGGCTACAGCCCCGCCGCGACCGCCGACGAGCAGGTCAAGCAGGCGTTCGTCAGGTTCGTGTGTTAACCCCGGAAACGGAATCGGACTGGAGGGAAGGGGATCGAGAAGGAGTAGAGGACGGAGGAAGAAGATGGAGAGCAGAGGGCAGCTTGCATGCCGGATAGGAACAGTAAAGTTTGTTATAGTAATCGATACCCTCTCCCTCACTTCTCACTCCATGTATATAACCATTACATGGGCCTTTTTCATACCCACACGATAATCACACCCACTCGCTATCAGCTATTCTCTTGCTGGGCTTCCTGATCCTTGTACTTCTTCTTGGGCCTGGATTTGTATCACTCTCTTTTGTGGATGCCGGCCCATGAGTGCTTGTAACATCCCGTATTTTTATACGGAATGTTAATGTGCAAAAATGTGGATTTTCAAAAACTTTTTCGTGGTTTGTTGCTAGACAGAAAATCATAAGGATGTCTTCTTGTTTCCTCCTAAAAATTCCTAGATTAAATAAAACATTAAATGGAATTAAGGTATATTTTTGTCTTAGTGTGCTTTTGGGTCTTGACCCTCTCCCTCTCCCTCTCTCTCTCTCTCTCTCGCTGACAGGCCGACCCCGCCTGTCAGCTTTCTCTTCAACCTCGCCCCACCCCGTCCGTGCACGCGCTCGCGACGCGGCGCCGGTGCTCCGCGCCAAAGCCGCCGCACGCCCACGCGATGGCTGCCGCGTGGCTAGGGCACGGACGCCGAGGATCGCTAGCCGTCCGCGCCCGCTCCCCGCAGCCGGAAACCCTAGGCGCCCCGCCTATTTAAAGGCCCCGCCGGCGCCATTCCCCGTTCAAGCCGCCTCTACACCCGTTGGGGATTTCCACACCACACCGTCGCCGTCTACAGTGAGGGGAAGAAGGAGAAGGAGGAGGGGTCGGGGAAGGAGCGAGGAGGAGCCGTCGAGCTTCGCCGCCGCCGTCTGCACCGTCGTCTTTGAGCCGCCGCCGCCGAGCAAGGAGGAGGACGCCGCCGACCGAGAGAACCGCGAGCCCGACGACCGCGCCACCCCCGCGAGCCTCCACCGAGCTGCAGCGCACGACTACACCCCCCAAGGTGAGTCGCCGCCGTTGCTCCCCTTTTTCCCCTGTTTCTCCTTGAGCTCCGGCCGTCATGCCTTGGCTACCCTCGCCGCCGCCTCGCAGCCTCTGTGGAGCCGGCCTTCGCACCGTGCCATCTCTTGTGCAGGTTCCCGTCGCCGCCGCTCTCCCTTCTCCCGCAACCGCCGTCGCCGAACCCCACCGTCCCACGGCCGCCATGGCCGCCACGCACCGGGAAAGCCCGGACCGCGCGAGCAACTTGGCCGCGCCGCGCCAAGCCGAGGGCTTGCAGAGCGCGCGAGAGCCGAACCCACACCAAGGCTGCCCCTTTTTGCGGTCGAAACCAAACGCCCCTGACCGCCGGCCACGCGACGCCGTCGTCGTCATGTGCGCCGCACTGGGTGCCGCCGGTGCTCGCGGGAGCGCCGCCCCGCCGGTCAAGACGGCGCCTTTAACCCTTCTTCAGCTCCGCGAGACCCGGCCGGACCTTTTTCACCGCTTCCTCAGCCTCGCCGACCACCGTCTAGCCCTCACCGTCGCGAGCTGCCGCCGCTCGCCGGCGTGCCAGAGCGCGCACGTCGCGCGACGCCGCGCCCAGCACTCGCGTGCGCCGAGCCGCACCGCGGACCACGCCAACCGCACACACCAGCAGCCGCAGAAGATCCCGCCGCGGCCGCACTCCGATCCTATGCGCCCGGTCCATGGTGGACCGCAGGCGTGGCGCACGGTGGACCAAGTCCACCACGCCCGCCGCCTACCAGACCAAGACCCGGCCCTTCGTGGGCCGAATCCCAGTGCCTGTTGGGCCGAGCCGAGTGCTTCCAGCCCAACTCGCCCCCCCTTCCTTTCTCTTTTTCTTTTTAACTCTGCTGACCGCCGGGCCCCACCTGTCACTGACTGACCGAGACCGACATGTGGGCCCGCTGACTCCACTGACCTTTGACCGTTGACTGGTCAACGTTGACCGAGTCAACGCTGACGTCATCAGGGCCCACGATGACGTCAGCATACCCGGCCCCCACTGATGACGTCATGCTGACGTGAGCAGTGATGACGTGGTGCCACCAGAGGCTGCCACGTGTCCCTGTCTGTTATTTTCTTTTTCTGAATTAATTAAATATTTTCAGAAAATGATTTAAACTTCAAAAATTAATAATAAATCAACCGTAGCTCAGAAAAATATGAAACCAGTTTCATTATTTTTCTAAAATCATGATCTACGCGTTAGAGTAGAGTTTGGTGTTGTTTGGCTCTTCCTTGGCTCTTGTTTGGAGTTTCCTTGCTAGTAGTCTCGGTAATTAAAGTGCGGGTCGATATTTAGGAGGACCGGAGGCTCACGCCGGGACTGAGGAGGAGGAGTTTGACGAGTACTACTACGAGGAGGAGTCACCAGGTTCACGCCCATCTATTCTCTGAACGCCTATTAGACATGCTCGTAGTATGCTATGCTTTACTTATTCGCATGAACTGCCTGAGATGATGACCATGCATAGCCTGTTTATTTACCATTATCCTTGCTGTCCTACTACTTATACATCTACTTCGACATGAATGCTTCCCTTGCATGCGTGAGAGGAAAATGGATGTTTTACACTGATTTTGGCGTGAGTGTGAAAACCGAGGAGCTGATGGTTTTGAAAACCCCTTTTGTTGAAGCGAGCATACCATAACCCAATCCTCGGATTGGGGGCTTGGGAAGTACACTTGGGTACTACGGAGTGCCTGTGGCGGACACAAGTTCAGTTTGACTTGTTGTTGAGGAGTTGGCGGCGATACCTGTAATGGGTGCGACTAGCGGACCACCGTGGTGGATACGCATTTCGAGAGAAGAGCTCGCTTCGACAGTTTGAGGACCGGTCGGACTAGCTGCTTCATTGGGAATTACCGTGCACTCTGTGTGTCCATTATGAGGGTGGGCCCGATCCGAGCCTAGCAAGTGCGGTGCCAAGCCTGCAGGAGGATCGTGTTTCAGTGTAAGGGGGATTGGTGATGACCTCTGTCCCCTGATGTGCTTTAGCCCCCGACTGGCCCCGGGGGAGTGCTTCACAGTTCCGGGGCGACCTCTAGCGGAGGACGCGCCCCAAGCCCGGAAAAGCAGGATGGTGCCGTAACTACTAGACCTCCGTTCGGTGTGATGTTGTTCAGGAGGTTCGCGACCAACTGGGTGCATCTCGCATAGATTCCAGGTGTACACACTCTACAGAGTTATAAACTATACGTATAGCCGCGTCCTCGGTTATGGACAACCCCCTTTGAACTGCTCATTCTGTTAGTGATTTGATAACTAAAACTTCCACCTCTTCCCTTTTTAAACTAAGGATCCGGCATGGCCGATGAGGTGGGAGGAGCGGGAGTTCTCCCATCGATTAGACATTGGAGACGGGAGCCTGTTCTATCAGGATTGCCCGCTGAGGAGTGAGTTGGTGATGGAAACTGATTTATAAACTTATATTGCTGCTGCATAGGAAACCCCTAGCTATTCCTTGTCAATTTGTATACTAGTATAGTCCACCTTAAAGCTTGCACATCTATGGATGGTGACGTGGAACTGTTCCAATCCTTGGGAACAGTTCAAGGCCTTGCAGGTTACGGTCTGACTTCGACAACAACGCCGATGGATGGTACGACAGAGGGGCGGCGCTACGCTCAAGTGGCTGCCTGTGGAAAAGATGATGAAGCTCTGATGACTTAGCTACCGCTGCATTGGCTTTCCTTTCTGTCGATTTAGCCCAAGTGGCTTGTACCCGTACTTCCTATGTTGGGAGATGTAATAACCTTAACATTGCACTGTTTTATTCGATGTATTGATGTGATAACTTCTGGAATGAGTTCTGTATGCGATAGCAGTTGATTCTGGGACTATCGCGACGATACAGGGAGTTGGATTTTCGGTAAGGAAAATCCGGTTCGTTTCAGTGCTGACATTCCCCGGGTCTTGAGACGCCGCTTGACCCCAAGCCGGCGCAAACGGGAAAGATTGCTTCAAAGTCTCCAAATCTTCCCAAGTGGCCAGATCAGACGGCCAAGACGACCAAGCCACCAACACTTGCTGAACTTGGCGAACTCCACGAGTCACTAGGCGACGCTGTAGCACACGAGCAGGCACTCGAGGAAGGTCAATGTCAGAAGGCAACGAGGGGGATACCTGTATCACCTAGGGAACTGCTTTCTTCAGTTGTGAAACATGAAACACCGGGTGGATGGATGAAGAAGCAGGAAGTTGAAGCTTATGGCACCGAACCCACTCGAGCAATGACAGGATATGGCCCGAAAAATTTAAATGCCAGTTTCTGATTAGAACGTGGGGCAAGTGACGATTGCACATAGGGTTGCAGCTTCAGATATACCTGATCACCGATCTCGAATTGACGCTCTGAACGGTGCTTGTCAGACTGCTTTTTCATACGCATACGAGAGTGCGTCAGATGTTGCAGCACCAAAGATTTCATGACCTGCTTTTCTTGCATCCAGGCAGACAAATCGGGAACTGCAATTGTGTCCGCAACAGAAATACCAAAGTGCTTTGGAACATAGCCGTACAAAGCTTAGAAAGGTGAAACACCAATCGCTGAATGAGGGCAAGTGTTATACCAGTACTTCGCGAGAGGCAGCCATTGAAGCCACTTGGAGGGGCATGCATTCACGAAGCAGCGCAACAATGTTTCCATAGTTTGATTGAGACGCTCGGTTTGGCCATCGGACTGAGGATGATAAGCAGAACTCATATGCAGCTGGACATCAGCTAGCTTGAACAATTCCTTCCAGAGCTTGCTTAGAAAAATTTTGTCTCTATCAGACACCATCACTGAAGGCATACCATGAAGCCTGTAGATGTGATTCAAGAACAGCTTGGCCACTACTGACGCATTGAAGGGATGGTGAAGAGGAATGAAATGGCCATATTTTGTGAAATAATCCACCACTACCAGGATGCAATTGGCTTGACCAGAAGAAGGCAACCCTTCCACAAAATCAAGAGAGATCATTTGCCAAGCTTGGGAAGGCACACTGAGTGGCTGGAGCAACCCAGGAAGCCGAGACCGATCAGGCTTAGCCTGCTGAAAAACTGAGCATGAGGAAACATACTGATGTACCGCAGACTTCATACCTTTCCAAGCAAAAATCTTCTTCGTCCTCATATAAGTTACAGGGACACCAGAATGGTCACCCAATGCACTATCATGACAAGCAGTAATCAATTTGGCTTGAAGAACAGGATTGGCACCAATCCAGACTCTATTCTTGTAACAGAGCACACCAGCAGAGAGTGTAAAATCTGGTACTGAAGCAGGGTCTAAAGAGAGCTTGGTGATCAATGACAAGGCTTGAGTGTCCTGCTGGTACCCACTGACCACTTCCAGCAACCAATCTGGGGTCGCCACAGAGACAGTAGCACAAAAGGAGTCATGAGAAGACTTCCTTGACAATGCATCTGCTGCCCTATTATCAGAGCCCTTTTTGTAAATGATCTTATACTGAAGTCCAATTAGCTTGGAAAATACCTTCTGTTGCCATGGGGTGTGAAGCCTTTGCTCAGTCAATTGGGAAAGACTCTTTTGATCTGAATATATAATAAATTCGGCCAACTGAAGGTAAGAACGCCACTGGTGGACAGCCATAAGAATAGCCATATACTCTTTTCATATGTAGAAAGCCCCCTGGACTTTGGTCCCAGTGCCTTACTGATAAATGCCAAAGGATGTCCACCTTGCATGAGCACTGCACCAATTCCAGCACCACTAGCGTCTGTCTCAAGAATAAATGGTTTAGAAAAGTCCGGTAATGCTAACACCGGAGCTGAACACAAGGCATCTTTTAAGGCTTGGAAGGATTGCTGATGGACCTCTGTCCAAATGAATACTGTATTTTTCTTGAGCAAATCAGTCAAAGGTTTGCTTATCACCCCAAAATGCCTCACAAACTTTCTGTAATAGCCTGCAAGACCCAAGAAACTGCGAAGCTCTCTTGCATTGACAGGTTGGGGCCATTGAGCAACAACAGCTACTTTGGAAGGATCAGTACCAACTCCCATTTCACTAATCACATGGCCAAGATAGTGAATCTGCCTCTGAGCAAAGGAACACTTGGACAACTTGATCTGCCACTTATCCTTGGCAAGTAGCTCAAACACAAGTCTCACATGCTGAATATGCTCTTCAAAGGTGGCACTATATCTGAGGTAAGGAGACAAAGTAGAATTCATTGCTCCCTGGAATGTGCCAGGTGCTCCTGTGAGTCCAAAGGCCATCACTTTGAATTCAAACTGTCCACAGTGTGTCTGGAAGGCAGTCTTGAATTCTTCCCCTGGTGCCAGCCTGATTTGGTGAAACCCAGCCCTCAAATCCAAACATGTGAACCATGAAGCCTTGGCCAATTCATCAAGAAACTCATCAATAATAGGCACAGGGTATTTGCCTTTGATGGTAATGGCATTAAGGTGCCTGTAATCAACACAAAATCTCCAGGTGTTGTCTTTCTTTTTCACAAGTAACACAGAAGAAGAAAAGGGGCTGCTGCTCTTTTGAATTAACCCAGAATTGAGCATCTCTTGAATCTGCCTTTCGATCTCATCTTTTAAGGCAGGAGCATATCTATAAGGTCTGACATTGATTGGAGCAGCACCAAGGACCAGAGGAATAGTATGGTCACAAGCTCTGGAAGGAGGCAAAGAAGAAGGTACCTTAAATAAGTTAGCAAACTCATCAATCAGCTGCTGTATTTCTGGAGGAATACATACAGATGCTTTCCCCTGATCAGATACAGAGGTCTCTGTTGGCGGTCGTTACAGCCCAATTTCGACCACCAATACTCGGGATAAAATGAGAGACTATGCAACATTCCATGTACTTAGGTTTGATTTCTAATAAAGTTCCACGAGTTTTGGTGAGTGTCGTGTTTGCAGGTACAATGTTTACAAATACGTGCTATAGGGGTCGGAAATGACCGAATTGGCCGAACGACACGTTCGGCCGGTTATCCCCCTTAGTCGTACGGGCCGGCGGGAGCCGTCCACGTCAGCGACAACTCAACGAACACATCAAACAACACGTGGACGACCGCCAACTCATCCCGGAGCAGTGCCACATCATCCTGGGCCTGAACAACGCGAAGTCCAAACAACAGAAGGCAGCCCAGGGGGGTCCAGGACCAGAGGCGGTGCTGGGGAGGCCGGCCACGGGCCAGGCCCAGTTCGGCCGAACTCCCCAGTTCGGCCGGACCGCCCCCAGCACCAGGAACCGCCTCCCAGGACAAATCCTGGCCCTTGGTGGCCAGGTCGGTGCATCCAAGGGTTCGGCCGAACCGCCTGTTCGGCCGAACCGACCTTCTTCGCCCGACAAGGGAGGATATGCTCTGGTGCCTTGGCGGTTACCCAACTGCCAACCGACCTGTGGAGCTATAAATAGAGGCCTACACTTCACTGTAACACACACACAAGCCAAGAGCTCCATTTCCACTTTTCCTTTAGTAGAGTTAGGATAGTTTAGTTGGGAGTTAGAGTCGAGTCGAGCTGTGCCTCGGAGGTTCCGGAGTCGTCTTCAGAAGCTCTGGTAATAGCTCTTGTATCTTTTACTTTATCTTTTGTTGACATTTGAGTTATCAATATAGTTATCTACTTTGCTCTACTTCTGTCTTATATAGTTGCATCTACTTTAGTCTAGTTGCTTCTATATTGTGTTTAGACTATAGTTGGTTCTAGTTCTTAGTGCTTCTAGTTCTTGCTTAAGTCTCTGTCTCTATTGGTTCTTCGTTCTTGCTTACTACTTGAGGTGAATTGTCACTAAGAGTAGTAACGAGGGTGCTTGCTTCTGCTAGCGAAGTGAGTAGTTATTGATCTGTGTAGGAGTGGTTCCTAGACTTGTCAGTAGCCTTAGTTTCTACCCGTCGCAACGGAGGTGGTAGCCGGGAGGTGGTGACAGCCCTTCCGGTCGTTGTAGTCCATCACGTTAGTTCCGGTGCTTTAGGACCCAAGGTTCAGGGTAGTCGGCACCCTTCTCATCCCTTTCTGTGTGTCGGAGGCCCTGTAGTCCCCAAGAAAGACAATAGACTTACCCCAGACCTTTTAGTGCTGGCTCTATAGCCACTGTACCTCTAACCACTTGACTTAGGTAGATAGAGTCCCAGGAATCCTTTATCTCTTCTCGTTGTCCTCCCAACTATCTATACCTTCTCTCATCTATCCAAGCCTCCTTGAGCTGTGTGTGTCACGGTATATCCACTCCTATCCAATACCGTTTATCCCCGTCTTGTTTAGTCGTGTACCCTTCTCTGATAGTCTCGAATATCTGTTCACTAGTAGTCTTGCCAAAAGCTTCCCTGCGGAAATATAAATTATGATACCTCGGGATACTCCCAGGTGAAGTGCTACAGTGGTGATTCTGTGCGCTTGCAGAATATTTCTATATTTTACTAAGCCATAAAGAAAACCACTGAACACTCCTTGCATCCAGTATCGGGATTCTCCAATTCTGATATTGAATCGTAAGAAGTGCCAACAGTCTCCACAGAACAAATATGAACCACTGTCCCCATAGGAGCTTCAGGCACATTGCCATACAAAAATGCTGTAGAACCTTGATATGGAAGAGAAATCCATTTCTGACCCCAGTGTATGCGCATGGGGCTGTAGGCCTCCAACCAGTCCTGACCTAGGATCATGTCATATGTGCCCAATGGAAGCAGTTTGAGATCAGTGACAAACTCACAACCATTAGTGGACCAAGTAGCTTGGGGAATGACAGATGTACACTGCAATCTCTGACCATTTGCCACCTGCACTGACAACACAGAGGGTAGGGAATACACTCCCTCCAACTCCTGACCCAGCAGCTCAGAAATAAAGGTATGCGAACTTCCAGAGTCTACTAATATGTTGATAGACTTGGACTGAATAGTACCCAATAGACACAGAGTCTTTGGGGCAGGTAAACCAGACACTGCAGCCAAAGAAACAGTCAGAAACAACTGATCATCAGACTGAGCAGACAAGCCATCATCCGAAGAAAACAATTGAAATACTTCCTGAACTGCATGAATATGAACTGAATCAGCACACTTATGGTCCCTGGACCATTTTTCAGCGTAGTACTGACAAAGGCCCTTGGCACGGCGAAAAGCTCTCAGGGCCACCCATTTCTCATCAGCAGATTTGGCGCGAGCAGCCTCCGAATTACGCCGGTCATCAGACCCGGGTGCAGACGAATGACTTGTCTTTACAGGAGGAGCAGGCAGAGGCTGGGCATGTCGGAATGAGGAGTTGCCAGCAAAAGAGTACTCGGGGCGCTTAAACTCTTTCTTCTTACTAGAGTCAAGAACCTCCTCCTGCAATTGAGCCAACATGTATGCAGAATCCAAACTGGAAGGACGCTGAAGTAATACGGCAGATCTACAATCCTCTCTAAGGCCATCAATAAATTTCATGGTATAATGTAAATGATCAATGCTAGATTCATAGGCAGCGAGTTGATCCATAAGTTCAGCAAATTGAGCAATGTAATCAGCAACCGAACCAGTCTGCTTTATGTGAATTAGCTGGCGGGCAAGCAACTCATGCTGATCCCTACCAAATCGTTCCACAAGCAAGGTACTGAACTGAGACCAAGAACAGTGTTTAATCTTAGCAGAAACTGACTGCAGCCACCATCTAGCAGACTGGGAAAAATGCATACAAGCAACTTTCACCCATTTATCATGATCAACTGGGCACAGCTCAAAATAGCTTTCACATTGTGTTAACCACCACTTTGGATTTTCACCATCAAACAAAGGGAAATTCAGCTTAGGCAATTTACCATTGTTATCATGCGATTTTCCCCCAGGATTGAAAGTAAACTGTTGAGAATGGGACTTGTTGCACATACCCTTGTCCGGGGGATGAATCATGGTCGTGACCGATCCATACCCCTCCTTCCGGGGTAAGAAGTCAACGCGGTGCCCACCAGGCCTGTCGGCGTAGCCCGCAGCAGATGGGTGCTCGGCCACCTGAGGAGGTGGTGTGGACTTGAGCAGGGGAGGAGGCCGGTGAAGGACCACACACTCCCAGTGTTTGGTGAGCTTGCTCACCTCAAGTCGAACGTCATCGAGCTTGTTGTCCATGTCTGGCCGCCACTCCTCGAAGGAGAAGGCGGCGCGCTCCAGCGCGGCCACACGAGCGTCGGTGGCGACAGCAAGATCCGCGATCTGGCGTTCCCACTTGTCATCGGTGGTAGAGTGGCGAGTTTCCCAACCCTCCTCAGCATCGGCGAGCTTGGAATCGATCTTCGATTCATGCTCGGTGAGGCGGGTGTCCCACTTGGCCTCCAGGGCGTCGAAGTGCGAGTTGAGCTTCACCATCTCATCAAGGACGAGCTTGATTTCCGGGTTCATGGCGCCTTGACGACGTTGCAGCCGGGTAAAATGGTCGTGGGGAGGCTAAAAATCCAGAATCAACACACCTGCCACTCAACCCGAAGATTTCCCCCAACTACTACCAAAGCGGCGCGATGAATCTGGTGGTCGACGGCGCCGGAACGGCTAACCGGCGATTTGCGGTGGCCGCCGCCGACTGGGAGTCGGTGGGCAGGGCGTGGACGGCGAACTCGGACCGATGCTCGCCGGAGTGGTTGCGCGACGATGTGACGCAGACAACCTGGGAAATCCAAATCGAGCAACTGAAAGTGCATCTAGGCACTTATATGTTTTGGTGATTTTGGATGACAACATGATTAGTCATTTAACTTGTTTGTCTAAGGGTATGAGCAGGAAATAACAAGAAAGCAAACAAGTGGTATTCATCCCATGCAAGCAATACAAATGACAAGTGTGTGATAGTGACAAATGAGACATGGACATAAGTAAATTGGTTGGTCTCATAAATAAGATACTTATCAAAGATTTTGGGATAAATTATTGAAGAAATTGGGATTTCTTTGGGCTTGTTCCATAGCAATGGATACATTCAAAATGAGACATGAATTCAAGTATTTCATTTCATAAATTTCTCATTCTT
>OAMR01000360.1:820911-833670 GCA_900205405.1 Echinochloa crus-galli
CAATATCATCATTAGCCACCTCATCCTCATACTCATCTGCTGCCATCTCCTCATCAACATCAATATCTGCCGGCTTATGAAATTTAAGCTCTAGATGACTAAGATATATGATGAGCTCCCCCTCAATATGTGCTTTGAATAGAATTTCAAAAATTCGGCCTCAAATGCCAAATTCACATATAATCAATAGAATTGAGAGCTCCCCCTATATCTTAGCATCCATCATGTGCAACAAGTGTGTGTTACATTATAAAACAATGTGTGATGCATATGACATGTATAGCACTCAATAAAACAAGAGAATCACATGCTTGCTGTCACGGGCCAAACCGGTCAGACCGGTTTGGGAAACCGGTCAGACCGGTTTCACCCCAAACAGCAAGTGTGTGAAACAACATTGCATCAATCAATACATGAGTATCACACTAGCAAATGGTCACTTAGAATATAAAACAAGGTTCAGCACACAGAAGCACACATTACAAGTTCTCAAGTCCACAAAGAGATAAAGATCGAATTTATTACACTTCAAATGACTACAAGATCAACTAGATAAGCTTTAATCCATTCTTCTCCCCCTTTGTCATCAATCATCCATAAAGGGCCTGGAGAAGCTTGTAGTCATGCTCCCTTCATGCATCCACTCCTTGCCGCTAGAAAGTCGGGCTATGATCATCATGACTAGGAGCTGAAGTAGGTCCAAAAAGAGAAGCCGCTGCCTGAGATGCAAAATCTCCAGGAGATGGAGATGGTGCGCTTGAAAACTGAACTCCCGCCATAGATGAACCGGTGCCACCATATGCATATGACGAAGATGGAATACTAGGAGCTGCATAGGTGGGTCCTGGAGGTGCAAACCCGAACGAGGAACCAAACAAATCACCCTCTGAAGTGGGCATGTAAGGCATGGTTCCTGGAGCACCAACTGACTGTGAAGGTGGTGGCGGAGGCTGCGAGCTTGATCCAACATGTCCATATCCAAATATATCACCGTACTCCTCAAAGTATCCCGCACTCATATGATCTGTCATAATGTCTCTAAGTGGAGGAATCTCAGGTAACTCAAGAGGTGGTGAAATGGGAGATGGAGGATCATTTGGACTCAAAGCGGCACGCAATTTCTTGAACTCATCACGAGTCTTCTTATTTTCAATCCTTTGCTGCCGTATATCAACTTGAACATCTCTTTGGCCTTTGCAAATGCCTGTAAACATGGAAATGAATTTCTTGATAGGAGATGTCCGTCCTTCTGGCCGTGTGTCGCTGCCAGACCCAAACCGGTCAGACCGGTTTGCAGAACCGGTCAGACCGGTTCTGGCCTGCAGCGGTGACTGCTGCTGTGATGGCCCCCTTTGCTGCTCTTGATCACCGCCGGCTGCTGCATCTGTATCTGCTGGTGGAGGAGAAGGCATTCTGAACTTGTGTGGCACAGGAGGGTGAATTGGCTTGTGTGAAGCATCTTTCCTGAATTTCAAACCCGTAACTCTTTCAATGATGAACATGATGAACGGGCTATAGGCGCAAATTTTCTGAGGACTCTCAGAAATAGACTTGATCTCATGCCAAATGAAATCAGCAACACTGAATGGAGGAGTTTCTTCACCGATCCTCAGATAAAACATCAAATTTCTCATATAAAGAGATATATCTGAGGTGTTCCCTTCTCTAGGTGTGAGTGTCTTTACACCTACTATGGGATTCTGTATAGATTGCTTAGAAAGACACTCACACCTAGAGAAGGGAACACCTCAGATATATCTCTTTATATGAGAAATTTGATGTTTTATCTGAGGATTGGTGAAGAAACTCCTCCATTCAGTGTTGCTGATTTCATTTGGCATGAGATCAAGTCTATTTCTGAGAGTCCTCAGAAAATTTGTGCCTATAGCCCGTTCATCATGTTTATTATTGAGAGGGTTACAAGTTTGAAGATACAAAAGGACACCCAACACAAGCCAATTCACCCTCCTGTGCCTCATAAGTTTAGAATGCCTTCTCCTCCACCAGCAGATACAGATGCCACAGCTAGAGTTGATCTAGAGCAGCAAAGGGGGCCATCACAGCAGCAGTCACCGCTGCAAGCCAGAACCGGTCTGACCGGTTCTGCAAACCGGTCTGACCGGTTTGGGTCTGGCAGCGACACACGGCCAGAAGGACGGACATCTCCTATCAAGAAATTCATTTCCATGTTTACAGGCATTTGCAAAGGCCAAAGAGATGTTCAAGTTGATATACGGCAGCAAAGGATTGAAAATAAGAAGACTCGTGATGAGTTCAAGAAACTGCGTGCGGTCTTAATTTCCACCAGTTTGGACTAGTCTCAGCTGCCTAGGAAAACCGGTCTGACCGGTTTCCCAAACCGGTCTGACCGGTTTGGGGTGGAAAAAAAATTCGACAACAAAGAAACACGGCCTATATGTGTTTGAAGTCACCAAACGTGAGGGTACGGCAGCATGGCGTATTGTCTTCGCTGAGGAACTCCTCGGGGCTGATGAGACAATCTGCAGTAGGCACAATGTACGTCACCACCGACGTCCGCGCCCATGCTGAGTTGGCCATCACACGGTGCTCTATGCACTTGAGCGTCCCATTGATGACAACCTCAAGTTGTTGGCCGGATTTAACAATGAAAGCACGGGGCACGGACTTGACCTTGATCCAGTCACCCTTGTATGCGACCTCGAGTCCAGGGACCTGGCCAGGGAGGAGTACTCCCTCATGGATTTCAATGTGGATTTCATGATGATGCAATGCAAAGCAAAGCTTAATTTGGCAAGAGAGGATGGAAGGGATCAAGCTAGATGCGAGTGACGTTCCTAGCAAGGTGAAGGGCAAATTGGTTTTGTAGCCGAGGTACCTTGTTTGGTGGAAAGGTCTAGCATTATAGTTTGGGTTTCTATACATCAATCAAGTCATATCAAGTGAAGCAATGCGAAGCATCTTATCTTTGTTTTGATCATATATATTGGAATGGCTTATGAATTGATCCATGCAATGGAAATTCTAAGTCATTAGCTCAACATTGGATTTGCTCATCAAGACATGAAGTGTTGAAGCCCTCAAAGTTGAGAATGCACTTCCGGTGAAGCAATGAAGATATAAAAGCTTAAGTGGTAGATTCTATTTATTGTTTTAATCTTGAGTTTAGGAATGCCGTACTATCAAGAGGGATGCAACATTAGTTGTCTTGGCATACACCAAAAAGTGCTCATTAGATCAACCCATGTGAGATAGCCTTGAGAGATATACTCTTGGGAATTTAGTGTGCTGAAAGACCCCAAACCGGTCTGACCGGTTTGGGAAAGCGGTCTGACCGCTTTTGGGTTTGTGGTGCTGAGTGGACCCAAACCGGTCTGACCGGTTTGGGAAAGCGGTCTGACCGCTTTTGGGTTTGTGGTGCTGAGTGGACCCAAACCGGTCTGACCGGTTTGGGAAAGCGGTCTGACCGCTTTTGGGTTTGTGGTGCTGA
Organism: Echinochloa crus-galli; assembly: GCA_900205405.1. Classification (NCBI taxonomy): domain Eukaryota; kingdom Viridiplantae; phylum Streptophyta; class Magnoliopsida; order Poales; family Poaceae; genus Echinochloa; species Echinochloa crus-galli. The sequence continues at coordinate 824,381 of OAMR01000360.1, forward strand.
GTGGACCCAAACCGGTCTGACCGGTTTGGGAAAGCGGTCTGACCGCTTTTGGGTTTGTGGTGCTGAGTGGACCCAAACCGGTCTGACCGGTTTGGGAAAGCGGTCTGACCGCTTTTGGGTTTGTGGTGCTGAGTGGACCCAAACCGGTCTGACCGGTTTGGGAAAGCGGTCTGACCGCTTTTGGGTTTGTGGTGCTGAGTGGACCCAAACCGGTCTGACCGGTTTGGGAAAGCGGTCTGACCGCTTTTGGGTTTGTGGTGCTGAGTGGACCCAAACTGGTCTGACCGGTTTGGGAAACTGGTCTGACCGGTTTGGGGCTCTGACAGGTGTAACGGCTAGTATAGTTCGTAAACCGGTCTGACCGGTTTGGGAATCCGGTCTGACCGGTTTCCAACGGCTATAACGGCTAGTTTTGGTTGTGTGGGGTATTTATACCCCATACCCCTCTCCTTTGAGGGGTGCTGGTTCCTTTGCCTTTGTGGCTCGTCCCAAGCCTTCCCAAGCACCAGCAAGCTCTCCCCAAACCTCTCTTTGTGAGAGTTGATTGATTTAGTTCATATCTTTGGATTTGGGTTGAGGGATGTATGGGTTGTGAGCAATAGATAGCAATTGATAGTTCATATCAGCTATAGTGAGCATATCCTTAGTGTTGAGCACTTCCGGTGAAGCCAAGCATCCATTGGAGCATTTGTTACTCTTGGAGGTGATCCTCCTAGACGGCTAGGCGTCGCCGGTGAGCTACCTCGTGTGTGGTAAGCCACGGATTGTTTGTAAAGGCTGGCCTTGCCTCCTTCGTGGAAAAGGGTCAAAAGCTAGTGGTACCGAGGAAAGTGGCTTGGAGTGGATAAGCCCGCCTTTCGTAGGCCCTCAACGGAGACTAGGATTCATCGTGTCTTTGTGACAGCCTTAGTGGCAGCGGTGAACTCCGAACTTCGGGAAAACAAATCATTGTCTCTTGTTTTACTTCACAAGTTCAATTCTAGCATTTATATTCGCTTCCGCATCGATCTACTTGGGTGTGCTCTACTTGTGTGCAGGGACTTAGTGAACCTGCTAGTTATCATCTACAGGAGCTCATCATCAAGTTTGGTTTGTGCTAGAACTTGTAGAGGGGGTTAATTTACATTGTTGGTTTCCTCTGTGGAAAACCGGTTTGACCGCTTTACCAAAGCGGTCTGACCGCTTCAAGCGGTCTGACCGGTTTTAGGAACCGGTCTGATCGGTTTCAGTGCTGACAGTGTGAAAAAGTTTGTTATTTGCAGAATTCACCTATTCACCCCCCCTCTAGGTGACATCAAGGTCCTTTCAGCAACGAAGGAAGAAGATGGAGAGCAGAGGGCAGCTTGCGTGCCGGATAGGAACAGTAAAGTTGTTACAATAATCGATACCCTCTCCCTCACTTCCCACTCCATGTATATAACCATTACATGGGCCTTTTTCATACCCACAAAAAACTCATTAAATAAAAGAGTACAATGGGATGTGTTAACACGGTATAACATTGGAGGATTCTCCCCCTGTTCCTTGCAAATCTCTAAGCCATCTCATCCCGATACCTTGAACACATTTTTCAAATGTGGAGGCAGGGAGAGATTTGGTGAATAAATCAGTGACATTATCACAAGACTTGGTTTGCAAGATATTTATCTCCCCCTGTTGCTGAAGCTCATGTGGATAAAACAACTCGGGAACAATATGTTTCGTAATGTTGCTCTTTATATATTATGTTTGCATCTGTGTAACACAAGCATTATCTTCATAGATAATGGTTGGTGATTCCATAGAACCAATTCCACACGATTGCTCAATTTCGTTGATCATTCTGCGTAGCCACACACACTCACATGAGGCCTCGTATATATAATGCAACAATTTCAGAATGATTCGTAGAGGTAGCCACTAACGTCTGTTTAGACGATTTCCATGAAATGGCAGTTCCTCCATGTAGGAATACAAAGCCTTTCTGTGATATGGCATTGTGGGGATAAGACATATAGCCAACATCTTCATATCCAACCAAAGTAGGATCTTGGTTCTTCTGACAAAACAAGCCCAAGTCCTTTGTGCCAATTAGATATCTAAGGATTTGTTTACCCCCAACCCAATGGCGCTTTGTTAGAGCAGCACTATGTCTTGCTAACATATTTACTGCAAATGCAATATTAGGCCTGTACTGTTTGCAAGATACATAAGTGCTCCAATGAGATTAAGATATGGGAACTCTGATCCCAATATCTCTTCTCCCTCATCCTTGGGTCGGAAAATATCTTTCTTAAGATCAATCGATCTTACAACATGTGGGATATGGGTACCCTAGGGCCCATCATCAAGGGCGGCGGCGGCGGCCGGCCCAAAGAAGACCGAGTCCTATTAGACTCCTACTAGGACCCCTTATTGTAAATAGTCCCGTATGGAAAATACTCAGATTGTAACCTTACCTCCTGGATATATAAAGGAGGGCAAGGTCCCTAGATAGGGGCATCCAATATCATCGGATCACGGTGGAAACCGTCGGAGATCATCCGAATACAGCAATACAAACTACACCATCGACACAGGACGTAGGGTATTATACCCCCGGGTAGCCCGGACATAGCCCGAACCTGTCTAAATCAGTGCCTCCTGTGTACCATCAAGCTACTAGCTCATCAATCGCCCCGCCTACAAATCAACCACTCGGGTACCCCCAAGTGGATTGCCGGTCCTAAGGTCCGACACAACCATAGGAGTTTTGGATGGATATGCTTCGTTCATATTAAATTTCTCCAATAATTTTTGATAAGCAGACTGGTGCACAAGTCGTCCGGATGGAAGGTGCTCGATCTGTAAACCCAAGCAAAATTTAGTTTTACCCAAATCCTTCACCTCAAATTCCGTCTTAAGATGATTGTGGGCTTCATCAATGTCTTCTGTATTGCCAATGATTCTAAAATCATCTAATATTATACAAAATCCTGTAGAGGATTTCTTGATGAAGACGCACGGGCAATCATCATTGTTGGAGTAACCTGGAGTAACCCTTCTGTAGAAGGTACTCACTCAGTCGGTTGTACACTTGTACCACATTCTTCCCGACTGCTTAAGACCATAAAATAATTTTTTTAGCATTACACAGTACATGTTGCGATTAGCCCTAGTATTCGGTATAGAGATCCCATCGAGGACCTTCATATAAATATCCAAATCTAGTGACCCATAAAGATATGCGGTCACGATGTTCATCAACTGCATAGATAGACACTTTTGAACTGCCAATGATATTAAATATCGGAACGTTATTCCACTCATAACTGGAGAATATGTTTCATTGAAGTCTATGCCGGGTCTCTGTGTGAACCCTTGTGCTGCAAGCCTCGCCTTATATCTCACCACTTCATTGTTTTCATTCCATTTTGAGACAAACCCCATTTGAACCCCACAAGGAAGGTCTTTGGAGGTGTAGGTATTACATATGACAGTAGCTCTCTTTTATTGAGGGAGGCTAATTCGGCTTCAATCGCTTCCTTCCATTTGATCTAGTCCGAGCGTTTCTTACACTCAGCCATGGATCATCTTGGAGATTAGTAGCAATTGACGCAGCGAAATATGTGTCGACGTAGTCTTACGATCAAATGATTCTCCGGAATCAATATAATTGATGGAAATTTCTTGTATTCCTGCTGATGGTTCGGTATTTCCCAATACAATACCATTAGGGCGTTCCAATATCCCAGCACCAGAAATTGAGTGCACTATTGATGCGGGATGTTGTGGGATATGCATCCCCAGGTACCCTCAGGATAGAAGACCGAGTCCTAGTAGAACTACTCATAGAACTCCTACTTCAAGTAGAACTACTTGTGTACTCCTACTAGGACTCCCAAACTGTAACCGACTATGAGACTTATCATGTAACCATGCCCCCTGAGATATATAAAGGAGGGCAGGGGTTCCTAGCTCGGTAACAGAGACAAACAGAGTCTAAAAGACTACCCAACGAGAAGAATATAATATGCAAACCCCCATACAGGACGTAGGGTATTACGCTACACTGGCTGTCCGAACCTGTCTAAATTCTTGTGTGTTGTGTCTTCGCATTAACCATCAAGTTCCAGGTCCGACGATCCCCACAAATCTATTGTCTAGAATACCCCTTGATGGATGTAGTCGACATAAATCTTCGACACTTTAGAGCCCACCGTGGGGTAGATCGCATGATCATTAGGTGAGCTTGATGGATCTATCATCATCAAAATCAATCTACTCGGTGCAACACGTGGAACGAATCAAGCGTGAGATATCCCGTACGATCGACCAACGTTTCAGCTTCAACGACAAGCGTTGAGTTCAAGTCCAAAGCTGAACAGGATTCTGTGTCTTTTCGGCTGTCGTAATAAACTGCGAAAGTCGCCGACTTCAATTCGAGGAAGCAGTCCAATCGGATTTCACAGAGGGCCAATGTGCTGCACCGCTGGATTCGATCTACTCCCTCCGTCCATGAAAGAATGCAACTCTTGCATCCCAAAGAGTCAAATACTTTTAAATTTGACCAAGTTTGTATAAAAAATTACTAACATTTATAATATAAAATAACTATTATTAGATTAATTATGTGATATATTTTTATACTAGATCTATTTTGGGACATAAATGTTCGTACTATTTTGTACAAACTTCTTTAAAGTTGAAACTATTCGACTCCTCAGTAAGCGAGAGTTGTATTCTTTTTGTGGACGGATGGAGTACTTGGGCACGTGCACGTGATTCAATGCATACACTACTGCACATGATGGCCCTGTTCGGCTGGTAAAATGAATAGTGCTCGGCTGATAGAATGAATAGTATTGTGTGAGAGAAGATAAGCCAAAATAAGCCAGCCGAGTACTGTTCATCAGACGAGCCGAACAGACCCGGAGAGCAATGACCATCGCGGTTTCCAACACAGCTGAACTCTTTGATTGCTTCCGAGGGAGAAAAGCAAATATTGGAGTTCTGCTACAAGTACACGAGGATGCACCAGGAAGACTTCAAAATCTTCGTTTGCTGATCGCACACAGAAGATGTACGCTAGCGCAGCGACGTCGACTATTTGGCTCCATCCAAAATCATCCGGAACGAGCCTACAAGATAAACTAGTTGGATACAAGTCCCGATTAGTTGACTGCATCAACGTCCAGCTACATCGACTCGTCGTACGACTACTTCAACTATTCATCTCGACTAGTTAAACTAGTCGAGATCGGCTATCACGCCCTCAACAACTAGACGGATGCGACTCCGACTAGTCGACTTCAACAACAACCGTCACGGCTCCATCGCCGACTGCCACGACTTCTCGTTCGCTAATAAAGCTAAGTCTTATTTTATAATTATTTTCTTTATCATAATTTTATCAGCTTGTTTAAAAACATGATTGGCCATGAGCCGACTACTCTAAAAGAGTACTTCACTCCACAACAAAAGTTCTCGAGGGTCATACTATCGCCGACAATGGATCATGCCACGTTAGCCCATGTATTTGGTAAATCGAGTTATGCAGGGCAAGTCCGCTGACTTTATGCATCAAACTACGTAAGTTCAGATTCTTGGGTACGAGGATCCTCCTTTAGGATGTCTTGAGCATCCCAATTAATTTCCAGGCATTAAGTGTCATACTTGAATTCTCCCCCTAATGCCGGGAAATGATCTTCATTGAAGATACAATCAGCATACCGGGCTGTGAGTAGATCCCCTGTAAGGGGTTCCAGATATTTAATGATCGATGGAGATAAATACCCTACGTAGATCCCTAATTTCCTATAAGGGCCCATAGTAGTACGCTTAGGTGGTGATATCGGCACGTACACATCGCAACCGAACTTCTGTAGATGGGAAATACAAGGAGGATCACCACGTAACAATTGCGGCAGGGAGGCTGTATGGTATGCAGTTGGGCGTAATTGTATCAAGTACGCAGCGTGTAACACTGCGTGACCCCAACATGAGGTTGGGAGATTACAATCTTGCAACAAAGGTCTAGCAATGAGTTTGATTCTTTTAATAAGCAATTCAGCCAATCCATTTTGAGTATGCACATATGGAACGGAGTGCTGAACTTCAATGCCCAATGCCATGCAATAGTCATTGAAAGCTTTGAAAGAAAATTCAGCAGCGTTATCCATTAATCGACTTTATCTGGTGTCCAGGTTGATTTGCTCTAAGTCTGATGACTTGAGTAATCAATTTTGCAAAAGCATGGTTTCGTGTCGATAAAAGACACACATGTGACCATCTTGTGGATGCGTCTATTAAAACCATCAAGTACCTGAACGGACCGGATAAAGGTTGAATGAGTCCACATATATCTCCTTGAATGCGTTCAAGGAACTTAAGTGGTTCGGTTTGAATCTTGAGATATGAGGGTCTCAAAATAAGTTTCTCAGTTGCACATGAGGTGCATATAAAATCCGAAGATTAAGGGAACTTAGAATCACTCAAATCGTGACCAATTGAGTTGCCAATGATCTTTCTCATCATCCCTATACCGGGATGGCCAAGGCGATTATCCCATGTTTGAAATGTGACAGCATTCTGAAAAATCACCTTATAAGCAACATCTGGTACGGGTCTGATGTATGTGTAGTACAACCCAGGTGGAAGAGAAGACACATTTTCAAGTGTCTTTTTGTCATATCCGTTTTGTATAGTAAAGAGAAGAAATTTCTCTTTATTTTCTTCATGGGTTTCTATGTGACGGATATCACTATAACTTAGTAGGGTACGTGTCGAGTCAGGATACAATAAAGCTTACTGGATCACGATCTGTGTACCCATGAGGAGTACAATAGTGGCTTTACCAGAGCCAACTATCATAGCATCACGCCCAGCGATAGTCAGAACATTTCTTGATCTCTTAGTGAGAGTTTGAAAATATTTGACATCCCTAAGTATAGAATTAGTGGAACCACTGTCCACTAAACACATCTCTTCCTCCATCAGGTCGACTCTCGTACAAAACTACATATATATATATATGCAGAATTTTAAAAATAAATATAAAACTCAATACAAATATATATAACACATACAAATTAACATTATTATATCAAATGTGCCCTAATACAAACCGACATAGTTCAAACATATAAACGACAACATCATGTTCTTATTACAACAAATGCAAATAATAAAGACATATCCAATAGATAGGGAGCCTAGCAAGAACTTCGAAGCTCATATCTAATAGATAAGGAGCCTATGCAAGGTCTCTGAAGATGTCGCTGTAGTAGTATTCCACCGTCATCTTTTGTCGTCATCGCCCAAGTGATCCTCCCCCTGATACAGAGTCTCGGTGTTGGTTGGACCCTCTCCATTTGGGTTAGAGTCCGAAACACCAGCAGCCTCATGCTCTTGGGAAGCGAAGTTTGCTTCATACTTCTTGCCTTGGGTGTTAGTTCCATATATGTCCAGTGGATTTCATGTAAAGTTCCACCAAGTGTTTAGGGGTGCGGCACTTCTTAGCAAAGTGTTGTGACAACCACACCTATGACAAACGGCTTTGTTGCTATTGTCATTTTTGGGCTTAGAAATAACTTTCCCCTTATGGAAACGCCCAAGAGGCTTACGGGATCTCTTGCGCTTTCTACCTTTGCCTGAAGAACTTCCTGGCTGATTGTTATCAACCTTTCCAGTTTCCTTCTTAGTGTTCGCATGTACTTCAGGCAGAGGGGCAGTACCCACATAACACTGCTGAGAGTTCCAAATGGAAAGCTCACGGTTCTTCTCTGCCTGACGTAATGTCTGAATTAGTGTAGAATAATGTCTGAATCAGTGTAGAATAAACTGTGAAGTTCTTCTCTCTATAAGGCTGTGTGAGGATCCGGTCAGAGGGGAGCATAGTGGATAAGGTTATCTCAATCTTGTCCTACTCTTAGGGTTCCTTCTCACAGAATTTCAGCTTGTTGCAAATCCTGTGAACAACATGGTTATACTCATCCATGGTTTTATAATCTTGAATCCGCAGATGGTTCCACTCATGGAAAGCAGCCGGGTAAATGGTAGCCTTCTGCTGTTCATAGTGCAGCTTAAGATATTCCTATAAACCCTTAGGGTCCATCTCATACATGTATTCAGACTTGAGGTCTGGGTGGAGATGGTTCCTCATTAACATGAGGGCACCATACTTTACGGGTTCCGGTATTGGCTCGGCGCCTGGAATAGGCTCGGCCAGACAACTGAAGAAACCACGGAACGAGAGAATAACTTTCATTTCCGTCTCCATTGAGGGAAATTGCTGCTATCAAGTTTGAGAACATCGAACTCTTTAGCTGTGCTAAAACAATGCAAATAATTAATGTGAATTCAAGATAATTGAACTCAAACAATGCTCAATAATTTGGAATAATAATAAGACAGTCATTGAAAATAGAGTATAACATAGAATTCATGATTCAAATTGGATACGCAAGTTGAGGATAGCGTGGATCCCGCAGTAGTATTGTAATACTACCTTATGTATGACCAAATGGAAAAATGAATATGGTAACCTCTATTCAATGTAGGCCAAAAGAAACTTTGAATACATGGTAATCACCCATATAGAGCGTAGACCATATTCTAAATTCTGAGTTGCGGGGGACAGTCGCTATTATTAAAGCGTAGATCCTTTGTCCCAAACTCAAAAAACTTAGAAAAATATTCCAAAATAGAGAAAAAAATTGAATCGAATGAAGCATTTGAAAGGAAATGGCGAGAACGAAAAATTTGCATAATAGTAATAATATAAAGAACATGGGAATATCGAATTATATTACGAACAAACACATTTGTTCAATAACATATAACAGTAGGGGTCTAAATGTAAAAAAACATAGACACAACATACTACTGATAAGGTTCAGAACGAAAATACAGAAGAGTACAAGGACTGAACTGAAAAACATTGACTGAAATTAAATTCAGAAAATAAAAACAGAAGGTAACTAGCAGTGGGCCATTTCCGGCCCACCACCGTCGTCGGCTCGGCTGATGGCGCGGGCGGTGGCGCAAGCCAGCCTAAGAGGGCCCGCTCCAACGGTGTATAGGGGGAGCTGGCGCGCGGTTAGGGCTCCTAACCCTAAACCGCTCGCAGCCGCAGCCCCAGCAACCGCCCGCCACCGCCTAGTCGCCGTCGTGCGCCGCCGCAGATCCACCGCCGCTCCTCGCAAATCCACCACCGCACCCTTCAGATCCGGCCATGGCGCACTAGGACGGACCTCCGGCGTCGCTCAGGACGCCTCGTCGGCGGCGGCGAGGTACTCGGTCCCACCGCCGCTCGACCCAGCGAAGCTGTT
>OAMR01000360.1:834312-847891 GCA_900205405.1 Echinochloa crus-galli
AGTATTGTAATACTACCTTATGTATGACCAAATGGAAAAATGAATATGGTAACCTCTATTCAATGTAGGCCAAAAGAAACTTTGAATACATGGTAATCACCCATATAGAGCGTAGACCATATTCTAAATTCTGAGTTGCGGGGGACAGTCGCTATTATTAAAGCGTAGATCCTTTGTCCCAAACTCAAAAAACTTAGAAAAATATTCCAAAATAGAGAAAAAAATTGAATCGAATGAAGCATTTGAAAGGAAATGGCGAGAACGAAAAATTTGCATAATAGTAATAATATAAAGAACATGGGAATATCGAATTATATTACGAACAAACACATTTGTACAATAACATCTAACAGTAGGGGTCTAAATGTAAAAAAACATAGACACAACATACTACTGATAAGGTTCAGAACTGAAATACAGAAGAGTACCAGGACTCAACTGAAAAACATTGACTGAAATTAAATTCAGAAAATAAAAACAGAAGGTAACTAGCAGTGGGTCGTTTCCGGCCCACCACCGTAGTCAGCCCGGCTGATGGCACGGGCGGTGGCGCAAGCCAGCCCAGCCGGCCGGCCCAAGATGGCCCAGCCAGACCGAGAAAACCCGCTCCAGCGGTATATAGGGGGAGCCGGCGCAGTTAGGGTTTCCAGCCCTAAACCGCGCGCAGCCGCGGCCCCAGGAACCGCCCACCGCCGCCTAGTCGCCGTCTCCGTCGTGCGCCGCCGCCCCTCGCAGATCCACCACCGCACCCTCCAGATCCGACCATGGCGCACCAGGCCGGCCCTCCGGCGTCGCTCAGGATGCCTCGTCGGCGCCAGCGGCGAGGTACCCGCCGGTCCCACCGCCGCTCGACCCAGCGAAGCCGTTGAAGAGGTGGCGGTGGCCGGTGGGGATGAGCCCCGGGCGACGGTTGGCCGCCGTCGTCGCGTTGCGACGCGCTGAGGTGCGGGTGTGCGTCGGCGGAGGAGTAGCCGCCGGTGGGGCCGGTGTTAGAGGAGGAGTGGCCGCTGGTGGAGCCGGCGCTGGCGGAGGAGGCGAAGCAGCAGGTGGAGCCGTCGTAGGCGGAGGTGGTGGAGGCACAAGAGGCCGGTCAAGATGGCCTGGAAGAGTTCCTGGCCACTGAGCGGTGGAGCGCCACGCCGAGCAGCAATGGTGCCGATAGGAGAGGGTGGAGTTGGTGTCGGCAAGCTGCCCGCGTCGGCGTCGTTCGGCGGCGCAGTAGAAGAAGGGCCGTCGTGCTCGCGAGTGAGTGCCATCACCTCCCGTGGCAACGGCGGTGGTGGCGCCGGCATCCCCCCTCGACCATCACCATGGCTGTCCAGCCATGGGACTCACAGAAGTGAGGGGAGTGGATGGGAATGCAGCCTGGCTGAAGGCAGATGTCCGGCAGCGAGGGCGGGTCACGGCGAGGTTCAACCTCAGTGGTGTGACGTGCCACTGCGGTGTCGAAGATGCGGCGGGGACGACCGCCGTGGCCTCCAACCCTCGTGGCATGAAGGCGAGCGTGGCGATCACGACCACGACGAACTCCCCTGGAGGCCTGACGAAAAGCGGTGGTGGCGCGAAGGTAGGAGAGACGTCGCGCGCTGGTGACGAGGAAGGTGGAGAAGGGACTCCACCATGGATGCAAGGGAAGGTGAGCGAGTTGGCATGCTTATCGGCGGGACTCGCCGGTGAACTCTATAATCTTTATTGATCTGTGAACCATACATATATATAGGGGAGGATAAGAGTAGTAGTTTGCCGGCGTTAGTTTTCTTCTGCCCGAGGGGGCACGGTGAAAGGATACCCGCCCAGGCGCGGGCGGGTAACCGTACGTACACGCGCACGCGAGTTGCAACCGGCGTGCGGTTGCCTTTCCGAGCGTAGGGATGAGATCATCTATAGTACTCCCTCCATACCCATAAATCAAGTCGTTTAGGACACGATTGTGCTTATCAAGGAGTCATTAATTAGGGTAGAGTTTTCCGTATTTGCCCTTATTAAATAGAGTCGCGGGTAATCTAGACAACAATCCAATACAGCTTCAACTGGCTAGCATAATGATTCTGGAGAGGTAATGGCGCGGGTTCGAGTGTCAGCGGCACCAATTTTTTGATCGCGTCTTGTTTTTTTTGCATGGCACCGGGTGTTTGGGACTGTTCTTTCTGGGCATCCTTCATCTTTGCATCTTCCAACTTCTTGATAACGTGCTCATCTCCGCGACGACCATCTTCGAGTTCGACGACTCCACTGAGTCCGGCACCATCTCCAAGTCGGGCATGGCATGAGCAAACTTCACGGCGATGAGCCGATGACATCCTCCGGCACGACGTCCTCCGCGGCGAGCATCTCCGAGACCTGCGTGCTGCTGCCAGAGAAAAAAAGGAGGCCAACTAATGCGCGAGGCGGCACACGATACGTATACGAGGCGACGCGATACGTACGAGGCGACGCAATTAATTGTGGAGGGCAGCTAACGGCCGGCCAGCGAGCACGGCCACCAGGGGCAAAAGTGTCCCTTGCATACTGAGAACGACTTGATTTGTGGATTTTCGGGTACGGAGGGAGTATATAGGGTTTGTGTGTAAAAGGAAAAGGACTAGGGTCAGAACAACAATTACCAAGATATTTAGGGGCTAGCACATAAATTACCTAACTTAGAACAAGTATGAAATGATTATTGATAAGTTCAGAGGCTAGGATGTAAAAAGTGCATTGACCGGGCTCACACGCTGGTGCGTCATGCACGTTGATGATGTCAGCAAGGTGAGGTGGCGACGACTGTGCTGTGCACCGGGTCTACGGGTCTGTGGACCGAGAGGGAGTTAAACTACGGTCTACGGTGCACCGGGTCTACACGAAGGGGTATCTTCTTGATCTAATCTTGGCCGTCAGTTTCTCATCTAAGGGCACTGGCTGCTTCTTCTCCCCTGGGCATGGACGATAGAGACCAGGCACGGTGGTGCCATGGCCGGAACAGGAGTCTATGGCCGGAACTTCACCGGGAAACGCTAGAACGGCCTACCGCCTACGGTGCTCGGAATTCGACGGGAAACGGTAAAACGGAAATCTTACAAGATGGGGATCTCACCTAGGGCAGTTTGGAGAGCAGCGGCGGTCCTATTCGCGAGCAGGACGAAGGGAGGCGGAGCTGTTGCGGCCGCTTCGACGTGGCCTCGATTGCTGCAACTGCGGGGATGGTTTTGCCGTGGAGTAGGATGGAGCTGACGAGTGGGGCCCACTGGTCATTGAGATACAAGATAAGGCAACGAATTTATTCCTACTCAAAATTTGAAACATAATTTTTCATACAATAAACTCCTATTGCAATCTATCCGGCTGGAATGCAACAAAACAAAATTATATACCTATATTGATTCTTGGTTTAGCAAATAATATTTTTTTTATAAATTAAGTGCTTGCTATTAACTACTTGTTTGGAATACTTTAAAAATGTGAGAAAATCTCTAATTATATTAGTGTTGATTGTTCACATCCCCAAAATTGAAATTTTGGAGTGTGACATCTAGTCTCCAAAGTTTACTAATAGGTGAATAGTTCATATACAAGTTAATTTGGTTGCCCCCGATCTTTTGTTTCTCTAATCTCAAATCTGTTTGTGTTTGTTCCACCGGTCTTTCGCCGTTCGTGCATCCAAAATTCCAAATGCTAAATTGGGATGTGACATAAAGCATCCAAATGCTGAATTCCGGTACAACATAAAGCATGTTTTGAGTGGTTTCTTCCTCCCATGATTTGGTGCTCATTGTATTGTATCGAGAGTCATGAGCTGCTTGTGGAGGAGCAGTTGGTAAAAGCTCCAAGGTGGGAGCTGGCCAGCCAGAGTTTCCATTTGCAGTTCGAGACCTAGCTCCTACAATGCCTCCAAACAGCTCAATCTACTTTGCATTTGCTGTATTGTATCATACTTGTATTTTTGATGACATAATAACCTTGGAGATCTAAAAGTGGCATATGTTATAATACAGTCTTAAAGCGAGCCTGAGCAAAGCAGTAGAACACATACCATGAAGAAGCATGTGCACTTGACTAGCCTTTGATGGTCCTATCTTTGCGTCTGTTGCCTCTTTTCAGGATATACCCGCGCCAACTCCTTCGTGTCTTATCTTATGGTCCAACAGGCCCAGTTTATGAATCATGACAGCACATGAAAACCAATCAAATTCAAAAGCTTGCATGCGTATTATACTTTTGTTCCATTAGGAATTTAGGATCATCAGACTTCACCCAGAATGATGGTCGAGCTTAGCTGCCTTTTTTTTTAATGAATACCTCAAACATATAAAGGACCTCTTTGGAATCCCGGGGATAAGAAAAGCACATAGTGCAGTGTCTATCATTTGCAATTCTGAAGGAATTAAGAGTTAGGGAACTTTCCCATAGAAATGTTTGGATGCAACACAAGAAAGACACATGAAAAAGAAGAGAGCCACAAAAAAAATTACTAGAGATTAGACCTGATGATTGATTTCCTCCAAAATTTCTATGGGCTGAGCCATCCATAGGAATTCTGCAAGATCTCAGGATAGTCAATCCTCCATTCCAAAGGACCACGTAGGAAAAATTCCAGTGGGATACTGCATGCATTATAGATCAAATTCATTCGTTCAAAAATCAATCCATAAAAAACAACTTTTCAGCTTTTCAAAAACTGGCTTTATAAGCAGCCACAGAAGCCAGTTTTTTCAAAAAAAAAAGTCCAAATAAATCAAGCCCAAAAGGTTGAAGTTGTTTTCATTGTAGTTGGATGCAAGCTGAGTCTAAAGTGCAAAGGTTGGGGAAATATGACCGGTGACTGTTGTGGCAACCTACCTCCATTTGTGTATTGTGGTATTTGATTTGAGAATATCAGCTTTAGTAGAAATATTGTCCTTGACGAGGCCGCTACATTTGATAGATGGTTTACTCGACTTCTACATTTTTTTTCCTTTTATGACTTGTATACAAGAGAAGCATGCATCTAGAGGTGTAGATTTTGTACCACTTGGTAAGGATTAGAAAGGATTGGCATCTATCGTGTCATCTGTATATGTGGTAACAGTTCATTATATATTGTAAAAAAATCAAATTTGTGCTTCAACCTGTATGTACAATGATATATGGTGTCAAAAGCGCCGCATTTCTCCTCTTCTTCATTAATATATGAACTGGCAGAACTCCTGCGTGTTCTTGGTTCAAAAAAAAGCGTCCCATTTCATTTTAATTGGCAAAATCTGCTTGTCTAGTACAGTATTAGTTTGATACTTCCAAGCAGTGACCAATCATTAACTGGCGCCCTGTACAAATCCATTTCTCACACACGCTCACAGAATTTCTGCAGGGAAATTTACAACCAGCAACTTATTATCTCAGCAAAAGCCAACCCAAAAGAATCGTTAGCCATCAAGGCAGGCCGGCAGCCGAAATAGAGCTGCAGCCATGACAGCAACAGGGAGGGGTGTATTTTGTATAGCAAAGACCTAAGCATAGCTAACTATACAAGCTATCGCTATGCATGTATGGTTGCCATATTGGAAGTTGTTTGTATATGTACAGATCATGAGCTTGCCAAGCTCGCCGTCTTCACCGTCGCAGGGCTGCTCTTTGTCCTGTTATTGTTCTCGCCCCAATGCAAGAGCATGCTCTCCCAGAAGCAGAACTTCTCAGAGCAGGTCTTCAGCCTGGGGTCAGTGATGTTGCGGCGCCAATGGCCGTCTTCAGACTTGGCCTTCTCGGCCTGCCTCCGGTCCCACTCCAGCCCGGCCTTCTGCCGTGTCCTCAAGAGGCAGTAGGACTGGAGCTTCCGAGGCATCTTGTCATGCACCTTCCACCACCGGGCATGGGCAACATCGCTAGCAAATTCACGCATTCCGGCGTTGTTCCAGTTGCAGTCATAGTCCTTGAAGCACAGCCATGGCTTCAGGCCCAGGTAGTGGAGAATGTAAAGGATGGGGGGATCTGCACCGAACAGCTGAGTTTTCTTCGCCTTCATTTCCTCGCTGTCGCCCTCCCAGAAGTGCTTCAGGAAGTTCATGTGCTTGGGGATGCGGTGCCACCATGTGAAAATCTCATTCAGGTAACCTTGGTCTCCACCATTGTACGAAGTAATCTCGTTGATGTGGTCCATCAGCAGCTCGAATGTGCAATTGGAAGGCTCTATGACCATCACACCAGAGTTGAAGAGCGTTGCATTGTTGCCAGTTGCAGAGATCTCTGGCATTGTGAACAGGAAGTCAACATTCCTCAGGATGAGGAGGTCAGCGTCAATGAAGATGATCTTGTCGTAGTCGGTCAGCTGCCACAACCTGAACTTGCTGTAGTTCCACTCATTGTAAGCATCACGCGTAGCTTTTGGGTTCCTGATTCTTTGGATTATTCTGACCTTCCACCCTGCAGCTTCCAAGCCTCTCCGGTGATGATCACTTATGGTCTCATCAACAAGGATGACCAGATCCCTAGTTGATCCTGCTTGGCGAATGCTTTGAGCTGCTGTGATAGCACCACAGACATATTCACTTGCTGAATGAAGTATTGTTGCATATGCTTCCCTCCGTCTATCTACTGAGAAGAGTCTTGCTGCAGCAATAAGAACAGATGTTAGCTACTGGAAGACTAAACTTATGATCAGAACAACGGGTAAAAACAGGCACACACACTTCATCCATGGTAACACAAAAGGTACTACTAAGCATAAAAGGAAATATACTTATGTGAAAAAAAAGCTGTACTGAGTGTGCGGACGCTTAGTAAATAAGCAGCTTACATTTTGCTTTGAGCGGAACAGCAAGCTCACAGGATCCGACTGGAAGCCTGAGCTTTTCCCTTAAGGCTTTCGAGTCAGGACTATATAACCAAGCATTGCCTTCATGTCTCACAAGGTTCTTGCAAGGGAAGAGATTTGGAATTGGGAAGCATTCGCTTACAAAAAGCACATGGACATTGTGGTTGCGCTTAGAAGAAGCCACAGCCAATTTTGCTGCTGAGAGCTGCAAATGGAGCCGTGCAACATCTCTTGACCAACCCGCAACACGGGTACAAGGAAGCTTCACAGCAATGACATCGAAGTGTATACCTCTGCGAACATTAGGCTCTGGAAGAGATGGACAAGAGGGTATCTCAGTTTCTTCCTCCTCGTCGATCCATTCAGGATACAGTGTCTGCCAAGTAATGCTATCCTTGGCATGCTCAAGTCTTATAATGGAAACATGGCTGTCTGGGAGCAACTGTGTCCAAGAGCCATACTCAGTGCTATTAAAATTCAAGAGTCCAACTTTCAGATTTTGATTGCCACTTTTTAGATTTCTCAATGCTCTATATACATCCTCCCACTGAACATCGACAGATGATGCATATCGTGGGTCGGAACTTGTTTTGTCCCACATCCAACCGACATCCACGTACCTGCAAAGCATATAAATTAGAATAAGACCATAGTCGTAGGTTTATAGGCATTGCCATATTTTTGACACCTGCATAGCATACAAGACTAGTTGTATTGTATTCACCTGGAGGCTGTCTGCAATTGGTGCTCATATAAGGTTGGGGTTATGAGGGTAAGAACTGTTGCAGAAATGATAGCTATGATCAATATCTTCAAAGATTTGAACTTGCAACCACAGTTCTTCTCAAGGACAAGAACTTCAAAATTCTCGACATCTTTGAAGCTTTTGCTTTTCGAGGCCCTTCTCTTAGTTGTGTCCTCACTGCTAAAGATAGAAGCAAACTTAGTTGTGCAAAACAATAGCTCATTTATCAGACAAGATCAGCCATCAAAGTACATTGCTTGACACGTGGAATTCAGAAAGGAATTAAAATGAGACATATTTCTTAGCTTGCTTTGCCAATGAAAATAAATAAATAAATAAATAGATAGATGCTATTCTACAAGAAGACAGATTCTAAAGTTCCTTCTTGAACACAAAGGTATGTCATTTTCGCCCTTTTCACTTTGATTTGCGTTATGATCACGGAGAGGTAACAGCATGATCACTTGAAAGCGAAAACCAATATGTATAGGCAAAGTAAAATGGCTAGACAATCATCTCTGTTTGAGACAATTAGAGAGACCTTTTAAGGGAAGCACTTACGCTTTTACTGGACAGGCCATCAACACAGATGGAAATTTTAGTAACCAAAATGTTTCATTAAGTACTTGCTACAAACACTGCAAGAATACTGAGTACAACAGCTACAACTAGTAAAAATCAATGCATTTAGGTCCTACTTTTCCCTTATGATTAGGTCAGAACATAGACTAGATAACATTTTCTTGTGCAGGCAGTGCTATGATATCATCCTTTGGGTTTGTCATGAGTCCAAATAAGTGGAATGCTGATAGGCACAACCACTTTATGGGCAGAAAATACACAGTGATGACCAAATGAAAGCACCCAAAGCACACCCTTTTAAAAAGAGAAGAAAAATGCAGTATATCCCATAGTTGGGTGTGAGAGTGAGCCACACCAAAAGATGTTTGCCAATCAAAATAGGAAGTGTAAAGGAACTAGGAAGTGCTGAGCACCGAGTAAAATTCAGACAAAAAAATCGTGTGGACTTGTGTGTATTTCGCAACCTCCCTGCTCCATTCCATCAGCCACAATTTTAAGGAACAATAAGCATCAGCACATATTACTAATTCGCAAAGGTGGCTTTATACCTAACTCATCACATGGCCTGGACCGATTCTCCGAATCCAAATCATGATTAGCTGTTTGATGCCGTTGCAAACACGGGGACGTTAGGATCGGGCCTCCACGAATAGTCGCGCTGAAACCTGACGAGAAAAGTTCAGACTAACTGCTAGCACTACCGTGCGGGATAACCGGATGATCCAAGCATGCTGAAATCACCGTCGGCAGCACACGCCAAGGCCACGTCTTTTACACGTCACGCGATTGCCAGAATCGAAAGACCAGCGCCACAAGTCAGCCTCGCAGCAGAGGACAGCGGTCGCCGGCGGCCGACCAGGTAAAAGCGAGCGGCGAAAGCTAGAACACGATCAGGTGGAGACAGGCCGGCCCGGGGGAATTCGATGGATTAATTGGTGACGAAGACGAGCAGTCAGTCCATGGGGATGGGGTCAACAAGGGACAGTGAGAGAGGACTAGAGGAGGAGGAGACCACCAAGCGAGCTAAGTACAGGCTGTTAATGATCAGTAGTGGCATATACTCCGTGATTGGCGAGCTCAAGATGGGATATTGAGTGCTGATCAGTAGCCACTGGGGGATTGGATTGATGGGGGCACAGGGGAAGATTTCCTGCCGTTAATGCGAGGCCGCGGCGATGCGTAACCACCAACCACTACGGCGCCAGCAATTAAGAGGACGGAAGGGGCGGGGCGGGGCGGCGCGCCACCGCTGTCGTCGTCGTCGTCTTCCTCCGGCCGGTCGGGTCGGACGGAGATATCTATCTAATGCGGCGCCCGCCGGCGCGGCGCGGAAGGAGGAGGAGGAACGAAGGAGAAAGAAGCGGCTTTGATTGGGGGATCGAGAGAGGGAAAGAAGGGGGAAGGGAGGAGATCTTACGGGACGCCGGCGGGACGGTAGCGCGGCTCCATTGGGCCCATCGGTGCTCGTTGCGCCGCCGCCGCCGCTCACGCTTTCCCTCTCCTGAGTCCTGAGAAGAAGAAGAAGAAGAAGAAGAAGGCAATCACGCAATCGCCGCCTCGGCTGCCGCCGCCGCCGCCGCCGTTGCGCCGCTTCGCACCTGAAATCGCGACATGGAGCAGAGGGGGCAATGTGTCATGTAAAACATGCAGGCCACCGGAACCCACAGGACGGACAGACGGGATAGTAGTATAACAGAAACATACAAAGAGAAGAAAAAATGTAGAAAATCGATGCGCGCATTAATCACTTGATTAAGGAAAAAAGGGAAGCAGAAGCGAAGAAGCGATAGCAATGACGCGGCGCGTCACGAACGCGGAGCACGGAACAGGAGGGAGGATGGATGAACTGTGTGACTGACAGTGGAAATAGCAGAGGAAGAAAAGAAAAGGAAAAGCGAAGGAACTCAGAGCCTGGGAGACCCAACGCAAACATGGCTCTGACGCATGCCTGCACAGCATCGAAAACCGCGAGAAAACAATACACAAACCGATCTTCTGTAGTTCTGTGAATCCGCAACAACGAACGAACAGAAATCAGAAAAGGAGAGCCGGAAAGAGAGAATCAGGCGACCAGAACCAACCAAGAGCTCATCGGGCAAGCAAGCAGGTTCTGAATTCACGAAGAACACCTCGAAACCAAATCGAAACCACAAGGCCAAACAGCAAACACAAAGAGAACAGCGGGAAGAGCGGCGATGGTGGTGTTACCGCGAAGGGAGTCCGAGACCGCGAGAGGAAGGAGGAAGAGGAAGGCGTCCGTGGCTGCTTCGCTTCGCTGGCACTCACTTTCTCTTCCTCTCTCTCCGGAAGAACTCTGTGTGGGAAGCTCAGGAGGGTGAGAGAAGCTTTATATATGTACACGAGGATGAATTGCGCAGTCCCACGCGGGCAGCCGCGCGAGGGGCGGCAATGGCGATGGATTTCTCGGCCTTCGGCCAATAATTAGGCGGGCGTACTGGATTGTACACGGGTCAAGGCCTAATCTTTACGGAGGGGGCCATTGGCCATGCGCTCTACCTGGCAGACGACTCGGGCAAGAGAATAATAAGACACGCCCATTAGATTTTGTGAGATATTTAGATTGGAAAAATAAATGTTTCACACTGAAATGGCATCCAAAGTATGGCTCTGGTGCAACGATGAATGCCTTGGAAGGGAGATATGTGGAGAATTAATTCCAACTATGTATTCGGCGCTTGTAGGATAGGATGCATGGTTAATACGTAATGGTTGTAGATTGAATGATGCATGTGCGTATAGTATTTTTTTCCCCAGTATATATCTAATGGTATTTTGAAGCAATTAGAATGATATACTTCCTCTGGGATAAAAAATTTAAGTCCATTAGGACCTCATGGATTTCAATATAACTCTTTAATTAGAAATATCTATAAAAAGATATATTATCTTAGGGTCTATCTCCTTGTAAAGTGGTTTGGATTTGGCTTCTCTGTAATCACTTTTTGAACCATGGGATCTACATTGAACCATCCAGATCAATTGTGAGACCTAGAATATCTTTGTCCCTAAGAGGGACATTAATTTTCTTGAGCAGAATTTTTTTTGTTGAAGCGCAAGATTCACAAATTCAATTAATGGATGTGCAAAATATCAAAAAAATACTCTTAAACATTTTTTTCATTTTAAATGGGTAGAGATATATATTAAAGGTATTTTTCATGATGATTATAGTAATGACAATCTTCTCTATAAAATTTAGATATTTATAATAAAATAGAAAAGGTACTTAGGACAATTCTACATGCACATTTTTGTTGCAAAACACATGCACACACCAAGAAATCCGCAGATCTTACCCCTATAGATCTTCTTGAGATAATAAAGTTATACCAATGCATCGCGCCATCACTGATGACTAGCCATGTTACTAATCATATTAATATGACATGTAGGAAGTGAAACTCGGGTTTGATCCCTAGTGGATAAAGGGTCCAACCAGCTCCGTGAAGCAATTAAGTTATCGCCCGAGCTCTTGTCTATATGAACTTATATTCGTTATTGAAGGATGTATGACATGGAACAAATTATTCCTATGTAGTCTATCAACACGTACTTCTGCATGAGCTAGTAATTTTGGGGGACTCATGAAAACAATTTGGAACCATAGCTAATAATTAAAATTGCTTACCTTGTTCACTCTTATTTGTTAAATAATGTAACACAATACTCATATGGATACATATTTCATTTATGCGGCTATGGTAGATTTTTGTTAGCAATTAGTTTGACTTATGTATTTCCACCATAGATGTATACATGGTCAACATGATGGTATACATCATGCAAATGTTCTTTGATTTAGTATTTCCTATATTAACCATGGCAAAAGTACATATTTTAGAATCATATATTGGTATACTTTGTGGTACTTTTATATTAACAGATGTTGGTAATTTATATGCGAACTTAGGTGTCACTTTAGGTTATTTTTAATAATTGTAGTAGATGTAGATAATTTAGATGCAAATTTATAAGATTATTTTTATAATGACATGTGGATAATTTAGATGGGGATTAGAGAGTTACTTTAGGTTAATTTTATAATGGTATACGTGGATATTTTGTAGCCTCAAAACGATCCTCTATTTAGTAATAGCAAGAGGGAAAATATATAGATTCAATGGCTATGATGATTAGACTAGATTGATGGTATAATGTTTCTCATTGTTATGAGAATTTTTAGAACTTATCTTTTTTCTATCGTAACTCGTGTAGATTAACGTGGAAACCTCAAAAGGAGACTTCAACTAGTAATAATGAGATATGTGGAGTATATGATCATGTAAGAAAAAAAAAATTGAACAGAACGGCAAGAGATTTGTTTTAGTTTTTATTAGCAGGAGAAGAAAAAACAAAGTACAAACAGCCAGAAGGTTAACCAACTAACAATGAGCAGCTAAACAACTAGAAAAAAGAAACAACAAAGACCCCAGCAGCAAAAAGAGAGAGCAGGCCCCTATGACAACTTGAGGTGCCAGGGCACAGTTCCTGCCAGCAGAAAAATATTTTTCTTCCACGTAAAAAAAATGTCTACCAAATCTGCTAAATTGGGATAGTGCACTACTCCTACCTTTTTAAGTAAGGTAAAAAAGAAGAAGCAACAAAATGCTTCACTCCGAGTGACAAGTGTATTCAAAGGGCTGGTTACCACCTTTTACCATGGACAGCAACAGGCACGAAGTTTGGCTTGGTTCCTTGGCGCCCTAGCTAGGGTATGGAGAGGCAACGTAGATGGTGAACGTTCCGTTCTGGCAGTGCAATGCAGAAGCATGCTACTTGCTGCATAGTGTCGACATAGCCCGCAGGGAGCTCCCTAGTGACTGTGGAGATAGGCAGGGTAGAAGTAGAAGTGTAGCAAACTGGCAAGGCACAACATTAAACGGCACTAGAAGTTAGGGTGGTTGTTGAGGTGCCCCTATGGCGATGGAGACAATAGGATGGAAGAGAAAGGACGGAGGAAAGCAAAGAAATGGCAATAAATTAAATTAAAGGATGGGGGCGGCGACGCCGCGCCCGGCCGAACCACCCCCTCCTCCCCCTCCCTCTCCCTGCTGCCGCCGGAGAGGCTGGCCGGAAGTCCGTGCGAGCCTCCGAGACAGCGGCAGCGGGGCCATTTCCTTGTCTGCAGGCGTTCTCTCCGGGGCGGCGGAAGGACGCGAGCCACCGCCGGCCATGACGGCGGCGGCGGCGCGGGACCGCGGATCCGGCTCCCCCAAGGCCGGATCCGGCCATCCCCCACCCGGATCTACGGCGTGCTGGCACGGTCCGGCGGCTGCTGTGCGAGACGGGGGGAGTCCGCCCGAGGAAAAGCTGCGCGTGGAGGAGGCCTGGCCGACGCTGGGCGGGCGACTACGCACGCGGCAGACGGCGGTCGGCGGCCGGTGAGGTGGCCGTCGCGGTGAGCAGCGGCGGCCGAGGTCTGTCTCTTATACACATCTAGATGTGTATAAGAGACAGGCCATACCTTG
>OAMR01000360.1:849135-891901 GCA_900205405.1 Echinochloa crus-galli
CGGGTCGGCGGCACGGCGAGGGCGGCCGGCGAGGGGCCGGCGGCGGGCCGGCGGTAGCGCGCGTCCGGTGACGTTTGGCCCGGCCTGCAGGCGAGTGGCCGGGGTGTGTGGACGGCGGCAGGGAGACGGAGCTTCGGCAGCGAGCTATGTGGTGATGCGTGCGACAGTGGTCCCTTGATTGGGGCGACCGCAGTGGTGGTGCCGGCTAGCTGCGGCGAACGTGTGCAGGGGGGTTGCGACACTCCGAGCGAAAACCCTCGCCAGATTTTTCTGGTGGAATGGCGGCGGCGTCTTTAAGCGTCTCTCTCTTTGTTATGGGCGCCATTTTGGGGTTGTAACCCTGCTGCATGAGGTCTATGGGTGAAAACCCGGTCCAGCTTTTGGACGAGCGACGGCGGCGCCTGCGGGCGTCGTGACCTCCTTGGAGGCGTCGTCTATAGAGACACCGTTCGCTCGGCTTCTTGGCCGGCCCGCTACTCGTGGCTTCTTCGATCGAAGGTGCTGTCGAGTGGCACACGAAAAGGGGGTTGCCTGCCTCACGGCAAGACGTCTGCTCTCCTGTTGGTGGCCGGGGGTCAGCTCTGGCGGTTGTTCAGCTGCTTGCAGCGTCCCGCGGCGCCTGGTGTTGCGTGGCAACCCCAGCGCGGTGCGGGGCAGCGTTGAAGAACGGCGCTTGCGGCGACGACAACCAGAGATGACTTGGCCCGCAGCGGATCGCGGCGGTTTGTTCAGCACGGCTGAGCCTACCTGGTGCGGTACAACATCGGAAGATGGTGCGGGCGACTTCTTCGGTCTTCCGTCTAGAGGACGGAGTCTTTGTGCGAGGGGGAACGCAACGAGATGATTCCGAACCACGGCGGTGGTCTGGCGGCTTGGTTCAGTTCCTGAGAGGGCGGGGCACCTATTCTGCTTGCCTCGACGACAATCCCTGAGACGAGTCTGGAGCGTGGCAACTTCAAAAATTCGAAATCTAGATTAAATAAATTAAAGGATGCTAGCAGTCGCAACTTCAAAAATTCGAAATCTAGATGAAATGCAATACTAAAGTGCATTATAACCCCCAGTAAATATATCTGTTTTAAGATATATAGTCAATTAGTTCATCCATAAGGAAAAGGAAGACGAGAATTCTACATACTCTAAAATAGGACAATTTTATTTTACTTGACTAGAGCAAATTCATATCTTAGGAATATCTGTAGCAAAATGATTTCACTTGAGCGCACATTTAAAATGTTAAAAAATATATTTTTTTCTCTATTAATACATGTCTGGTAAAACTTTGCCTCTTGCCTTTTGGGTAAAAAAAACATGAAAATTATAACAACAATGTAATTGCTATTTTCAGGGGCGATGCAGTCATGGTGATGGGATTTTGAGGGTGAGTGGTGCTGGACGATGTACATATGAGCATGTGTTGGGTTCGGTGTTTTTTTTTGTGAATGTGTTTGATAGTATTTGACTCAATTGCTTTGCTGATTAATAATTTTTCGTACTGTGCTAATTAATATGATTTGGGAAAAAATAAAAACCAACACGATAGGGTGATTGGATTATTTCCGTTCATTGAAACGCTCATGATGTCTTTGAATTGGTGACCATGAGATTCTTTCCTTTTGGATTGTACGCAAAAACGACTATAGTTCTTTGGCACTCTCTCTATTTTCAATTATATATTAGCTTACTCTGAAGCCGTATATTTAAAAATGGAGGAAGCTAGTGTGTAGCAATTGTGTCTAATCGGTGCCTTCACACCCAAAGAAGTAACAAGTATAGTGTCCATAACAACCTTGATAATAAGTTACACAATTTTCTTGGATTGAGAAGAAACCTTGGCAATCGAAATGAGCAGCACATCGAGAAATCTGACATTCAACAAAAACCATCAAGAGATCTCAACCATCAATTGGTAAAATCTTGGGCTCACTAGAGAAAGCCTTCTGCTCATCGTGGCAACCCAACGCGCGACGTCCCGACCCCCCCTCCCCCTTTCGAGATTCCTGCGCGACCCACGCGCCCCGAGCTCCCAAAAGCCCCCCACCGACGCAGCGCAGCGCAAGCTCGCCCCATAATTGCGAAATCACTGCGGGCATGGTGGCATCCGGCATGGGGACTACGGGAGATGTTGCTGGTGCCCATCGTGCGCGCTCCGATCCCTTCCGGAATCGTGAAACCAGCAAGCGGTGGAGAGGGAAAGAGGGGCAGCAAGCAGGTCAGGTGCGTGCTCTGCTCCCCTTCTGCGCTGCGACGCTTATGCAGGTGAACGGTGAAGCCTACTGGATTTGGTTCGGTTTCTCTTCTCCCCGGTGCGGGGGCGTCAGAGCTCAGAAAGCTCCCTGCGACAGGTCGGATGAACCCTTGGCTTGGCTTTCGGCGGCATGTCTCGAGCTCTCAACGCGCGTGAACTTAACAGTGGTAAAACAAGAGGGTGAAATTAGTATTAAAAAAGAGGGTGAAATTCGTGGAGTTTGTTCTCTTGTCTTCGTTTGTTCGGCCGAAATGGCCTGTCATCGTGGGGACTGTTTATTTAGAGTACTTCTCATGCATCAATTTTTAGTCTTTTTATTACAAGCCTTTGCAATCAAATGTACTGTATGTTGCATCGAGCAAGAAGGCAGTAATTTTCCTGCAGGAAACTTTGGGATCAAACAAACGGCCCATGACGCTACTCTCCCGTCCCAGAAAGAATGTAACTCTCGTATCTCGATGAGTCAAACAATTTTAAGTTTAATCAAATTTATATAAAAATCTGCTAATATTTACTATATAAAATAAGAGCTTGTTACAATGATTGGAGAGGTACCTAGAGGTACCTGAAAGTACCTGATATTTTGAGTAAAAAATTAAATTAAATAAAAAAGGATATTGTGGAAATCTTGTTTAATTAGGAACTATTTGTGGAAAGATTCATAGGCGAAAATCATGGAGGAATCATGGACCAAGTGCCGGCGGAGGAGAAGCAAAGACGGTGAAAAAAACATATTTTTTCGCCACGAGAAATTGCCCTTATGCCCTTTTTTAAATTTTGAAAAAATATTAAATTAATAGTGGGTTCCACCATTTTTTACCTGGTCCCACGAATTTGGTACCTCTGGGTACCTCCGGTTACCTCTCTTTAGGTACCTTTGGGTACTTCCTTTGTTTCCACCGTCCGATTTCTCGACACGTATGTCTCTAATTAATCCCAATCATTGTAAAATTTCTCATAAAATAAATATTATTAGATTAATTATAAAATATATTTTCATACTAAATCTATTTAGAGACACAAACGTTAGTATTATTTTGTATAAATTTGGTCAAAGTTGAAGTTGTTTGACTCGTCGTGAACCAAAAGTTGCATTCTTTTTAGGACTGAGAGAGAAACAAAAGTTGCATTTTTTTTTTGAGATGAGGGAGTATATTCGACTGGCGTGCAGAGATATGAATCCACCGAATTGATGTTGGAAAAGACGTTGGTTTCTTTTGTGCGAGAAATAGCAGTCGGGCCACTTACTATGCTTACGGCGACGGTAAAGAAACTTGCCACATGCACGCACGCTAGGACAGACAGCTCACACAGCCACACAGGCCTGGGTTCAGCTCTGAACTCTGAAGTAGCAGGAGTACTCTGGGAGTCTGGGGCATCCATGACCCGCACCGCCGACGCATTGGTACTGTATACGGTAATTGTAACTTGGTAATTTATCCCGTCATGCCAGGCCGGCATGGCACATCGACACGTCCTTTGATGGAATACAACAACCGATTGCATTTTGTACTCGTGAGAAAATGTGGCGATGATGAGACGGCGTATCATCGTTCAGGAATTGTGCTTGAATTTTATTCAGCTTTGTGTCATCTCCTATACCTGTAGCATCTTCTCAGCTTCAACTGCCTTCACACGAGAAGTCAGAATGTAGCTAGCGTCACCACATCTTCTCATGATTTTTCTACGATAGCCGCATTTCTAATTCATTGTCTAAAAAATATTGAAGCAATATCCAACTTTTTAGAAGATAAATAAATAGGTGTCAAGTCGAGAAAACTGGGTCGCAAAAGGGTAGGAGCGTATCAGCATATGACACGAACACAAGAGCAACTTCAGTATAGTATAGGATTGTGCATGACGATGATCTGCCATATTTCATAAAGGGCACATAGTATATCTATCTTTCCCCAATGTAATTCCATCAAGATTGCGCACGTCACCGTGTGGAAGGTGGATAGTTCCACTCACGCCATGAATGTTTGCTAACTACCCAAGCCCGTATCCTGTTCGGAAATGTTAATCTGATAGGGACTTGGCTTGAGAATTGGAGCTGAATACTTTTCCTCCCCTATATTAGGAAACACTTGTGTGGCCCTTCTATTTTCTTGCATGCCATTTCACAATTTATTCGAATATAACTAATTCAATAGACGCATTTCAATTTTACAAACAAAATGCTACTACACCAAAAGTTGGTCCTAATTCATCATTGTTAAGAACCTTTTAAAATGGTAAAAGAATTTTCCTTTTCGAAACCACATATATACTACCGCTCGAGATATATATGCCTAAAGGAAAATATTTTGCGGAAAATAAACTATGTGTACCGGCATGTCATTGTCACACCGACTGCCCACTATGACCCTTCGCTTTCTCACATTAAGTCTTTACTCAACATTAGTAATACATGCTGGTATGATGCGACTAATATCCCTGGGATTGAATTCCTATTTGTCAGAAGCAAATGCGGCGCACCAACTGATGGGAAGCCGCGCAGTGTGGCTACCGGCTAGCGTTGCACATCAGCAAGTAGGATACATCACGTAACACAAGAATTCAGTGCTTTTCTTTCTCTCGGATGGCCAGCAGCACAACCTCCATCACTGACCAAAAGAGATCAACATCCTACGAATTATTAGGCACTACTGCGTATATTGGAGGTGGTTGGAGGATGAGGGGAAAAGGGATTGGAAAGGAGCCATGGAGGCATGATGAGGAGTGGTGCTTCTCTCCATTTTTAAAAAAAGCAGCACGAGCACACATCTCCAATGCAAAGGATAGCATAGAGAGATTACATGTCAAGCTACTAACTCCAAAGCCAAGCCCAAAGGTTTCAGTTGCAGTCTTGAGGATAACATAAAAATCCCATGAACTTGAAGTTTTCCACGATAAAAGATGGTTCAAACTCCACCTATGGTTTGGTGATGGACTGATGGCATTGGCATAGTATATTTTGTGTCATGTGCTTGCGCATCCATAGCACTCTCATCTGAGTATGGCTGGCCAGGCGTCTTTGGCACCACAGCCTGCTGTTTGGTCACTGATGATTTCTTCTAGATTTAATTATATGTGTGGCTGCGCTGCCCGTGCCCACAACTGTCTGCACCACCAACTGGTGTGTAGTTACTGATTCGTACTTTGTTTTGTCCTCCAGCAGTTCACCTCCCGACCCCACACGAAACACAAGCTTACTCCGTACAACATATGCCTTGGGCCCTGTTTAGTTCCCTTCAAAAGCCAAACTTTCTCTCTCCAAACTTCGCTATTCACCTATCATCAAATCTCTCTCCTTATACATGGAACACTAAACGTGGGTAAATAAAAAAACTAAGTGCATGGTTTTGATGTACACGACGAGACGAATCTTTTGAGCCTAGTTAGGTCATGGTAAGACAACGATTACCACAAACAAACGAAAAGTGCGACAGTGTCCGATGTGACATTTTCACCCAATTTCATTCTCTCTTTTGGAGAACTAAACACCGCCTTGGATGTTTATGGTTGGCGTTCCTCTGCAACGCGATAGGCTATCTATCTTGTTCTTGCAGGAGATTGCACGGGACCTTGACCTCAGTACAGTCACATTTATGCTGATGCTGCGGGCGCAGCCGGCTGGTTCGTTCTCGTGCAAGACTTTTAGCCTACTCTTTCAATCCTCATCGGCAACTTTCACAAACAAACCAATAACACCTCCTGAATCTCACTGTCGACGATGTCGATGGCAACCTATCTTATTTGCTATGTTGATTTGAAACATCTAGATAAAAAAAAACTTTCTGATGAGATATACTGAAAAAGATTGTTGTTGTTAGACAGGGCTTCTAATTACTAGTAGATATTTTTGTTACGTTCCCGTGGAGATTTAGCTGCAGGCAGTACCGCATGAGTTGGCCAAATAGTTTGCCCCAACATGAACGGAGTCCGTGGATTCTCACAGCAAAAGAGAGCAGCACCTTGTCACAGGCAACTTGCCAATCAGTGGTGGTGCGTGACCATGAGCTCACTCGCACACTGGCAACAGATTCCATCGGACCCGAGCAGCCAAAGATTTGGTGATGATACCGATGGGCAAGGCACCGGGGCGTTGTGGGAACAGTAAAGGGACCATGTGGGTGGCCTGGCCTAGGAGGAGAGGAGAGACAAAAACTTGAGAGCTGGGCAACAGTGCCTCGCCAGTGCTACGCTTCACAGGGTTGGCTAGCGGTTGGTGCAAAATGGGCAAGCTGCAGAGACCAGCTGAGTCACTGCCCACATTGTGAAACTGAGTGGGCCGTGATGATCTTGTTTTTGGAAAGGACACAAGTGTCAGTGATGCTATTTTGTCCAGCTCTGGCCTATACCGTACGGAGTACAACACATTTCCTTTTTTTTTGAATTTTAGTGTTTGCATATATAATCTGCTATGGAAATGGGCAGCATTGTTCGCGTCGCAAATTAAGTTGACCTAGGCCCACAAGTCCTCCTCATGTTGGATATGCTGTATTGATAGTGACCTAATTTTCTCCACCAAAACCATGTGGTGCATTTGTTGAAGGAAAATAAATAATGTGCCCTTGATAGATTTTATTCATCATTAACGATAACTGGTTGATCTATCAACCAGTTCTCTTGCGCAACTCAGTAACTTATTTAACTTTTAAGAGTCAATAGTGGTGGAAGTTCGGGCAACGTTGATAGAAGCGTTAAAACATTTTAATTTTTATAAGGGACATGATTCAAGCTTCTAATTAATGTCATCTTAGATCATTTTATATGCATTTCAGTTAAACATCAATGAAAGGGGTCATGGACTCATGGTTCACCACAGATATATAAGCGATCATGGATGAGAAGCAAAAACAAGCAAAATAACTTTATGCAAAACTATGATTAAGCAGAGAAATGTGGCACATGTCAGCCACCTCTAAATCCTTCTCCCTCCGTCCCAAAAGATATGTCATTCTAATATTTAAAATATATTTAAAACCAAGTCATTTTATTCCGTTTAGCATATGCACGTGCATACAACAATCAATTAATGTAAAATATGAACAATAAATAAGGACAATCAATATCATTTTTACCTTATTAATGATCCATCCTAAAATTTATAGAATAACTTTTTTACAGAGGGATTAAACTATGGACATTTTATAAAATCCTATTATGCGTGCATTTTCTAAAAATATTGGTAGTCATGCAAACACACAAGTTGATGGACTAATATAACTAATTCATGTTAAGATCCTCAGTCATGGTGTCGAAATATTCATTTGCGTTACCACCAATTGTTGTGATATATGGTTCATTTTTAAATTAACTTGGTAAGGGGTTTATAGTGTTAAGATAAGGCATAAAAAGTTCGTTTGGTAATAAATACCTTAACTTGGCGCCAACAACTAGTATAATATACACATTTAATGTGCATTTCTCATGTTTGGTTGTCAACAGTGGACACACTTCAATATGAAAAGAATGTGAGAAGGACAATGGGGCAACGGAAATAGAATCTATACATATTCGTCCATAGGAAAGAGGTCTCCAAAAATGCACTTGGGATCTGCAAAAGTTGGCAAACACCTTTCTTTAACGAAAAGTATAGTACTACCATAACGTTACGCTTTGTACAACATTATCTAAGCATGTGGCAATGAGGTTTACTCCTCAAAGGAGCACAAGTGTGTAGGTCCAAACAAACGTATTTGATGATGGCTCTAAAAAGTTTCCTATATAGGTCATCCTTCGAAAACAAAAGGGTCGATCATGTAGCACCATTGTAGACTCGTCGGTGCTAAGGAAAAACTTCAAGGTCATGTCCAGGCAACAATTTTTCTTGCTGATATTATTATAAGTTTTGGCCTTGGTGTTTTCTCAACTAAATAAGGTTTGAGCAACGGCAAAGGTGGAATATTATATTTAAAATTACAAACCAAATTCTCATTTGCCTAGGAATCAAGGTGAAATTGGGTCCTAACATTTGTTTTTCCCAAATACAAGAGGGAAGTATATTTGAACTCCGGTAGGTGGCGTTTCAACCACTATATCCAGGGTGGTTCTCCATGACCTGGTCATAATTTCCACATAATATAAGGGTGTAGCTTATCTAGTAAAATTTCTCGTGGTGAAACCTCTCCATTAGAATTTGAGTCATTGACTCGGGACGGATGCTCGTATTTGTCTGGATTTATTTCAGAAATTAACCGGCCTATTCTTTTAGTGATAGACGAGGTGTCCATTGATAGTGAGATGTAACTTCATCAATCTCAAAATGTGTTGGCTCATTTTTTTAGATATGCTCATGTAGGTAGGATGGCATACTATATTCATAGGGTTGAATGTCGTACGTCTATGTAAGCATTTGCGTCAGTATTGTGTTATAAAAAATTATCATAAACTAATATAGCTTACAATGCAATTAAATCTGTAGATTTGTGTCGATGAACGAAGTAATGTAAAGATGGGCATATAAACAGGGAGAAAAGGGCGGTTGATCGACTATATCCAATGGAGAACTGGCTGGCTCCCACGATGATGGTAGTGCTACCACTACACGACGTAGTACGACCGTATCATGACACAATCTAACAGCCACCAAACCTGAATTAAATATCAAAGCCACCCTTCCTAGCCCTCGATGGGCCATGCATGCATCCATGGATCAACCATGCCTTCTAGGCTTCTAGCAATCTCTTCCTGGCTAGCTCCTTTCCAGCGCGACGTGCGTGACCCTTCTCCAAAACTCTTCTTCTCCTTTACAAAGTGGAAGGCTTTTGGCCGGGGCATCCATATCATCATCCGCATGGATCGATGCACGCCGCAACAACAGTCGGATACGGAGGTGTGGACACTGCTGGTGCCTGGTGGTGTATGCACCAGCACGTACGCACCGACAGGTAGCACAGCGCCTCAGCCCATACGGCCGCAGTATCGATCGATCGGTTGGGCTTTTGCTCTCGTTCATCGTTCGTCAAGGCTCTCTCAATGGATTGTGGGGGTAAAGTATACAAAAAAAAATTGTGGGGTATAGTTTGGTACGTGTCGCTTAGATTTTATACGCTGAATGTGTGTGTGTGTGTCATTTTTTTTAAAAAAAACTGACATATAGCAATATACGTACTGATCAATCCTGAGTAGCGACCTTGATATGTTATTCTTCTTTCAGAGGATATCAAGATCAAGATTATTAGCACCGGGATACTAAGTAGGATCGCCTTTTGTGTGACATTATCGGACCGTAATTTGGGACACCGTCGAACTATAGAGAATATACATATTTATATATAAGATTTATAATATTATATATATATAATATAGTATTGATTTTGGTTAATTTAATTGACTTTTCACGAATTTAAATGAATGTATGGATTAACTTAAATAAAATGTTGTCATAATTAAATAATTTAAAAGGTCATTTATATTAATTATTAATGTAGTATAATAGGACCAATAGAATCGAATACTCTAAAAATCCATATAACGAATTGATTATAGGGCAGTTGAGTACGTTTTCTTAAGGTGAAATCTACTCACTAGTTCTCAAGTTCTCGACTCAACAGTGATGTCGTTTTTTTGGATTTATTTCAGAATCTAACCGGTACTATCCTTTCATGGTAGATGACGTGTCCGTCGACAGCGAGGCAGGTCTGGTAGCTTCGTCAATCTTAACATCAGTCAGTCCAGTGTCTCGCGTTTGTTGCGTGTATTCATGGAAATAAGTGTGCGTGCGTTATGAACTACAACGTCGGTATGTCTTTTTTAAAAAGTCATGTAGGATTGTGTGGAACCGTCGTATCAAATCGGGATATTATAAAACTTATTAAGACAGCACAGGTGGGATTGGTATCATTTTATCTCCGTAGAATTGTAGTTTCGTGAAATTTTACGATAGATTGTACTCGTCGATCATTGATCAAGACGGCTTGGCGTCGTTGTCAGCTCGGCACGCCAATTACAAGCATTTTTTCCTCGTGGCTGTAGGTAGGTACCAGCTACGCGCGGCATGAGCACGGCATGCGCATGCAACCGCGCGCGCTGGTGGCCGTGGCTCGCCGACGAGACCGCCGGATCGAGCTGGCGGGCGGTGGTGGCCCTGCAGGTGGGTTGGTGTTACCACGGGAGGCGGCGGCCTGGGGGCCCGCGCGCGCCCCGCTGGTACTTTACTTCACGGCCGGTGGTTCGCACAAGCCCGGCCGTGACTCCGATGGGTCTGTACAAAACTCTTGCGAGCGCGCCGCCCGAATACGTGCATGGGAGTTTCGTAGGCTACAGTACGTGGCGGAAAGTTTGGAGTCCACCGCTTGGTCGGGCGGCGCCTAGCGACGACCTGCTGGCCTAGCAGCCGCCGGCGAGCGGGCGCCGGCCGTATTTGGCCATTTATATATTGCCCATTGACCACCAGTTGATTAAATTCGTAGGTGAAGTGAAGCTTGGTATGCGTTCCGAGTCCACGTCAACCGCGCGCCGTGCTCGTACGTCTTTAATTTCTCAATGCATACTTATGTAGAGTCCGGCCGTCCGGGGTAGCACTTGACGGCAATGCCATAGCCTAACTGCCAAACCCCTAGTACAGACACGATCACTTTACGTAATGTGCTTGACTGCTGGTTCTTCATCTGGCGCAAATGCTGGCTGACTCAGCCGGGCAACAATCCGGCGGGGGTCCTGAGAGTCGTCGCCTGCACACGTCAGAGGTAAGATCACCGTACCATGTGGATATATATAGACCTGCTTGTTTAGACGTTAGAATTGGAAGGGTGAATTTGAAAGTATGATCACTTCGTAATCATTGCACCACTGTAGCATTTCGTTTGTATTTGTAAAAAATTGTCCAAAAATTGATTAATTAGGCTCAAAATGTTCGTCTCGCAGAGCACAACAAAACTGTGTAATTAGTTTTTGATTTCATCTACATTTAGTACTCCATGCATGTTATGACATTTTGATGTGATGGAAAATCTTCTTTTTGCATAGTAAATTTGGAAATAGAATTTGGGATCTAAACAAAGGCCATAGCTTACGGGAGATCAGGATATCACAGCAACCAACCCAAATTCAGACAAGCTGCGTGCGTGTATGTATATAGTACAGTACGTTACCGGAGTCAGCACGCGAACAACTAACTTCGCCGTACTACTACTTGCTGCTGGTCGGTCTGCACGGAACCGTCCAATGAGCGCCTGATCCCTGCCTAATTTTAGGTTCTGAAACATGATTGAAAATTTGAAATGGTCGATGGGTAGACGCACACGGAAACTCTTCTATCGGAATTCGATGCTCCATTACGTACGTAGGTTCGTTGTTTACCCAACGTGTATGCACGCAAAGTTCAACTGGCGGCAGAGGCCCAGATGAGCCAAAAGTTTGGCCGCCAAAATTAACACATGCATTTCCTTAGGAATAAACTTTGACTGTCAAACAAACAGAGGGAAATAATCAAAGAAACAATGATGGGGTGTCAGGTAAGCTAAGCGCTGGTTGATGTTGATGGACGAGAAATCAGCATGCATGTGCCTAACCAACTACCGTGTTCCACGCTCAGGCTCCAGCATGCATGCTGCGTCATCAGGTCTCACAGCTCTGGGTTTAATACGTAGACACGCAGCTGTACGGAACCACCTTGTGATGTGCTCCGTATCTCCAATCCATCTTGATTTAAGTATAAAAAAAATCCATCTTGATTTGTTTAGCCCAACGGTTGCTCTGTCACCCCTCACCAGTGTCAGTCCCATATGCCAATGTTCCTTCTCTCTGCACGCCAGATGAAAATACATTACCGAGCTACTCTAGCTCAGAAGTAAGCATCTGATCGATCCCGTCGGATCGCATAGAATTTTCATAACTTTCAAAAGAAATGGGATAGAATTTTCATAGCCCATGACGACTTGCCCGATGCTCTCATTACTGTTTGCAATCCCAACGAGAGAGAAAACAATATCGTCCAGCGGTCTAGCTTGGTCCCATAAGCTATACGGTCGATCCTTAGCACATTACATGCGACACCGCTGTAGCATCTATATAATACACTGCCGTGTACGTGATGTGTGTGTGTGTGTGTGTGTGTGTTTGTGTGTGTGTGTGTGGCACCGTGCCACTGCTGTTACTCGATCTAACATCGTAGGTGCTAGTGGTCAACGGAACGGTACAAATTAAGCCGGCCTCCTGATTGTATTTGTCTCTCTGTCTGTTGTGACAGTGCGTAAAGCAAGATGGATCTAGATCCTAGAAGTGATTCCGTTTTTATTTAATTCAGGGAGCTGGCCTAGGTGCTGGTAACTTGGTTCAGGCTGTTGTAATTTGCTGGTGCACCGTACACATCCGGCGCTCCACCCGGATGCCTCCATCTATCCCTTTTAAAATTGCCCATTATCTCGGCGCGCGGCATCAGAATCAACGGCCTAACCATCATCTCGGCATCAATTGAATTCCCCGGGGGGCGGCGGTTGATTGAATTGATTAGTCGTAAACGTGGCAAGGTTGGTTGGGTTGGGTTTGGGTGTACGTCTCCCCGGCCCGGTCGTTTCGCCCGTCGTTGTCCCCAGCGACGCGACACCCGTGCGGTCTCCGATCAACACAGATCAAGCTGCACGTACGCATCAGCTAGCTGAGACTTGTCACTTGATGCAGGTTGTTGTTTCTTCTCACCGAGCGAGGGACGTACTGCCGACCGAAAACTATAGCTCTCGATCGATCAGTGACGAGTGACAACAGTCGTCACTCACTCGATCAATGACTCGGTCCATATTGTATATTTGTATATAGATCTGGTCTGAACTCTGAAGGAACATCTTACCAGATCGACGTCCGGCCGGTTCCTGAGCTACGCTGTGAGGACTGATCGACGAGCATTTTTCAGCACAAGTACTGCGATCGAGCTAGGGCAGTGACAGAATACGTACCTGGTTTTGTCGGCTGTCGCTTGCTCTGGGGTAGACGACGTAGACCGTATAGCTGCTAGCGCGCGCCCATGGACCCATCGAGCACCTGCAGCGTGCGTGTATCCTCTCGGGCTGTACAGCGACGCCCTAGCTAACAAGCACATGCCCGCTGTCATCCGATTCCCTCCTTGATTTGATCTGATCGAGTCCCTGTAGGATTTTTCGTCCACAATATAATCCAGAGGATCTGCGCACAGAGCCTTGTGGTACGTACACAGCAGGTGTATAATTGCAGGCATCCGAATAATTCGGTGAAATGTCAGTCCAGTTTTTGCTTAATCTGGCCAGCTCATTTATTTCGCGCGCGGGGACCCTGGCCGTGTAGACGATGCTCCGATCATGATTGTGGGCATTTCTCGGTTTTTTTGAAAAAAAAAATTGCATTTCCCGGTTACGCGTGTCCATGTATGATGGATCATTGGATCACCATCGCGACACCGCCGCAGCTAGCGGGTGTGCCCCCACCCCAAAGGCCAGGCCAAGAAGGGCCCCAAACAAATGCCGCTAGCAGTCGCTCCGGATTGGCCACCACTGGCTGCCAGCCCTCCTCTTGCACGGATCGTATAGTACCCTCTCGCGGCTACGGAGTATATAATAAACTAACTAAACTAGATTAGTTGTATGTAAGTAGAGTACGTATTGTAATGCTTCAGGTACGTACGGTCTTGTTATCGCTATCTATCGGATTCGTCTGACCTGCAGGACGGAGGCGCGCAGGCGAACCACGTGGTGCCGCCATGTGTGCGCGCGCGCGCGCCGCGAAGCCGTGCGGTCCAGTACGGGCCCATGGGCACCCGTCCAACTCGCTGCTGGATCGATCACACGACCTGTGCCGTGCGGCCGCGCGGCACGGCCCCCAGCCCACCAGCAATCACCTGCTAGCATGCACACCATCAGGTTTGACCGTGCCCACACGGTGCTTGTTCCTTCCATGCCGGTCGTGTGAAGAATGAGGAGGGATGTGCGCGGCGCGCCAATCATTTTTATGTGGGCCTTCTAGCTAGATTAGGCCTACTTAACTAACTAGCTAACCTGCCAGGTCACGATGGCGGCTAGGATAGCGTACATCTCGGGGCCGGGCCAGCCGGCCGGTCCAACAGGGAGAGATAGCGAACGTAGCCGTACAAAGGTAAGTACGGGTTATATTCTGCAGGAGGAATCGATCTATCTCAGTCGCCGTGCTGCCGATGGCACTGCACCGGGGGGCGCGATGTTGTTTTGTTGCTGCACGTAATAACCTAACGATGTTGATCACACACATTCGCACTGTACTCCAACCCAAGCCGGGGTGCCTACAAAAAAGTACAGCACTGTACAACTATACAAGCAGTGTATGTGAGCCAGTAGCGATTAGGTCCAACATCACCATGGTCACCGTACGTCCACGAAGCGGACGGCCCTCGGCCGTTCCAAGTACGCACCACTACCAGTCTACCACCCTCGCGTCGCTGCTGCTCTAGTGCTCTGTGTCGGGGTCGGCCCAGTCCAATCGAGTCGCAGGCCGGCCGACGAGGGACCCCGTACCGTACGAGAGGATGTACGTACATGCTCGGGGTTCATTCAATTGAGCCCAGCCAAGGTCGGCTGCCGCTCACGTAGTAGTACGTGTTTGGATGCGAACGTGCCACCAGCTAACCTTGAACAACCAAATTAGCCTGCCTGACCTCCCAGCAGAGTAGGAGTACAAGACACATCAGCACCGACCGGACCGACTCTCATAAAACTGAAGAAAAACTCCCTGAGCTCGAGTGGGCGTGCACCACAAAAGATGGCGCAAAAGGGCACGCGTGCGTTGCCTGCCACTTACACTACGGGAAACTCGACGTATGCCGAGTGCTTCCCTCTTTGCCGAGTGCTTTCTGTCGGGCACTCGGCAAAACGGGCTGCCGTCCCGGCCGCGCCTGTGACCGCGCGCCGGGCTGCCGTCCCGGCCGCGCCTGTGACCGCGCGCCGGGCTGCCGTCCCGGCCGCGCCTGTGACCGCGCGCCGGGCTGCCGTCCCGGCCGCGCCTGTGACCGCGCGCCGGGCTGCCGTCCCGGCCGCGCCTGTGACCGCGCGCCGGGCTGCCGTCCCGGCCGCGCCTGTGACCGCGCGCCGGGCTGCCGTCCCGGCCGCGCCTGTGACCGCGCGCCGGGCTGCCGTCCCGGCCGCGCCTGTGACCGCGCGCCGGGCTGCCGTCCCGGCCGCGCCTGTGACCGCGCGCCGGGCTGCCGTCCCGGCCGCGCCTGTGACCGCGCGCCGGGCTGCCGTCCCGGCCGCGCCTGTGACCGCGCGCCGGGCTGCCGTCCCGGCCGCGCCTGTGACCGCGCGCCGGGCTGCCGTCCCGGCCGCGCCTGTGACCGCGCGCCGGGCTGCCGTCCCGGCCGCGCCTGTGACCGCGCGCCGGGCTGCCGTCCCGGCCGCGCCTGTGACCGCGCGCCGGGCTGCCGTCCCGGCCGCGCCTGTGACCGCGCGCCGGGCTGCCGTCCCGGCCGCGCCTGTGACCGCGCGCCGGGCTGCCGTCCCGGCCGCGCCTGTGACCGCGCGCCGGGCTGCCGTCCCGGCCGCGCCTGTGACCGCGCGCCGGGCTGCCGTCCCGGCCGCGCCTGTGACCGCGCGC
Source organism: Echinochloa crus-galli (assembly GCA_900205405.1). Classification (NCBI taxonomy): domain Eukaryota; kingdom Viridiplantae; phylum Streptophyta; class Magnoliopsida; order Poales; family Poaceae; genus Echinochloa; species Echinochloa crus-galli. The sequence continues at coordinate 864,902 of OAMR01000360.1, forward strand.
CGGGCTGCCGTCCCGGCCGCGCCTGTGACCGCGCGCCGGGCTGCCGTCCCGGCCGCGCCTGTGACCGCGCGCCGGGCTGCCGTCCCGGCCGCGCCTGTGACCGCGCGCCGGGCTGCCGTCCCGGCCGCGCCTGTGACCGCGCGCCGGGCTGCCGTCCCGGCCGCGCCTGTGACCGCGCGCCGGGCTGCCGTCCCGGCCGCGCCTGTGACCGCGCGCCGGGCTGCCGTCCCGGCCGCGCCTGTGACCGCGCGCCGGGCTGCCGTCCCGGCCGCGCCTGTGACCGCGCGCCGGGCTGCCGTCCCGGCCGCGCCTGTGACCGCGCGCCGGGCTGCCGTCCCGGCCGCGCCTGTGACCGCGCGCCGGGCTGCCGTCCCGGCCGCGCCTGTGACCGCGCGCCGGGCTGCCGTCCCGGCCGCGCCTGTGACCGCGCGCCGGGCTGCCGTCCCGGCCGCGCCTGTGACCGCGCGCCGGGCTGCCGTCCCGGCCGCGCCTGTGACCGCGCGCCGGGCTGCCGTCCCGGCCGCGCCTGTGACCGCGCGCCGGGCTGCCGTCCCGGCCGCGCCTGTGACCGCGCGCCGGGCTGCCGTCCCGGCCGCGCCTGTGACCGCGCGCCGGGCTGCCGTCCCGGCCGCGCCTGTGACCGCGCGCCGGGCTGCCGTCCCGGCCGCGCCTGTGACCGCGCGCCGGGCTGCCGTCCCGGCCGCGCCTGTGACCGCGCGCCGGGCTGCCGTCCCGGCCGCGCCTGTGACCGCGCGCCGGGCTGCCGTCCCGGCCGCGCCTGTGACCGCGCGCCGGGCTGCCGTCCCGGCCGCGCCTGTGACCGCGCGCCGGGCTGCCGTCCCGGCCGCGCCTGTGACCGCGCGCCGGGCTGCCGTCCCGGCCGCGCCTGTGACCGCGCGCCGGGCTGCCGTCCCGGCCGCGCCTGTGACCGCGCGCCGGGCTGCCGTCCCGGCCGCGCCTGTGACCGCGCGCCGGGCTGCCGTCCCGGCCGCGCCTGTGACCGCGCGCCGGGCTGCCGTCCCGGCCGGCCACCTCGCCCGGTCGCCGCCGCCCTGACGCGGCCGAGCTCATCGCGGCCAAGAAGGCCGTCACCCTAGCCACCTGCCTCTGCCAGGTGACCTTCTTCCCCTCCCCATCCTCTGTTCTTTTATTCCGAAGCTAGTTGCGGCGTATTCATGATTCAAATGCATGTCAATTTTGAATGCTCGTGTAGCAGTGGTTTGGATTTATAGGAATGCTCGTGTCATGCATGCCAAATTTAGAGGAATGCTTGAAGATAGATGATTTGAATGCTAGGTGAATGTTTTCTTTTTCTTGTGAATGTTTGGTAGGTTGGGTTGATGCTAATATCAAATGCATGTCAATTTTGATTCTACATTGTCCTTGTGTATGTGGTTGTTGGCCTTCGTGCCGTGGATATCCTTGTGTATGTGGTTGTCGGCCTTCATGCCGTGGATATCCTTGTGTATGTGGTTGTCGGCCTTCATGCCGTGGATATCCTTGTGTATGTGGTTGTCGGCCTTCATGCCGTGGATATCCTTGTGTATGTGGTTGTCGGCCTTCATGCCGTGGATATCCTTGTGTATGTGGTTGTCGGCCTTCATGCCGTGGATATCCTTGTGTATGTGGTTGTCGGCCTTCATGCCGTGGATATCCTTGTGTATGTGGTTGTCGGCCTTCATGCCGTGGATATCCTTGTGTATGTGGTTGTCGGCCTTCATGCCGTGGATATCCTTGTGTATGTGGTTGTCGGCCTTCGTGCCGTGTTTTTTTGCAGGATGGGGTTTCAGAAACCTCCCCGTGCAGGGGAGGTGCTGCCGAATTTTTAATTTGACAACATTTCGTTTTTTTTCAGGGAGAGGCCCTTTGCACCGTCCTCAGCTTGTAGCCCGTCCTCGGCTTGTAGCCCGTAGCCGTACCCCGCCGTCTGCTCCGACACGAGCGTCACCGACTCGCCCGACGTCGAGCCCGTAGGTGAGCACATGCAAAACCATACGCCCTCAGTTTTTAAGTTGTGTACCTTCTTCGTCTCTTGTATTTATCTTTACCGTGTGGCTTCTTTGCCATGTTCTTGCGTTTCCTACAGTAAATAAGACATCTTATTTACTGTAGGATACGCAAAGACATGACAAAGAATTCATACCGTACAGTTAAATACAGCAGGCCAAGATTGTGCACAACTGTGTCACGTAACCTATTTTGTTTTTTCGGGAGAAACGCCCTGCGCTGCTGCGCGGCGTCGACGGGCATCGGAGTCGCCCACACGGTGCACGAGGCATTGGTCCTCGACGACTTCGCCATGGAAGAGCTCCGATTCTACGAGGAATGGGACTACTACAACCAAGGCCTCAAGCTCCATGACGACGAGAGCTACCAGAAGTAGCTTCAGGTAGCTCTCGTCGTCATGGAGCTTGAGGCCTTGGTTGTAGTAGTCCCCTTCCTCGTAGAATCGGAGCTCTTCCATGGCGAAGTCGTCGAGGACCAATGCCTCGTGCACCGTGTGGGCGACTCCGATGCCCGTCGACGCCGGGCAGCAGCGCAGGGCGTTTCTGCTGCCATGGCCTAAATTTTTGCCGAGTGCCAGGACAGACACTCGGCAAACAAGTGTCGGCCCCAACCACCTTTGCCGAGTGCAACACTCGGCAAAACTTGGAGTCTTTGCCGAGTGTGGCACTCGGCAAAGGCCCCGTGAGCACTGACGGACGGCCGCGAACGTCGCCGTGCCGTCCGCGGCCGTCCGTTAGTGCTTTATTTTGCCGAGTGTCGGCTTTTGCACTCGGCTAAACCTTTGCCGAGTGCCCGACAAAAGACACTCGGCAAAGGGCCTGTTTGCCGACACGAGCTATGCCGTAACCCCTTTGCCGAGTGTAACACTCGGCAAAGGCTTTGCCGAGTGCATAACTGCCTTTGCCGAGTGCCCCTGGCACTCGGCAAACGTGGGGTTTCCCGTAGTGTTAGCCAGGAAGCAGAGCCAACTTGTAGACCACTACAGCCTAACCACTTTGTACGGCGGCGTCATCGTGTGCCAGTGTCGCCGATGACCGGCTGCGTTTCAGCCGGAGACCCCCCAGTCCACAGGTAGCTTTAGCCTGAACCCAACTAGTGACGAGAAGATGGCGAAATTACGACATCGTTCGAATTCTGGGCCGAGGGCCGTGGAGGAGGCCCACAGACACGGTGGACATTCGGCGCGTGGGCTGCTCAGCGCTCGCGGTCCGCCGCAGGCCCGGGCAGGGAAAACATTTTACACCCACTTAGGCCCAGAAGGCCCGGCTGAAATATAAGTCTACCACCTCCCCCAGCCGTCTCATCCTCCCCATTGCGAAAACCCTAGCAGCTCGGCGCCGCCTCCGCTCTCCAACCCCTCAGGTGGCGGCGCGTTCCTCTACCCCCCACCTCCTCCTCCTTCCCTGATCTCCCTGGTTAATCGCCACTGACGTTCATTCCGCTTGCTCGCTGCAGGTATTCCCTTCACAGCCGGCCAGGTCCTCGGAGCCCGCGGGAGATGGCGTAAGTTTCTCCCACCGAAATCTTTGTTCCCCGTGCTAATCTTGCTAGTTGCTACATGTTCACCTTGAACCGCTGCCGGATCTTGTGGTATTGGCATGCCCGCTTCAGGGTTTATGGAGTCATGGCTTTGTAGATCAATTTTACTCTCTGCTCTGTGTGGCTACGGATAAATGGATTATCGAGTGGGCGTTACTGTTTGGCCACCTTTTCCAACGATTCGGTGCATGGTGTAGTCATGTGAGTCAGTCGCGCTGGTGGTGTTGATCTGGGGAGAAACGTTTCCAGCAGACCGCAGCGGCGTTACTTTGCTTGTGTCCTGTTGATTTGTATCGTGAGTCAGTGGTGACTGTTTCAGTGATTCACCATGATATAATAGCTGATTGCATTGTTGTAGCAGTTGTCTTGTAGCAGAAAACTCAAGAAGTTGTATGTTGTATTACTTCTAGTGTGCAATTCAGACATAAACAAAAGTTAGTTTTTTGTTTTTCGGGTTTGCCTTGTTTAGTTTAGGGAATAAACATCAGGAGGTTACTGTGGTTTCTACTTGATAACTCGGTCTCATATAAAGGATTGAAGTGACTATGCTATGGTTCTTGGACCTCTGTTGCATGCTGATTGCTAGTTTAGCTCAAGTGCAGATAACCTATAATCAGCATGCCTTTTGATTTGTGTAATGGGGATTGGTTACCATTTTTGGTGGTTTGATTAGAGATGCTACTACTTTTACATTTTTTCATGCCCTGTTCATGAATTCACCTTGAGTTTGTGCTTTGGCAGGGATCAGGAGACACCGGTTGCAGTTGAGGCACCAACCCCGGTTCTTGGGGAGCCGATGGACTTGATGACTGCCCTGCAGCTTGTCATGAAGAAATCAGGTGCCCATGATGGCCTCGTGAAGGGTCTTCGTGAGGCTGCCAAGGCCATTGAGAAGCATGCTGCGCAGCTTTGCGTGCTTGCTGAGGACTGTGACCAGCCTGATTATGTCAAGCTGGTGAAGGCTCTCTGCGCTGAGCACAATGTTCACCTGGTTACTGTGCCTAGCGCTAAAACTCTTGGCGAGTGGGCCGGGGTGAGTTAACAAATATGCTTTGTTTAACTTTGTGTTGATACATTGCTCAGCCTAATGTTGACTGCATTGAATATGTAAGGGTTTTTGAATGCTCTTGTGCCTATGCATATAGTTTTAGTTGTACTGTTAGTAACATATAAATTTGTTGACCTTGCCATTCTCCACCTTAATTTGTACTACCCTGTTTTTTTTTGAGTTATAACAAGCTCCACCTATGGTCCTTTGCAGCTTTGCAAGATTGACTCTGAGGGCAAGGCAAGGAAGGTTGTAGGCTGCTCCTGTGTCGTCGTCAAGGTAACTATTGATTTCATAGTGTACTACAAGCAGCTATTCTGGTTTATACAGGGAAAAAAGGCTTATTTTTTGGCCTGCTTTGTTTGAATCTCCAGGACTACGGCGAAGAATCTGAGGGCCTTAACATAGTGCAGGAGTACGTCAAGTCGCACTAGATGCAGGGTGTTTCAGTATCAACATTTTAGACCTGAGTTTAAATCCGTGCTTGGTTTTTGGGCTTGCTAGGAGATTAGCACTATATTTTGAAGTGTAAGCCAAAGATTGATGTGAAAGATCTGGATATCTCAACTCTTGTTTCAAGTGCTGTGTCATCTGCTTTTAATACAGATCATCAAGAGCTGGTATTCTTGCTTGCTTGCTTGCTTCTTGTTGTCATTCGTTCGCGTCTACTACCCATTGTATGTTGCGTTCGTTCGTGGGTGCTTGTGATGGTGTGGCATCTTATGCTTTGCATTATCTTGTGGATTTGCCCGTGGTATAACAAATTTACTAGTTATTAAGCAGCTATAAAGATCTATTTGCCACTGATGTGATCTTCGTCTCACGGTTCTATTTGCCACTGATGTGATCTAACAAATTTGACCGATCTTATTCGTGAAATTGGATGTTTTACTTTTTGTACGATCGTAATCTGCCACTGATGTGATCTCCGCCTCACGGTTTTATCAGGAATTAGCAATTCTTGTTGCAGTTAATGAAAAACCTTTTATGTCCGCATCGTTCTGAACGATGACGCTTGGAGGTAAATGCAGCACTATGGTCTGGTAGAACCGTAGAAGTATGAATATGCAGGTGAGCACATGCTCTCTAGTCTCTAGTCTGTACCAATGGGTAGAGCTGCTAAATAAATTCAAATAAATTCCCGATACCACGAAATAAGAGCTGCTAAATAAATTCAAATAAATTCCTGACACCACGAAATGAATACAATTTATAGGCTGATGCTAACAGTAAATCAGTAGCAACAGGCCAGCGGGATGCTACAGCCGGAAGAAAACGACCAGTAGAAACCAAATGCTAACAGTAAGTCAGTATCAGCAGGCCAGCGGGATGCTACAGCCGGAAGAAAACGGCCAGTAGAAACCAAAAAATGAGAAGGGATATTAGAAACCAAAAAATGAGAAGAGAAGGGATAGTAGAACCAAAAAATGCGACGAAAAAGAAATAAGAAGGGATAGTACAGGAACCTGTCCGCTCTGGTGCTATTTTGACGCCCCCCTGTGTGTGGCGCTCTTTTGTTTTCTGGGTCTCTACTTGGCTATTATGTGGCCTAACTCTCTGTTGAGAATTAAGTCCAATGGTGTCGTTACTTGGCCGCTGAGCCCAGTTTTGGGGGGTTGGACAGGGACGTGTGGCTCCTGTGAACTTGTTGTGAACTTATTGTCCTCTTTGCTTTATATATAAAGCCGGCGAAAGCCTTTAGATGATAGTACAGAAACAAAAAAATGAGAAGGGATAGTAGAAACCAAAAAATGTGACGAAAAAAAATGAGAAGGGATAGTATAGAAACCAAAAAATGAGACCAAAAAATATCGTCGACAGCAGGATTCGAACCAAAAAATGAGACAACAAAATGAAAATGAGAAGAGAAGGCAAAGCCCAACAGATTTCGAGTCTGTCTCCTTAACCACTCGGACATATCGACGTTCTTGTTAGAACTGGCAACCGTTATTTTATTGACCTAAAACCAAGCTCTACCTTTTTGGCTTTCAGGTCACGGAACCGGTTAACAGTTTAACAATTAACACTGTATACATATCCAAGACAATGAACAGCCAGGGAAACTGTTCCCATACACGCATGCACGTTAGAGCCAGCCATTCGGGTTCTTTTTGTCCCATCCCTCTTTTCTCCGAGGTGGGTGGGGTGGCGATGGCGACGCCGGTGCCGGGGACAGACGAGGCCCGCCGTGCATGTGCGGTCGTCGGCCCCGGCAGCAGTTCCGAGGAAAAGAGAGCACGCAACAGCGACCCCTCCTCGCCTCCCCTTTCAAGTTTCAACGCCCTATAGTTTTTCTGCTGTACCGGTAGTGTATCATCTATATCGTCTTCGATCGGTTCCGACGGAGTATATGCATGGCAGTGACATTGACAGGGTCCGTTTTGCAGGATTCAGAGCCGATCGATTCAGTTTCTCTAGTACGTGTTCACTGTTGAAGTTCAACCGACCCGATCTACCGATCATCCTGTCATCGTCATCTACTCCCTCTCTCCCGAAATATAAGCATTTATTGACTTTTTTCTGTCTATATTTGACCGCTCGTCTTATTCTAAAAATTTATAAAAATATTAATTTTTTTATTATAACATGTTTTATCATTGTATATATTTTAAGAATATCATAATAATTTTTATATTTTTATATTTTTTTTGAATATGACAAGCGATCAAACGTGATGCGCAAAAATCGAGAAATGCTTATATTTTGGAACGGAGGAAGTAGGTTTTTCGTTGTGCTCGATCGACCGTGTCGATCTCCACGGGACAGTATGTACACACAGTCTGTTCCGTTGTTCAGTTCCTCTGGCTCTTCCGTCTGGTCTAGGCATCTCCGATCCCTAGCTTTGATGTCTTAGGCCTAGATGTTGAAATTGAGGTGTGAATTTGGGAGTATGATGTCACTTCGTAATCATTATGTCACTGTAGCATTTCGTTTGTATGTACAAAAAATTGTCCAAAAATTGATTAATTAGGCTCAAAATATTCATCTCGCAGAGTACAACAAAACTATGCAATTAGTTTTTGATTTCATTTACATTTAGTACTCCATGCATGTTATGACATTTTGATGTGACGGAGAATCTTCTTTTTATAGTGAATTTAGGAGTTCCTTTCTGCGCTACGTACCACGGAGTACTACGGATATTCTTATTTCCCTTTCGTGCTACGTACTACGGAGTAGTTTTCTATGTTCTTGCGTTTTTTTAAATACTTCTCTGTTCTTGCTTTGTTCGTGCCGTTTTGTTAGACTACTGAGTGCTCTCCTGCTGCTCGCTTGCGTCGAGGCATGGGGGCATAAAGCCACAGCATTCCAGCGCAAAGTTCGAATCGATTCCCTAACAAATCCACCTCTTGTGTTCCGTACACTGGTCTTGGTACTCGTATGCAGTGGAACATCCACTCGGGCTCAGCTCAGGCCAGGGGATCGCGCGCGCGCAGTGATGCACCGGCGTCCACGTTCTCGCGGTTCGTAAATAAATCGTGCAAGGAGCTACGCATCAGCACCCATTCATGCTGCTGTGTCATGGCGTGCCAGAGTCCTGAGATAGTGGAAGTTGCACTTCGCTTTTAATTTCTCGCCGGTCACTCCTTTGGAGGCAAGATCACGAGATCTGTTAGGTTTGCTATAGATAGGCTTCCTTGTTCTATTCGAAATGGTAGTAGCCTTGTAGCTTGATTAGCTTGGCAGATGATGTTCTTGTGTTGAGGCAGTAGAGAGAGTACAGATCGACCGTAGTAAGGCAAAAGAACAGGGAACTTCATGGTAGATCTTGCAGGTCGTCATATCATCAGTTACCATCCATCATTCATTCACCCTAGTAATTGAAAAGTTACGGGGTCCTACCCTCAATCACTTGGAGGTAGAAAAGATGGTTAACCCACTGACGGTTGACGCGCACCTTTTCTCGGCGGATCTGCTGTTTCCTAATAAGAGGATCCTAAGCGAGGTTTCCACATATGCATGGACCGGATTCCTGCAGCACGCCATCATTGTTCATTCTCCGGCTACTGTTCACTTGGTCTTTGGAACGACCGAGGAGCATGACCAACCCTGTCTGTACCTGAGGATATCATACCGGAGAATGAAGCTGAGATGATCGAACAGCTCGGTTTTATATATTAAAACCTCCCAGGCCAGATGAATGTTGGTTAGTTAGGAGTTGGGGACCTGGGGCACACATGCACTTACTTCCCCAGACACATGTAATGGCATGTTGGAGCCCGGCTAATTCCCCCCACGACTGACGACTCCATCTCCCGCGGCAAGTCTCGACGAGTCATTATCCTTCCGTGAGCAACCAGCTGGGACGACAGCCTCAGGCTGTCCGCGCATACTCGGGCATCATGGTAGAACAGATGGGGCAATGCCGCTGGATCATAGATCCTTGTCTTTTATTTCCATGGCCCTGTTTAGTTCCTGGTCAAATCATTCGAACTTTTAAAAATTCTCTCTCCAAACTTTACTATTCACCTATGACATCAAATCTCTCTCCTCATACATTGAGTACTAAACGTGGATAAATAAAAAAAAATGAGTTGCATGGTTTTGATGTACACGACGAGACGAATCTTTTGAGCCTAGTTAGGTCATGGTAGGACAATGTTTACCACAAACAAACAAAAAGTGCTACAGTGTCCGATGTGACTTTTTCACTTCACTTTCCACCTTTTCTCATGAATTAAACACCCCCCATGTGGCTCTCCCATATGATCCACCGGGCTGTCTGTCCTTCACTAGGGCCCCTGGCTGCCTCGGAGCCTCAAAACGCCATGCCTCCCTGTCGACTTGATGCTTCTCCATCACAGCCAAAAAAAAAGTCTCTCGTTTTCTTTTCTGTTCTTTTCTCTTTTTTTTTTGGGTTTTGTTTTCCGTCAGAGAACACATAGGCCTTGTTTACTTCCAAAATTTTACCCCCAAATTTACTATGCAAAAAAAAGATTTCCCATCACATCAAAATGTCATAACATACATGGAGTACTAAATGTAGATAAAATTAAAAACTAATTACACAGTTCTGTTATACTCTGCGAGACGAACATTTTGAGCCTAATTAATCATTTTTTGGATAATTTTTCACATATACAAACGAAATACTACAGTGACGTAATGATTACGAAGGGACATATGCCTTTCAAATTTGGGGTCCCAAATTTGACATCTAAACACGGCCATAATTTGCGCCTATTCCGTCCGAGGCTCTGACATCTGAGTTCGCAATCACGGAATCACCTTTGCAATGCAGACTGGCGCCGCATCATTCCCGATGTGCGAAGATGACAAGATGTGGCCATGATTTCCCCCAGAGAGGAGAGAGCCAATTTACTAGAGCGGCTGTGCGGCTGTGTTTAGTTCATAAAATTTCATCTAAAATTCTACAATATTAATGGGTGTATTTAGTTCTCAAAATTTTTCATAAATTCTCTCTAAACTTCACTATTTACCTATATTTTTAATGTACACAACAAGACGAATCTTTTGAGCCTAGTTAGATCATGGTAGGACGATATTTACCACAAACAAACGAAAAGTGCTATAGTGCTACAGTATCCGATGTGATATTTTCACAACACTTTTTCTTCCTCTTTTTAGAACTAAACACACCCCGTAAAAAGTCACATCATCACATAAAATATGGGCATATACATGGGGCATTAAATATAGGTAAATAAAAAACTGTATAGGTTTGACGTAGACGAATCTTTTGAGCTTTAGTTAGATCATGGTAGGACAATAATTATCACAAACAAATGAAAAATGCTACAGTACGCTACAGTATCAATGTCTGATGTAACTTTTCTATCACCTTTTCGCCTTGCCCTGTTTAGTTCCAAAAAGACAACTCCTAAATTCATTATGCAAAAAGAAGATTCCCGTCACATCAAAATGTCATAACATGTATGGAGTACTAAATGTTGATGAAATCAAAAACTAATTGCACAGTTTTGTTGTACTCTACGAGACGAACATTTTGTGCCTAATTAATTAATTTTTGGACAATTTTTCGCACATACAAACGAAATGCTACAGTAACGCAATGATTACGATGTGACATCATACTCCCAAATTCACCCACCCAATTTCAACATCTAAACACCCCCACAGCCAGCAGCTGCAAGGAGAGCACCTGTGACCTGACCTGCATATAATTTCAGACGACACTGACTCTCAAAATCTGATCGGATCCTGCACAAGGCCAGACTTCACGCCTTTTCATGCCGCTAGCTTTCTCCCCTTTTCCTTTGCTTGGCTCTTTATTTGCCCCTTTTCCCTCCACCCTTTGGAATCATTTCCTCCTCCTTCAGCTGCGTGCATGGGGCGATGACAGAGAACCCTTAGTTTGCGGTGCCCAAACACGATTTCATCAGGATTAGAGTCTTGTTTTGCATCTAGGGCTAGCAGCCTTGGTGCCATCCCGTCCACTGTTGAGGCCTCACATGTTCTCTGTGCAAGGTGTCAGCTCACCCCCTGCGCTCTTTTTGTTCTTCCACCTTTCGCTTTTGCTGCTCTCCCGTCCTCTTGACCGCTGCACAATGCATGCCTGAATGACCCTCACCATGTCCCAAGCCGGATCTCCTTCCGTTTAAGAAGGGAGCCAGGCCATTTGCTCGTCGTCCGCAGGTGCACAAGGTAGACGAGCCACCGCCAAACAGGCGTAGGCTTGCTGCTTCTTGGTCGCTGCAGGGAAGTACTAGTGCTAAAGGTGAGTTTCTTTTGCCTGCAAAATTTACTTCCGGAGTCCAGGACTCCAGGTTGAAGAATGAGAAATGTGTACTTGTTCAGATTTCGGGCTTTCTCTGTTTATCTGCTGCCACTATTCTCTGCCATTTCCTTTTCGCCGTGCTTTTTCAGCTTTACACTCGATGACAGTTAGGGAATAGCACTCATATCACCAAGATGAGAAAAAATGGTAGCACGAGGGTGCATTGTGGTGGGGGTTTGCAGTATGAGTTTTGATCATCTTTCTGAAACTCTTCTCTGGCTGAGCAGCGCTGGGAGAGCAAATCACTCTAACACGGCGTGCGTGCGTGCGTGTCGTGGTGAGTGGTGACATTGGCGTTTCCCGTTCTGGTTCGGATTGACACACCGCAATGCCTATCTCAAGTCCCAACCACTGCTGCCCACAAGAAACAAGAACTGAAGCAACAACAACCCATGCTGCATTTTCCTTTTTTCCTTTAGACTTTTTTTACCTCTTCGGGCGGCCATGAGCACCTTCGCGGGGCAGAGGTCGAGGCCGTGGGTGGGGATGGCGGGCGCCGCGTCGGAGCCCGCCGGCGACAGCGTCGCCAGGGACGACGCCGCGGCGGCCTCGTCCATGAGGGGCGCGGGCGGCGGCGCCGACGCGTCCACCAACGCCAGCGCCATCTCCTTCGGCTTCGCGGCCACGGCCGTGCTCGTCTCCATGTTCCTGCTCATGGCCATCTTCGAGCACCTCATCAAGCCCGGCCTCGCCTCCTCCTCCTCTTCCCGGGGCTCCCGCGACGACGGCGACGCCGACAGCGGCGAAGGCCGCGGCGGCCGCCGCCGCCTGGGATTGCCCCCCGGGCCCGGCGGCTTTCACCAGCACCAGCACGACGCGGCGCCGGCGCCGGACAAGCTCAGCCACTCGCCCAAGGTACGACCGGTTCTGACATCGCATTTCCACTGCATTTGCCACTGTTCCCCCTGCCTCGCTCGCGCCGTGCCCGTGCGTCTGGTTCACGTGCGCCACGCCAGAGGTAGAAAACGACACGACACGACACGGCCCCCGCTCTCTCTTCAGGCTCGTGTCCGAAGCAACAGTGCACCGGTACTGTGCGTCTGTACGCACGTACACTGGCGAGTTCGGACGACGAGCGCGACGTGTCGTGCCGGAACCTGAATTTCTTGCGGGTGCAGGTGGAGGAGCCCGCGGCGGGCGCGGCGGACCTGACGGTGCTGATGCCGGGGCACCGGTACCCGACGTTCCTCGCGCAGCCGGCGCCGCTCGCGCCGTGCCCCAGGGAAGGCGTGCACTGGCCTCCCCACGAGCATCGCGGCTCCTCATTGTCGCCGCCATGATTCTTTGTTTTTTTTTTGTTTTGTTTCTGTAGTCTGTTTGTACAGAGGGTGATGTGCAAAATGCAGGGGACGCGGAAATTGTTGATTGGTCCGGTCTGTCGGTTTGTGTGCAAGGCGAATGTCGGCGTGCTGGGCCGACGGGCCTGCTTGCGACTTGTGTTCATAAGGCTTCGATGGCCCAATGCAGATTCGTAGTTTCAAGGAAATTGGTGTGTTGGGCTGGAAACGTTATGGGTTTCTTCACGCCGGTTAGCCAACGAAGATGGGCCATTTTGTTATGGGTTTCTTCACCCCTACCAACCTGCGCCTGCTTACCTACGAACGCACCGACGTCCTGCTCCCGTGATCTGCAGGCATATGGGCATGTCTGCTGCCTGCTGAACAGGAGTAACAGAATTGGCCTCCAAGACACTCGCTGACCCGGCCACCCCATGGGCCGTTTCCTCGCAGCTGCAGGCCTTGCTGGTCGCCGATCCGCAACAGAACAAGTGCACAACACCACAGACCCCACTGGCACCAGACACTGCAATTTCTTTCGATTACGTTTCTCGAAGTAAAAAAAGTTTTCTTTCGGCTACTTTTTTGATAGAAATGGCAAAGGATTTGATCGAGCACCTCTCCCTTTCCCACCGCGCGCGGCCGCACCCAACACCCGCCCGCCACAGCGACCAATCACTCGCTGCGACCTCGTCTCCTCGCGGCGGCCATATCATATCATCTCCAGCTACCGAAGAGTGCATCCACAGCAACCGCGTGGCGCGTGCGAAGGAGCAGGTGCGGCGGCTGTCGTCGCCCGGTCGTCCTCAACCCTGTACGGAAACTGCTAGCTCCAACTCCATTGCTCCGGCATCAGGAACATGTCAAACGCGCAACCCCAATGCCCATTCCCGTCCCGCCTCGGTGAAAAGTCTGCCGCCAATGGCTCGTCCGGGCTATATATTAAACCCTGTCGCAACCAGCCGTTCCACTCAAACTGTACCCATCTCTCGCCACTGCAACACCACCTGTCAGCAGCCGGCCGATCCCTAGCTCTCGATCTTCAGCGATCATATAGATAGCTAGGGACTCACGGGGCCAAACAACAACGCACACGCGCATGGCCGCTTCCTCCTCGTCCATGTCTCCCGCGATGGTGCTAGCGGCGCACTGCGCCGTCAGCTTGCTCGTGCTCGCCCTGGCTGCTAAAGCCGCTCACGGCCATGCTCCTGCTGGTAGCGCCGGCTCGGCGCTGAGCTCGACGTTCTACGACGCGTCGTGCCCCGGGGCCTACGACATCGTCCGCCGCGTCATCCAGAACGCCCGGGTCACCGACCAGCCTCATCCGCCTCCACTTCCATGACTGCTTCGTTCAGGGCTGCGACGGCTCGCTCTTGCTCGACGACGATCTCCCGACAATCCAGACCGAGAAGACCGTGCCCGCCAACAACAACTCCGCGCGCGGCTTTCCAGTGGTGGACGACATCAAGAGCGCGTTGGAGGAAGCATGTCCGGGCATTGTTTCCTGCGCTGACATCCTCGCCCTCGCAGCCGAGATCTCCGTCGAACTGGTGAGCATCCAATGTTCTTCCATTTGATCAATCTGCCGCACTGTCACGTACTATCTCCTTGCCTGACGTGAACACTGATGGGATAATGGGCCTGCGTGCAGGCGGGAGGACCACGCTGGAGGGTGTTGTTGGGCCGGCGAGACAGCACGATGACAAACGTCCAGAGCGCCAGAAACCTACCCAACTTCTTCGATTCCCTCAACGTCCTCCAAGAGAAGTTCAGAAACGTTAACCTTAACGACACTGACCTAGTCGCCCTCCAAGGTAACCTACTTATTGTTCAGATACAGTTCAAACCAAAGCTAGAAAGTCCATTACCGGGCACGATAGATGATGTGATATACTAATTCCAACAACGCATCTGTTCTTCAATTCAGGCGCGCACACGTTCGGCAAAGTGCAATGTCAGTTCACGCGGCAGAACTGCACGGCCGGCCAATCCCGCGGCACACTGGAGAACCTGGACCAGGTCACACCAAAGGTGTTCGACAACAAGTATTACGGCAACCTGTTGGAGGGCCGCGACCAGCTCCCGTCCGACCAGGTTATGCTATCGGACCCTACCGCGGCGGTGACCACAGCTCCCATTGTTCACCGATTCGCCGGCAACCAACATGATTTCTTCAGAAACTTTGCCGCATCCATGATTAAGATGGGAAACATTAGCCCGCTGACTGGGAATGACGGACAGATCAGGAAGAACTGCCGGCGGGTTAACAAGGGCTACTGAAAATGTGATTGGCTTCATTTTGATTTATAACAAAAATATGATTCTTGTGTAAATCATTCTTTTGATTCCATTTCTCATTTTTTGACCGTAAGGTGCTCCTTCCTTTTCCATCTTGGAAAGCAAATGTAAAGAGGTTCTTACACGCGTGGTATACCCATTTGAAGAAAGTTGAGTAATACATAATTTTCTTCATCAAAGGTCATGTGCAACCAGGACTCCGAGAGTTTCTCTCAACCTTAGACACATGTGCATAGTTCCCTGCTGCCTAATTACGCAAGATTTTCTAGTATGGACTTTGTGCGTGTTTCAAGTGGCTACTTCATGGTAAGATTACCGTAGGATGATACATCTAAAGATTGTTTGTAAATTGTAAATTTCGTGACCGATCCTAATTGTCTAAGACCGAATGATATGATGGCATTGGCTTAAAACGAAGGGAGAGCCAACTCCAAGGGAGTTCAATTTTGTGGTACTTGTTTGGGTATCAATTTCTCAACTATATGGAGAAATCTTTAGGTGTGACCTTAGTTGGTGTTGTGATATATGATGCCATGCCATTTTTCCTACTTCACTGAATTTATATAGGTTTTGTGCATCCTAACTATATAGATGCTGAGATGCGCATCACCTTTATGCGATTGCCTAAGATTAATAGAACTTTCCATAAAAAAAGGAGTTCTCACATAGTGTAATTGCAATACCTCTATACTAAAATATAAGAGGTTAATTCTAGCTATGCACCTGTACAATCATTTGGAAACGGTGAACCTCATATATTTTAGGACGTGGATAGCATATAGTTGGCAACCCGTCCACAAATCTAGGGCCATTGCTAAAAGTAAACCATGTGTTATTTCAATTTGAACATTTAGTTTATGTATAATTTGTTGAGGAAAACCATGTCCCAATGAAATGAAATACATTTTTAATTTCCAAAGTATCATTTTTCTGTTACCTGATTTATCTTTATAAGGAGTATTTCATTTATGTATACAATATTTTGAACAATAATTGCTCAGCTAAAATACACAATATTTCGAACAAAGAATGTACTATTTTGCCGAAATGGCATAAGTTTTCAAACCTCTCCATTTTGATCCTATGGCGCACGTCATGACACATACCTATGATGCTCCAAACGGTGGCATCATAGATTAATCACGTATAACCTATGGCATTTTACTGGCATGACAAGTAATTAAATAAGAGAGCGATACACTTTTTAATAGATAATGAAGAAGCCATCATGTGATGACTCGACTAGCTATTACTTTGATCGTCAATCTTTTGAAACAAAATCTAAAACTGAAGCCAATGTGTGTGCAAAAGAATTTGATCTGTCAACATTAAATTATGCCTAAGGCGCCATAACATGATCTACAACTGAAAAAACACCGATTAAATCATATAATAAATACAGCAAAATGCGACATTAATACTGAGTTGAGGATTCAAATCCTTGATTTTAAAATATATGATGTACGGACACGCTAATCAGTTCAACATCATGTATTTAAAAAACGAAAGATCTTGACCATAAACCAGAATAAGGTTACTTTTCCACGTCATTGTTTCTCAGCGCGACCATTTCTCGCGCCGCAATCGTCGATCGCCTTATGGTTCTAACACTGCAACCAACACATATAATATACTCAGATGCAACCGCGCGTGCCGCAGCATCACCGGTGTTGAGTACAATACAAATTGACATTCTCAGGCAGGCATGTTACGGAACATGTCAAACGCGCGCGCACCCAATCCCACCCCAGCGAAACAGTCCGCGCGCCCGTGGCGTGAGCCTGTAAAACCTGCCCCGCTCGCCTATCCCCCTCGCACCCATCTCCCTCATCTCTGCAAGCTCCATCTGCAGAAAGCACCACCAGGCGTAGCTAGCTGCCTGCCTACACTGTCAGTACTTTCAGCAGCTTCTGTTGTTTTTCCTGGGGTCAGCTTGACTCCATGGCTGTACTCTGTTGTTAACCAATAAAGAAGGTTCTTTTCAAAAATAAAGTCCGCGTCGGTGCAAACTGCACAATCGGCAGCTGCATGCTTGTCAGCCCTGCAAGAAATTTCAGTCTTTGCTGCTCATATCCAGCCGGAATACGAATAATTAGGCAGCAAATAGGTCTTTTCAGGAAGGCTAAGACGGAGATTCGTCAGAACTTTGTTAATTTAGATACTGCTTTGTGTGCTCATGAACTTGTCATGTTCTGTTTACTAGGGATGTCATTCCAATATTTGGTTTGATCCCCTCAAGAGTCGTACATGCCTGGGTGATTCGTGATCTCGCTGAATTCGTGATGAAAGGCTCGAGCTTGATGTTTTAAAAAAGAAGTCTGCATATATGTTGAGTAAAATATTTTCACATTTGCTTCCAAGGAAAAAAAAGAACGAACAACTTACAGTTACAAAGAATTAGGAAAAAAGAAATTTATTTACGGATGAACCATCACAATGTGGCTAAAAAAAAAGGAAACCAATCGAATTGAACCAGAGTCTTCATCAGTAGCCTTTGCTATTAACCCTCCGACAATTCTTCCTAACCTCTCCATCGCTCCCTGTTAGGGGGCCGATGTTGCCCATCTTAATCATGGACGCCCCAAAGTTTCTGAAGAAATCTTGTTGATTGTCTGCGAAACGATGAACGATGGGAGCAGTGGTCACAGCCGCGGCAGGGTCGGACAGCATGACCTGATCAGACTCCAGTTGGGCACGGCCCTCCACCAGGTTACCGTAATACTTGTTGTCGAACAAGTTGGGGGTGACCTGGTCTAGGTTCTCCAATGTACCATAAGGTTGGCTGGCCGTACAGTTCTCCCGCGTAAATTGACATTGCACTTTGCCAAATGTGTGCGCTCCTGGAGTAGAAATTTGTTGTTGAAATCAGACAACATGCATACGAGATACAGAGAGTTTTCTAGGTTTGAACTGCTTACAGAATTAGGTATATTGTTAATTGAAAGCAAAAATGCTTTAATCCAGATGTTACCTTGGAGGGCGACGAGGTCGGTGTCGTTGAGGTTGAAATTTCTAAACTTCTCCTGGAGAACGTTCAGAGGGTCGAAAGGGCTTGGAAGGTTTTTGGCGCCCTCGACGTTGGTCGTTGTGCCGTCTCGACGGCCGAGCAGCACAGTCCAGCGTGGTCCTCCAGCCTACGTCCATGTCCATGATCGCGTCAGTTTAGGTGAGAAGAAGAAGCTAAGCTATGTGCCGTGTTGATCAATAATGCAAGAAGATTATTGTGGCTCAATCTTACGAGTTCTACGGAGATCTCTGCGGCAAGGGCGAGGATGTCGGCGCAGGAGACGATGCCCGGGCACGCACTCTCCAGCGCGGCCTTGATGTCGTCGATCACCGTGAAACCACGCGCCGATTTGTCATTGCCCGGTGCGGTCTTCTCGGTCCAAATCAACGGGAGGTCATTGTCCAGCAGGAGCGAGGCATCGCAGCCCTGAACGAAGCAGTCATGGAAGTGGAGGCGGATGAGGCTTGCCGGGATGCGGGGGTCGGAGACACGGGCATTCTGGATGATGCGCCTGACGATGTTGTAGGCGTTGGGGCACGACGAGTCGTAGAACGTTGGCCTCAGCGCAGAGCCGGTGCTAGGAGGGTGGCCGTGAGCCAGGGCGAGCAAGAGCGCGAAGGGCGCCGCTAACAGCAACATGAGCGACGGGAAGCAGGAGGAAGAGGCCATACGTGCGAGGCCGCCGATCAATAATGGAGAGGGGCTGCTAGATGATTGGCAGTTTACGTGCCAATAGCTTGCAAAGCAATATGGTGCTTGTAGCTCGAACGCTTTGGCTGTTTGCAACTTGCGAATGAGGTTGCTGATGCTTGATGAGATGAGATGAGATGCGAGGAGAATGGCGGGGGGCGGCATACTTATAGCCTGTCTGGATGGATAGGCGCGCGGACTTTTCGCTGGAACCGTGGAACTGGAACGGCATAATTGGCTGGGCGTTTGACATGTTCCTCAAGCCAAAGCTTGTCAAGTTAATTTTAATTTGTACGGAGTACTAGCAATGGCCCATGGGCCGATGGCTAGCAGCGCTGCTGCTGAACCATCACTCTCCATGAGTTCCGCACGCGTTCGATCCCTGCTAAAAAAGTATGGTTTCTTTTGGAAGTCGACGAACGCATGCGCGAGCGGCGCGAGGAGAAGCGGTCGCGTTGAATATGATGATTGCTTTGCGAGAGGTGCAACGGTTGGAAAAACAAAGGTGGTGCCCAGACTCTCGGCCATTTCTTCCAAAAAGTAACGAAAAGGAACTATGGAGTGTAGGGGCCAGTGGGTGGTGCCGGCGAGTCGCGGTTACGAGGAAGCGGCCGATCGAGTGGTTGTGTCAGCGAGAGGGGCTCGATCCGAGCTCATCAGGAAGCAACCAGCCTTCTCGCTTTGTTACAAATTGGCTCCAGTTTCGTTCCGTAGGATTTTTAATTATTTTTTATATTTGATGAAAAGAATCCGGTTGGAATAGGATATGTGAAATAAGGCTCCCTTTATTTCAAATTACAATTCGTTTAATTTTCTAAAAAATATAGCTTTTGTTATGCATGCATCTAGAAAAACAAAAACGAATTGTAAATTTATAACGCATGAAATATTTTGTTAAAGAATCTCTACCTAATAATGAAGTAAAGATTGATTCAACATTATTTCATAATTTTGTAAAAAGCCCCCTAATATTTATGAGAATTAATCATAATTTGGTATGTTGTAATTTCTTTATCATTTCTAATAGTAAAACAAGGATTGATTCAGTGGCACGTTACAATTTTGCAAAAAAACCTCTAATATTTATGAGAATCAACCCATAGTTCTTTAGTATGTTGTAATTATTCTAAAAGAAGTTACGATGTTTCATCTAATCAACCCGTAATACATTGTCTCCAATCTCCACACACACTTCTTCATCTTCACACGTCAATTACATCCTTGTCGTTGTGCACGACGTCCACCAAGGATCTCTCCTTTTATCATGCTCTTTATTGAC
Organism: Echinochloa crus-galli; assembly: GCA_900205405.1. NCBI lineage: Eukaryota > Viridiplantae > Streptophyta > Magnoliopsida > Poales > Poaceae > Echinochloa > Echinochloa crus-galli. The sequence goes on from OAMR01000360.1 coordinate 884,807, forward strand.
CTACACTCTTTTGATATGTTGTGATTTTTTAAAGAAATCGTGACATTTCATCTAATCAACTCGTCTCGTACCACCGCACGCACCTCTTTGTCTTCGCACGTCACTCGCATACCCGTCATCGACCCGCCGTCATTCCCCGGCATGACATCCAGTAAGCATTGATTCAGTTGTATATCATAATTATGTAAAAAGCCTCCTAATATTTATGAGAATTAATCCATAATATTTTGCTATGTTGTAATTTTTATCTTTTTTCTAATAATAAAGCAATGATTGATTCAACTGTACGTCAAAGTTTTGCGAAAAATCCTCTAATATTTATGGGAATCAACCCATAGTCCTTTAGTATGTTGTAATTTCTCTAAAAAAATCTATAAGGTCACCGAAATAAAGATTCATATAAGGTCACTTTTAGACCCGGTTGGTGTTACCAACCGGAGCTAAAGTCATCGAGGCATTAGTCCCGGTCGGTAACATTACTCGGGACTAAAAGGTCAGGGGACTAAAAGGGTCCTCGGCGGCCTACAATAAAAGAACAACACCTCACGTAGAGTGTGTTGTATAGGTGGGGTGGTAAGGTCGCTACGTGTGAGACAAGAGGTTTGGGTTTGAATCCTTACCTAAAGGGGACTCCTTGTCCCGGTTTTGGGGGTTGACAACCAGACAAATGCCCATTTTTCTATCAGTGCTTGTACTTTCCTGAATTTATTTTATAAATTAACCAACAATATTCTTTTAATAATATAGTAGGCAATGTCCCTATCAACAGTTCGTGGTGACTTCATAAATCTCATTTTTTTAAGAACTACAACATTTCCAAACGGACTACTTCAAAAGTATGGATGACCTCTAAAATACCATTGTGAGTTTTAGCTTTTTCTAAAAAGTAAACATGACCCTGGCCCTGTTTAGTTCCCAATCACATTACCAAACTTCCAAAAATTCTCTCTCCAAACTTCACTATTCACCTATCACATCAAATCTCTCTCCTCATGCATGGAGTATTAAATGTAGGTAAATAAAAAAACTAATTACATAGTTTTGATGTACGCAACGAGACGAATCTTTTGAGCCTAGTTAGGTCATGGTAGGATAATGTTTACCATAAACAAACGAAACGTGCTACAGTGCGCTACAGTGTCCGATGTGACATTTTCACCAAATTTTTTCTTCCTCGTTTTGGAACTAAACACACCCCATACTACAAAGGGAATTTACCAGTAATTTCGTTTGTGGCCCATTTGGGCCGAGTTATATCAATATCCATATTTGCTTTGCTATAGGTAGGTATTAAAAATACAAGACTATTGCTAAAGATTAAATGGGATACTCTTAGGTTATTGAGTCACTCGATCACGTAGCTAGTGCAACAGGGACTCGCATCATCTTTTACTATGAGTAATTGAGTAGCTTGGTGTTGGTTCTTAATATTGACATGCACTTGACGAATTATGAGCTACTTGGTGGTACTGGTAATAACTCCGACAACCGCCGCTGATTGCCTAGATGCACTGCACCGGTACTGTCTAATAATCCTTCTCGTGTCCTACCGGATCTATTATCTTTACCTAATTATTGATTCAGCGGTATGTCATAATTTTATGAAAATCCCTCATATTTATATAAATCAAATGTTTACCCTTATGTCCTGACATGTTCGGTCTATTAACCGCCGATCTCCGCCTTCGTCTAGGACTTGCCGGGTTGGGCTTCCTCCACTTCATATGCGGCAAAAACACGACCAATATGAACAAGAATCGATCGGGATACAACAAAAACACGTATCAATACGAACACCGCCATAAAAACCGAATCGATCCGAATACAACAAGAACACAGGTACTGAGACAACAAGAACACGTGCTGTACAAACACAGCAAGAATACGTATTGATTAGTAGGCAGCAGGAACAAGGAGAGAGAGTATCTGAGACAAATCGAAATCAAGAATAAGTAGAGCGAATCCATGCAGCAAGAGTAAAGATCAAGAAACGACACCGGCACCAAATTCCAATCAATGGACAAATATTGTACCAGGTAAGCAAAATAGCCAAAGATGCATTTAAATCTTCTCAAACATGATCAGAACCAACATGAATAGAAAGAGAGGGTGGCGGCTAGATCCAACTCGCAACGAGGAGAAGGCAACTCGCTTCGAGATGTGGAGCGCCAAGCCAATGAGTGGTGGACTGCTGCTCGATCGCACCAAGCCGACGGGCATTGGGCTGCCGCCCTCACTGTAATGGTTCCTTGCTCGTGCTGCTCGTGCTGACGCCCTTGATGCATCGACCAGACAGGCGCTAGGCCTGCTGCCTCTCCAGATCAGAGAAAGAGGAATAGGGTCACTGGTGAGAGAGAGAGGGAGAGAGAGAGTCCACGGAGGAAGAAAAGATAAGCTAGAGAAATATCCTTATCATATTATAATATGGTATTTTACCGTAGCAACGCACAGGCATTGTGCTAGTATTAGTACAATAGAGTTAAAAGGAGCCAACACGTTCGCCGAGAGGACCAAGAAATTCCCACGTTAATCCAAAAAAGAGAAAAATATATGCCGTAGAATTTTATGAAGATCTGACGGTCTATAATATTCCATTAATCCAAAAAAAGAACATATACCGTTGGATTCTATTAAGATCTAACTGTCTATAATATTCTTTTAATCTAAAAAAGATAAGAATATATATCGTCAAAATTAATGAAGATCTAACTGTCTATATTATTTCGTCCATCGCCACCCCTCCGCAGTTGCCGCACAGCCATCTGCGGCCGCCACGCGAGACGTCCGCCGCCGCCGGCGCACAACCGTCCATGGCCGCCGTAAGAGGCCTCCACCGTCGCCGCGTGGCCATCTGCGGGAGCCCTCAACTGTCGTCGCGTGGCCGTCCGTGGCCACCGCGGGAGTCCTTCGCTGTCGCCGTGCGACCGTCCGCTGCCGGGATGCCGTCCGCCGCCGTGGGAGCCATCTTTGGCCGCCGGGTAGCCGCCTACGTGTCTTCAGACTTCGAGGTTCGCTGCCACCGCCGCACAGCCGTCCATAGCCGACACAGGAGGCCTCCACCGTCGCCGCGTAGCCGTCTGCGGGAGCCCTCCACCGCCGCGATGTGACCGTCCGTGGTTGCCGCAGGAGTCCTTCATCGTCGTCGTGCGACCGTCCGCCGCCGTTGTCGCCGCGGCAGTCGCTTGCGTGTCTTCGGAGTTCAGGGTCCGCCGCCGCCGCCGCGCAGCCATTCATGGCCACCGTATGAGGTCTCCACTGTTGTCGCGTGGCCATCTGCGGGAGCCCTCCACCGCCTGCGCATGGCCGTCCGTGGCCGCTGTGAGAGTCCTTCACCATTGTCGTGCGACCGTTCGCCGCTATCGTCGTTGTGGGAGCTATCTGCGGCCACCGCGGCAGCCGCCTGCCTGTCTTCAGAGTTTGTCGTCCGCCACTATCGCAGTAGGAGGCCTCCACTGTTGCTGTGTGGCCATCGTGAGAGCCCTCCACCGTCGCCGCGTGGCCATCCATGGGAAGCCTCAACTGTTGTCGTGTGGTCGTCTGTGGCCACCGTGGGAGTCCTTTGCCATTGTCATGCGACCGTCCGCTGCCGGGAGGTCATCTGCCACCGTCGATGTCGCGGCAGCCGTCTGCGCGTTTCGGAGTTCGTGGTCCGGCCGCTCCGCGTGCCGCTGGAGGCCGATGGGACTGAAGGCTGACGGCTGGGGAGACCGGCACCTCTAGCCGCCGCCGCCGCTACTAGAGAGGGAGAGATAGAGAGAGAGAGAGATATGGGTGGGCTCACATGTTGGTAGTTGGTAAAGAATATAAGATATAGAGAATAACGGGTGTATAAAAATTGATATAGAGGAGATAATCTCAATGACTAAGCAGGAATATTCCTTTCAGAGGATGAGAATAGAGTACGACGAGTGCGGACAGCCCGAAGCCCCATGTACCCAACCACGTGCCCAGATCTGCACATGTACCTGATGAGAGGTGCTCGAATTTAGGACGAATCGCTGCCGGGATTGAGCACCATGGCCGCGTTCAGCACTTAGTGTCTTTTTCAACACAAGTGGAAGATCATCAAACGGGTTACCCGCTCTCAAACCCGTTTAATGGTCTTTGTTAACGAGTTGATGCAAGAAAGAGAAGAGAGAGGAAAAACAAAACAGAGAAACTACGGTGGTGTAGCGTTCAACAATGAGTAGAGGAAATCACATTGATTTGTGCATGTAACTGATGAAAGGTGCTTAGATTTAGGGCGTTCACCAAGATTGTGAGCACAACGAGAGAGAAAAATTCCCTTGATAAATAAATAGTCGGTTTCCCGCGCAAGCAGTAAGTGGAGCTCACTCTTGCTGGAGAACCCGTCGGCCACCGAAAGCTCTAAATTAACCCTATAGACGGTTATAGACGCGGTGGACGGGAAGATACGATGACGACGACATGATATATTTACCAGGAGATGATCTTGATGCTCGCACGATCGGGAACTCATGCCCTACCCCGCGTCGACCTCCGCGTCGGGGCCGCTCATCTGAGAAAGAGATGGTGTAGCAGGAGCATTTTGGGCTATACAGAAATATTGTGGTTTGCTGGTGGGTCTAAAGAAATCAAAGACGCAGAATATGGCATGGTTTGAACTTTTGGTAAATTGTAATGGCATATTTCCAAATAGACGAATTGTAATGGCATATATTTCAATCCGTCAAGTTGCAATTGCATATATCTAATTAACCTTAATAAATAGACAAAAACACGAGAACTCATTGTCTAAATTGGACTCGATTATTGTGTAGATAATATTTTACCCTTGGGATAAATGTAATTCTATCATTTAAACTCCAAACAACTCACGGAAATAGTGAAACGGAATGTATTCAACAAGTTCTGCGTGTTCGTGGTCTCTGATTGTCCAATTAACTAATATATCAAAAGGTAAAATTTTACATCTTACGGAGTATTTGCCCAACCTTTAATTCTACAATTTCGAGAAAACATAAAAAATAATTTATCACCATATGTGAAACTCCGTGACGTAAATTTATATTATAAGACAATACAAAATTATAGTACTTGAATAAATACTAAAAACTATATTGTATATAAGGTGCTTTATTTTATCATGGATTCATGTTGCATGCAATATAGCGTGATGATAAAAAAATTCGGACCACATAGAAAAATAATGTCAATACATTTAGATAAATATATTATTATGTAAAAACCCACCAAGTTGTTAGTATAAAAAAGCTAGCTACCCGCGTTGTTTACGCGGGCCACCTTGCTAGTTGTTGAAATAGTAAGATATATGGATGCTCCAAAAAGGATATTGATTTTCAATTAGCTTGACTACATGGAAACCAAAATGTCTTTTTCTTTTTTTTCCTGCAACTATATTGCGTGGATTCATTCACCATATAACAAACAGTGAGTGTACGTAGAGGTGGTTGCACTGGAGATGCAGAAGGGTCTGATGTGCATGTGTGCGGTCGAGCGTACCCTTCTGTGCGTTCGACCTAATCCAGACGACTGGAATAATTGCGGTGGTCGTGAACTGCCGGCGAAAATCTGATACGAGATCAACTATGTGATCCCTGGTTGACGAACAGTGGCACGGTTCCTTTCGCCGGCCATTCTCTGCGTGACAGCACTTGCAAATGCCTCTTTTGCTTTGTTCGCAATGGATGTGACACGAACTACATCTCATCTTATAATACTTTGCAAACTAGAGACAAGTCCATACTGCCGGGCCACCGGTGTTACCGTGGATGGAAAAGGGAAGTTTTGGCCTCTCGTGCTTATTAGTGATGATGGATGTGACCTCATCGTATAATACTGTGCATTAGAAATTGCAAGGGGATTTACATGCCACCTGTAGTCTGCTGCTGTGGGTTGGAAAGAAAAATGTTGGCATCTCATGCCTGGGTCAGACAGTCAGAGCATCTTCTGAAGAAAGACAGGCATTTTTCGCGTGTCGTTTCGTCCGGTTTCTTACGGAGTATTTGCCCAACCTTTAATTCTACAATTTCGAGAAAACATAAAAGATAATTTATCACCATATGTAAAACTCCGTGACGTAAATTTATATTATGAGACAATACAAAATTATAGTACTTGAATAAATACTAAAAACTATATTGTATGTAAGGTGTTTTATTTTATCATGGATTCATGTTCCGTGCCATATAGCGTGATGATAAAAAGAATTCGGACCACAGAAAAATAATGTCAATACATTTAGATAAATATATTATTATGTAAAAACCCACCAAGTTGTTAGTATAAAAAAGCTAGCTACCCGCGTTGTTTACGCGGGTCACATTGCTAGTTCTTTCAAAATAAAAAGAATCGTACAGTTGGTCCAAGGAAAAAAAGCCCTACCAAACATAACTCGAGGCAATTTGCAACATTAAAGACACACCAAAGCTCGTGACCTCGGCGCCTCTCGCAGTCTCGCTGACCGGCCACTTCGACCGGAGGCCGTTTCCTCGCAGCTGCAAGCATCCATGTATTGGTCGTCGATCGCCGGCATCCTCTGGCGCCTCCTCCCCACTCCACAGTTCCTTTTCATTAGTTTTTGGGAAGAAGAAATGGCCGAGACGTACTCTGGGCAGCACCTTTCCTTTTTGGGCCTTTTTCTAACCGTGGCACCGCTCGAAAGCAATAATCATCATTCAAAGTATTCAACAACGCGTCGCCGCCAACATGCATGCGCCGTCCGTCGACGCTGATGGAAACTATATTTTTAACAGCGAGCGCGCGCGAAACTCATGCACTAAGGAAAACCGGCTATTTGCCGAGTGCCCCGTAAAGCCTGAAATCCACTCGGCGAAGACTTTGCCGACACTCGGCGAAGCCCTCTCGGCAAATCAGGTATCGGCAAAGCCTAAAATACACGGCGAAGTATCCAACACTCGGCGAACACGGAGTCATTGCCGAGTGTCTAAAATCCGACACTCGGCAAACATATTTTTGAGAAAATAAAAAAAACGAAGTCTGACACTCGGCAAAGAAATTTCAACAAAATAAAAAAAACGAGCCGCCCGCGCCGAGCGCCAGGCTGGCCGAGCTGGCCGCCGCCCGTCGGGGTCGCATCCGACCGCGGCCGCG
>OAMR01000360.1:892150-909977 GCA_900205405.1 Echinochloa crus-galli
CGCCCGCGCGGGTCTTCGCTGGAGCCGCGCCGGCCGCCGCACCCCGCGCCGGAGCCACGTCTGGCCCGCCCGGCCGCCACCCACGCCGCGCCGCAGAGAGAGGAGAGAGCCGAGGGAGAGAGAGAATAGATAAGGGAGAGCTAGCGGTGGGTGGGTGAAAGGATGAGGGAGAGAGAGAAGGGGGGATCCGGTGGCATTTTTTTGACCAATGAGAGGCTAGGATTTTTAGGTGGTGGATCGCTGACGTGGCGCTGATGTGGCGAGTTGTGTTTCTTCTACGTGTTTATAACAAAGTTTTGGATGGCTAAACAATTTTAAATGAAAAAGTTGTAAATTTTTAAGTATTAAACAATCTCAAATTAAAAAGTGATCAACTACAAAGTTTTATAATTCGTAAATCCGTACAACTTTGATCTCAAAATAAAAAGTTGTCACTACAAAATTTATATTTCATAAAGATGTACGACTTTTTTTAATGAGTTTTTTCGTACGATCGTATAAAAAAGTTTGTGTTCAAAAAATACATTTGCTAATCCTCTCATATACAACCATACATATACTTCATGTGAGTTGTTTTGATTTTGTAAATATCGTTATGAAAAATATGTGAAATGTTATCAACTTTTTATCACGGCCTATATATGTGATATAATCACTTCATGACAAATTTCATAATTTTTAGACTTAATTTGCTTTTTTTAAAATTTAAAAATCATTTGGACTCACATCTTTGTCGAGTGTCAAAGAAAATACACTCGACAAAGAGCTCTTTGCCGAGTGTAAAAAAAATACACTCGGCAAAGAAATACTTTGCCGAGTGTATTTTTCCGACACTCGGCAAAGAACACGCATATAATTTTTTTAACTTCTTATATTTTATTATTTGAATCACTTGCGGTTCAAAAATGAAAAAAACTTACATCATTGCCGAGTGTCCTTTGCCGAGTGTATTATTTTGACACTCGGCAAACAACATGCATATGATTTTTTTACTTCTTATATTTTATTATTTGAATCACTTGCGGTTCAAAAATAAAAAAAACTTACATCTTTGCCAAGTGTCAAAATAATACACTCGGCAAAGGCTCTTTGCCGAGTGTATTATTTTGACACTCGGCAAACAACATGCATATAATTTTTTTACTTCTTATACTTTATTACTTGAATAACTTGCGGTTCAAAAACGAAAAAAATACTTATTTCTTTGCCGAGTGTCAAAATAATACACTCGGCAAAGAAGCTCTTTGCCGAGTGTATTATTATGACACTCAGCAAACAAGCTCTTTGCCGAGTGTCTTTTGTTTGCCGAGTGTCGAAAAAAATACACTCGGCAAAGAGCTTGTTTGTCGAGTGTCCGAAAAAATACACTCGGTAAAGAGCTAGACACTCGTTATATACGGGGTTTCCGTAGTGATGGTGCAGCTCCAGCCATCAGCCCGGCACCATTGCCATTAACAAATAAATAAACTTGACAAGCTCCGGCGGCGCTGCGGAATATGTCTAACCCTCTAACCCGCAGCTAATATCCCATTGCACGGTTCCATCGAAAAGTCCGCGCACTTATCCGCCGGAACAGGCTATATAAGTAACCGCCCCCAGCGACTCCCCTCGCATATTCATCCATTCAAGGTCGTATGCAAAAGCTCAGAGATCAAGCAGCAAGCACCATCGCTCGGCAAGCTAGTGGCAAGCAGACTAGCAGCACATAAACACTGACAAGCATCTAGCCTATCCGCTCTCCGCAGATCGATCTGCCCTACACGGCTACACGTATGGCTTTTTCCTCTCGCTTCTGGTCGGTCGTGTTGCTGTTAACTGCCCACTGCGTGCTCCTGCTCGCATTGGCTGGACCTGCCCATGGCCATCCTCCTAACGCCGGTTCGGCACTCAGTTCCACGTTCTACGATGTGTCGTGCCCCAACGCCTACAACATCGTCCGCCGCATCATCCAGAATGCTCGGGTCTCCGACCCACGCATTCCAGCGAGCCTCATCCGCCTCCACTTCCATGACTGCTTCGTTCAGGGCTGCGACGGCTCACTCCTGCTAGACGACGACCTCCCAGCGATCCGGACCGAGAAGACTGCACCTGGCAATAACAAATCGGCCCGCGGCTTCTCGGTGGTCGATGACATCAAGGCTGCATTGGAGCGTAAGTGCCCGGGTATCGTCTCCTGTGCTGATGTCCTTGCCCTCGCGGCCGAGATCTCCGTCGAACTCGTAAGATTGAGCCACAATAATCTGCTTGCATTATTGATCAACACAGCATAGAGCTTCATAGCTTCTCTCCTAACCTGAGCTGATGGGATCATGCATGGACTTGAGCGCAGGCTGGAGGACCACGCTGGACCGTGCTGCTTGGTCGCCGAGATGGCACGACGACCAGCGTCCAGAGCGCCAGCAACCTCCCGAGCCCTTTCGACACCTTGGATGTTCTTCAGGAGAAGTTCAGAAACTACAACCTCGACAACACTGATCTCGTCGCCCTCCAAGGTAACATAAACATACTGAATCAAAGCATTCAATTTACAATGTACCTAATTTTGTATACAGTTCTGCATAAAAACTATTATTTCTATGTTGTGTGCATGCTGTCTGATTTTAACAACAAATTTCTACTCCAGGAGCGCACACATTTGGTAAAGTGCAGTGTCAGTTCACGCGGGAGAACTGTACGGCCGAGCAACCTAAGGGTACATTGGAAAACCTGGACCAGGGCACACCCAACCTGTTCGACAATGAGTATTATGAAAACCTGCTGAAGGGACGTGCACAACTCCCATCTGACCAGGTCATGCTGTCTGACCCGGCGGCGGCGGCAACCACTGCTCCCATTGTTCATCGGTTTGCAAGCAATCAGCAGGATTTTTTTAAGAACTTTGGGACATCCATGATTAAGATGGGGAATATTAGCCCTCTGACAGGAAAGGATGGAGAGATCAGGAAGAACTGCCGAAGGATCAATAGGAAAGGCTATTGAAGACTCTGATTCAAATTGATGTTTTTGACCAATTGTGAAGCCTGTGTAAATGATTATTTTGATTCTTTTTTATTCATTTTTTTGTAAGTACGGTGATAAGCTTCTAGCATTTCATGGAGCAAATGTGAAAAATGTTACCACTCCACTCATATATGTATTTCCCAAAACTATTCTTTGCATTTCTTTTAACAAAGATCATATGGAACCAATGAGGAAACAGTCCCGAAAATACAAATATCCCAACATGTGCAATATATATTGTGCAAAAACAAAATGCCACCATATCTCAGAAGTTGTTAGTACATCTTTATTGAATGTATCATTTAGAAGATCGTTGGTGGAAAACAAGCTAATAGAATGTCATAGCTTAGTTGAAGAGGTTCTGCTACTCGAGCTGAATAAGGAGATGGGCGTGTTTCTTTGGTCCTTGCACAAAAATATTTCTTTCTCTGTTCATTCAAGTGCAAATTGGAAATCTTCTGACTAAGGACAACCTAACTAGAAAAATTGGGGGGAAAACAAATATTGCGGCTTCTGCAGTTCTGTTGAAAGCGTTAACCATATATTTACTAATTAATTTCAAGCATTTTAAAATTCCAAGCATACTTAACACTTTTCGTGTGGAAGCTTTGTAGGCTTCAGCTGGAGACAGAAAAGATGATCAATATATGTGCAAGCCTTATCTGTATGCTAAATATTTTGGGAGTATTGGACCAAAACTATCGTTCTGTAAAATAGTTTTGTTGAATAGCAATTAGGTTTTTGTTTGCAACAAATTTTCTAATTTTCAGAACCCTTGTACTGTTAAAATCGTATGGGGTTTTAGACTTTGCCGAGGACATCAGTTTCTGGAACCACGGTTTTTGCATGCCTTTGTCTTATAAAATCATAATTTCTTATGACACACTACCTCGGTTCCAAAAAGAATGCAATTCTAACATAGTATTCAGTAAAACCTTTATAAATTTGACCAAAATTATAATAAAAATACTAACATTTATCAATAGATTCATCATATGTAATATATTTTCACATGTTATCTATTTAAAATTATAAGTGTTCATAGTATTATTTAATATAAATCTAATCAAAATTAAGATAGTTTGGCTCTGACCAGCAGACATAGAATTGTATATTTTTCCAGAACTACGACGACTGGCTACTTCAAAAATATGGATGGCCTCTAAAATGCCATTGTGAGTTTTAGTTTTCCCAAAAATAAACACGTCGTATTACTAAGGAGTTTGCAGGTAATTTCGTTTATTTGGGCCGAGTGCACATATTCCTATCCGTATTTGCCTTGCTAGGAAGGAATTCATAGATTATCGGTTCATTCACTTAGCTAGCGCAATGAGACGACTTGACATATAGCTTTTGCTATGAATAATTCAGTAGGTTTATTTTTTTTTTAATATTGGGATGCGCTTGACGGATTATGCTACTTCGTGGCACTATGATATTTTAAATATTTTGCGAGTCATGAGATTTTATTGTCCCGATCACTCCGACAGTCCGACAACCAGACGCTAGCAGGTACTACTCCGTCCGGTGTCCAACCGCGGATCCTTTCAAAAAAAAAAAAACGGTACCGTTGGTTCAAGGAAAAAAAATCCCAGCAAACAAAACTCGAGGCGATTTGCAACACTAATAAAGACACAAAGGCCTGTTGCCTCCGGAGTTCGGCGCCTCTCACTGACCGGCCACTCAGACCGGAAGCCGTTTCGTCTCGCAGCTACAAGCCGGCCGCGATTGGTCGCCGATCGACGGCATCCACAATTTCTCTTTGTTACATTTTCGGAAGAAATGACGTAGAGTTCGCGCACCACCTTTCGTTTTCCAACCGTTGCAACGCTCGCAACATGCGTTCGTCCAAGTATTCAACGCGACCGCTTCTCCTCGCACCGCTCGCGCATGCGTTCGTCGACTTCCAAAAGAAACCATACTTTTTTAGCAGGGATCGAACGCGTGCGGAACTCGTGGAGAGTGATGGTTCAGCAGCAGCAGCTAGCCATCGGCCCATGGCCATTGCTAGTACTCCGTACAAATTAAAATTAACTTGACAAGCTTCGGCTTGAGGAACATGTCAAACTCCCTGCCAATTATATGCCGTTACACGGTTGCTGCGAAAAGTCCGCGCGCCTATCCATCCAGACAGGCTATAAGTATGCCGCCCTTCGCCATTCCCCTCGCATCTCATCTCATCCCATCAAACATCGTCAACCTCATTCGCAAGTTGCAAAGCAGCCCAGCGTTCGAGCAGCAAGCACCATCATATCGCTTTGCACGTAAGCTGCCAATCATATACAGTAGCATTGTAGCACTCCCTCTCCATTGATCAGTCTCGCACGTATGGCCTCTTCCTCCTGCTTCCCGCCGCTCATGTTGCTGTTAGCGGCGCCCTTCGCGCTCTTGCTCGCCCTGGCTCACGGCCACCCTCCTAGCACCGGCTCTGCGCTGAGGCCAACGTTCTACGACTCGTCGTGCCCCAACGCCTACAACATCGTCAGGCGCATCATCCAGAATGCCCGTGTCTCCGACCCCCGCATCCCGGCAAGCCTCATCCGCCTCCACTTCCATGACTGCTTCGTTCAGGGCTGCGATGCCTCGCTCCTGCTGGACAATGACCTCCCGTTGATTTGGACCGAGAAGACCGCACCGGGCAATGACAAATCGGCGCGTGGTTTCACGGTGATCGACGACATCAAGGCCGCGCTGGAGAGTGCGTGCCCGGGCATCGTCTCCTGTGCCGACATCCTCGCCCTCGCCGCCGAGATCTCTGTCGAACTGGTAAGATTGTGCCGCAATAATCTTCTTGCATTAATTATTGATCAACACGGCACAGCTTCCTAGCTTCTCTCCCCCCACCTGAACTGATGGGATCATGGATGTGGACGCAGGCTGGAGGACCACGCTGGACTGTGCTGCTCGGCCGCCGAGATGGCACGACGACCAACGTCCAGGGCGCCAACAACCTCCCGAGTGAAGGGATTTGTGGGCTATACGGTCTACCCTCTATTCCTCTGTCTTTTCCGTGGTACCGCTCACAATGCATAATGAGGCTAGAGGGTAGGGACCTATTTATAGACTCCACTTTCAGGCGTTAAATTTATTCCACCTGTGTTCCAAAAAATCCGTGTGACTCCTGAATCATATCACCAACCACGATCAGACATGCCACGATCTATGAATTTTACAAGATGTGTATAAGAGACAGGGTTAACAGCCTGTAGAGCCGATCCTACAAAACAAACCCAGTTCTTCCGTTGTGCTGTACCCGGGTCAAACATGTACGTACATAGTAAATATTCCAGTAGAGTTGATCTCAATAAATTCCTCTACTGTATTCCAGCACAAACGTCCTCGGCACCTCGAGTACAAATTCCTCGAGTTAGATTCCGCAACAGCAATCCCCCATCACTTGCATCAATACTTATTTCCACATTGAGGTGCATAAACAATGACCATAATATATGTTATATAAATAAATGTTGAAAGCCAAACATAAAATTCCAACACCGAGCCCTTTCGACCCCCTGTGCGTTCTCCAGGAGAAGTTCAAAAACTTCAACCTCAACGACACTGATCTTGTGGCCCTCCAAGGTAATATCCGAATTAAAGCATTCTTACTTTCAATTAACAATGTACCTAATTTTGTAAACAGTTCAAACCTAGAAAACTCTTTCTATACCGTATGGACGTTGTCTGATTTCAATAGCAAATTTCTACTCCAGGAGCACACACATTTGGCAAAGTGCAGTGTCAGTTTACGCGGGAGAACTGCACGGCCAGCCAACCTAAGGGTACATTGGAGAACCTTGACCAGGTCGCACCCAAGCTGTTCGACAACAAGTATTACGGCAACCTGGTAGAGGGCCGTGCCCAACTCCAGTCCGATCAGGTCATGCTGTCCGACCCTGCAGCAGCGGCGACCACGGCTCCCATTGTTCATCAATTTGCAAGCAACCAGCTGGATTTCTTCAGGAACTTCGGGGCGTCCATGATTAAAATGGGGAATATTAGCCCTCTGACGGGAAAGAATGGAGAGATCAGGAAGAACTGCAGGAGGATCAATAGCAGAGGATATTAAAAGACTCTTATTCAAATTGATGTTTTTGACCAAGTGTGAAGCCTGTAAATCATTGTTTCCGTTCTTTTCTCATTTCATTTTTTTATTAAATAAGCCGATCAGCTTCTCCCATTTCATGAAGCAAATGTGAAAAAATTTTCCACTTGACTCATCTATGCATTTGCTAGAACTACTCTCTGCCTTTCGTTTAACAAAGATCATATAGAACAATGGGTCTCCCTGGGTTTTGAGAAACTGTGAGATATATACACGTTAAATGAATTTTCAGGCGTTTTTGGTTCATCTTATTTTACTAGCCAGCAATTTTGTTCTTGAGCTTTCCATCTAGTCTCAATTCTGTCCCTCGACTATCAAAATTAAATAGCCATTCTAGTTCTCAAACTTCTTCATGACGGTCCTATGTACCACCATGTTGTTGCGTTTTGTTAACATCTAGTCATCTAGGATTTTCATGATGGGCATGTACACATGTACTGTGTCCCTTCTACCGTGTATATAATGCACATGTACACCTGGCATGGCCCATCGATCAGGGGCGGAACAAAAAAGAGAGTACCGAGGGTACATGCTCTACTCAACTTTAAATTTTTACTAGCAAAAAGACCCATACACGTTGTCAGGGATGAATATCAGCAAGTCAATATATTATCAGATATTTTTGCTACTATCAACATTATTCAAACTTGTTAAGATCAAATATTAAAGTTTCATCCGTAAAAATTTTTTGAGCCAATTGTGATGGTTCATCCGTAAAATTTATTTTTTCTAATTCTTTGTAACTGTAATTAACTTGTTCGTTCTTTTTTTTCCATGAAGCAAAGTGAAAATATTTTACTCCACATATATGCTCATTCCAAGAAAATTTAATCTACTGTACAATGCAGACTTCTTTTTAAAACATCAAACTCGGGCCTTTCATCACGAATTCAGCGAGATCACGAATCACCCAGGCATGTACAAACTCTTGAGGGGATCAAACCAAATATTGGAATGATATCCCTAGTAGACGTAACATGAGAAGTTCATGAGCACACAAAGCAGTATCTAAATTAACAAAGTTCTGACGAATATCCGTCTTAGAGTGTGTTTTTATTTCCAAAAAGAGGAGGAGAAAGTTTGGTGAAAAAGTCGCATCGAACACTGTAGCCGTTTGTTTGTGGTAAATATTGTCCTATCATGACCTAAGTAGGCTCAAAAGATCCGTCTCGTCGTGTACATCAAAACCATGTAATTAGTTTTTTTATTTATCCACGTTTAGTATTCCATGTATGAAGAGAGAGATTTAATTTGATAGGTGAATAGTGAAGTTTGGAAAGAGAATTTTGGGAAGTTGGGTAATTTGGGGGTGTTTAGTTCCTAAGAAAAGGTGAAAAGTGAAGTGAAAAAGTCACATCGGACACTGTAGCATTTTTTGTTTGTTTGTGGTAAATATTGTCCTACGGGAAGGCTAGGCTGTGTTTAGTTTCCCATCAAGGCGCTGTTTAGTTCCTGGTCAAATCATTAAACTTTCAAAAATTCTCTCTCTAAACTTCACTATTCACCTATCACATCAAATCTCTCTCCTCATGCATGGAGTGCTAAACGTGGGTAAATAAAAAAACTAGTTTCATAGTTTGATGTACACGATGAGACGAATTTTTTGAGCCTAGTTAGGTCATAGTAGGACAATATTTACCACAAACAAACAAAAAATGCTACAGTGTCCGATGTGACTTTTTCACTTCACTTTTCACCTTTTCTCAGGAACTAAACACCCCCAAATTACCCATGGTAAAATCTGAACTCTTTCTAAATTCTTGTGCACGTGCACATCGATATCAATCTGTTGGGAAGTCATCACCATGACCCTGCATACGTTTTACACAACAGATGATGCTGGGAGGAAGATGCTCCGGATCTGTATACCGGGGCCTTGCCGAAACCCGACAGGCCCTTACGGTGGAAACCCGACAGGTCCGCGTCCACCAACTTACGGTGGAAACCCGACAGGTCCACGTCCACCAACTTACGGCGGTGGTCCACGAGCGCCAGCCTACGGTGGGAGCCCGTGAATGCCGTCGTATTTCCCGCGCCTACGGCATGCACGCAGAATTTTAATGTCTTCCGGGCGCAACAGAATAAGCTAGTTTACATTCTTGTATCAAGTATAAGTGAATAAAATGACCGGCAGTCAGCGTGGTGCATGTCTGGATATGTTCGCTACCACGCATGGCAGCACGCAGGTCGGCCTATATTGTAGTAAAAGCAATATATTATTATCCTTGTTTGGCAGGGTATAGCTGAATTATTATAGATACCACCGGCATGTCAAAATCATGTAGCCTAAATAAAATAAAGTGATTTCTGTTCAGTCTCGATATTTATCTTCAATTAAAACAAGACATGGTACGGTGCCACATAGCAGGGGCAAGGGCTAACCACCATCATTTCGCACTTTCACTTGTTAGATAATAGAAATTAATACGGCCTTGACCCCGAGGGGTTACAGCCAAAGTTTACAAACGTGCAACACTTCCGTCTGCTATCTCACCAAAGCACAAAAAGAAACCACACCATAAAATTTGAAGATAAATTAGCATGCAATCCTATTGCTAAATCTTCATCCATGGTAGGCAAAAAAACGCATTGCCAAAGCCTCCAGCGATTGGCATGCCTCCGTTATTGCTTGTTTATCTTACTCATGCCATTGTAGCAGAGCCCAGAACCGCAACCAATATGTCCAATATGTCCCTCTGAACAGTACCTGCAAATAAGTTTTCATAGGAGATTTATCAAAAACTAAATCATTCCTACTGAGCCACAATGCCCAACATAAAGCAGAGGCCCCAACCAACAATTGACTTTTTTAACTTTCCACTCATCCCTACAAGCCATGTATTAAACAGATAATTAAAGCTATATGGTATTTGTAAGTTAAAAGCAAAATGTATGGATCTCCAAAGGAATTTAGTCATATGACAATCAAAAAAGAGATGTTGAATTGTTTCTAAATTAGAACAGAAAGCAGAAAGTTTACTTCTGTTCCAATTCATCCTAGCTAGATTATCTTTTGTTAGAATCACCCCTTTTTTTTATATGTACCATAGAAAGACCTTAATTTTTAAAGGAAGTTTAAGTTTCCAAATTCTAGTGTTCCGTTGTACATTGTCATTATTAATAAGAGCCATATACATAGATTTGATAGAAAATAAGCCGGATTGGGTCAGATTCCACCGAAACGTGTCCCTGCTGTTATTCAAATGAATATGACTAATACGTCTCACAAGATCATGTCATAGGTTCAAAGTTGGACCAACTAATAATCTTTTGAAAGACACATTAAGAGAAAACCGTAGCTACCGTGTCATGTTTTCTTCTCGCAATCTGGTATACAGATGGATAGTGGTGCTTCCCCAACCATTTGTCTTCCCAGAACCTAACTTGCTTACCATCATTCAACTAGAAAGAGCCAAAATTGGTAAATGTCTGTTTCACCTTCATCAACCCGGACCAGAAGTGAGAATCACCTAGTTTCCTATCAATATGTATGATGGTTTGAGAGCGCAAATATTTGTTTCTTAAAAGTTGCTGACACATACTATCCTCGTTGACTAGCTTAAACAACCATTTACTCAACAAATACTGATTATGTATTTCTAATTTTTTAATCCCTAACCCTCCAATTTCTTTAGGCTGGCATAGTATGTTTCATCTGGCTAGTCTGTACTTCCTCTTGTGTTCATCAGATTGCTTAAAAAATATTGACTTGTAATAGTCAAATTTTTTCAGAACCCCTCTTGGGACCTCGAAAAAAGACAACATAAACACCGCTAAGCTGGATAAGACTGAGTTAATTAAAACTAGCCTCCCGCCTACAGAAATATGCTTGCCTTTTCAGCTACATAATTTTCTTTCAAATTTCGCACTTTCATAACACCGTCATGCCTCGACGGAATGATATATTGACCACCCGGGTGTGAGGGCATGTTTGGTTTGACACCACGATCCGTCACTCGCGAAAAAATTATGATGATGCTTGGTTAACGTTGTGACTAAAACAAGGCCATGATAGCTTTTTCCTTAAGATTTCTCATCACGGATATGGCCACACATTTGACGTGGCTGGTACCCTGTAGTTGTCAAGTGTCTAAGTCTTTGCCGAGTGTTTTTTTATGGGCACTGCCGAGTGTCGAGTGATATACACTCGGTGAAGATACGACACTCGGCAAAGAGTTTCCGAGTGTCTTGCAGGCGACACTCGGCAAAGAGAGGGGTTTTGCCGAGTGCCAGCGCGAAGGCACTCGGCCAAGATAATTTTTTAAAAAATTTGAAGATTTGTTGAGTGTCGGATTTGGTGGCACTCGGCAATGATAGTTTAAAAGAATGAAAAAGAAAAACTCACATACTTTAAAAAATAGAAGCTTTGACGAGTGTTTTTTCTCCGGTACTTGGGAAACCACTTCCTTGCCGAGTCCGATCACTCGGCAGAGCAGCGGCCAGCCACGGGCTAGACGAGTGATATTCAGTTTTCCATGACACTCAGCAAAGATTTATGTTTTTTTTCCTGTTAACCTCAGAACTTTTTCTACTCTCCACATACAACATGTGTTGCTTCATGTTAAAATTTGGTATATTTTTATATTTGTTTGCTATAATTATTTAGTTAATTACATTTCAAACATTTTTTTGAATAATGTCAAATTTGAACAGCAAGTGATTTAAATAATAGAATACAATAAGTAATAAAATATATTCACTGCTGGCTTGTGTAAAACAAGCAGAGATAAATTAAATGTATCATATCATAACACCATCATGCCTCGACGGAATGATATATTGACGATCCGGGTGTGAGGGTATGTTTGTTTTGACACAACAATCCGTCACTCGTGTATAAAGGTTGTGTTTAGTTCCCGTAAAAAGTGTGGTCGAAAAGTCACATCTGGTCAAATCGGACACTGTAACGCACTGTACCACTTTTCGTTTGTTTGTGATAAACATTTTCCTATCATGACCTAAGTAGGCTCAAAAGATCCGTCTCGTCGTGTACATCAAAACCATGTAATTAGTTTTTTTATTTATCCACGTTTAGTATTCCATGTATGAAGAGAGAGATTTAATTTGATAGGTGAATAGTGAAGTTTGGAAAGAGAATTTTGGGAAGTTGGGTAATTTGGGGGTGTTTAGTTCCTAAGAAAAGGTGAAAAGTGAAGTGAAAAAGTCACATCGGACACTGTAGCATTTTTTGTTTGTTTGTGGTAAATATTGTCCTACTATGACCTAACTAGGCTCAAAAAATTCGTCTCATCGTGTACATCAAAACTATGAAACTAGTTTTTTTATTTACCCACGTTTAGCACTCCATGCATGAGGAGAGAGATTTGATGTGATAGGTGAATAGTGAAGTTTAGAGAGAGAATTTTTGAAAGTTTAATGATTTGACCAGGAACTAAACAGCGCCTTGATGGGAAACTAAACACAGCCTAGCCTTCCCGAAAAGACCTGTTTGCTGCCTCATTTTTGTATTCCAGCTGGATATGAGCACCAGACACTGAAATTTCTTGCAGGGTCAGAATTTTCTTTATTGATTAACAACAGAGTACAACATGGAGTCAAACTGACCCCAGGAAACAGCAGAAGCCGTTGAGAGTACAGGACATCGATAGGATGTGCCAAAGTCTTCACCTCAGACGCAAGGCGGTGGGCTAAACCATTCTCCTGTCATCTTCTTAACTTGAGCTGAAACAGATGAAAGTGTTGACAGCCAAAATTGGCAGTTGCCCACGGTTTGCCAAACCGGTCTGACCGGTTTGCCAAACCGGTCAGACCGGGTTGGTTCTGTAATTCGAGTAGGATTAGGATTCCGAGTTTAATCCCATATTGTAACCTATTCGAAAGGGGTAAGACTTCCCCGGCCTATAAATATAAAGGCTAGAAGGCCGATTGAGGTATTCCAATCGAATCAAACACAATTGTCTCTTATTTTTACCTCTCAAACCCTAGTCTTTTCCAACCCCCATATTCTGTTCTTTGCTTGTCTCTACGGCGTTCAAGGGCGTTCTAGGTGGCCTGCCGACCCTAGAGCAACCCTAGATTGCTTGAGCTCCGACGGGGTCCCTCCCGAGCTCGAGTTTCTAGGTCTTCACGAGTTCCTGCCTGGAACCGATCTGACCGGCTTCAGGAACCGGTCTGACCGGTTTGATCCAGGGGCTTCGGGTGTTGGCTGTGGTGACGGCCTTGCCGCGTTTTCAAG
This sequence comes from Echinochloa crus-galli, assembly GCA_900205405.1. Lineage (NCBI taxonomy): Eukaryota > Viridiplantae > Streptophyta > Magnoliopsida > Poales > Poaceae > Echinochloa > Echinochloa crus-galli. The sequence continues at coordinate 905,449 of OAMR01000360.1, forward strand.
TGTGTTGTCGCATCTTTGTGTCAACAGGGGGTATCACAAACGGTTTTGTGATGATGCCGTTTGTGATGTCGCTTTCTGTAGTAGTGTTAGCAACAAGGATCGATCGATGCTGCCATGCATGGTGGTTGAATGATATGATAATCTTGATATTATTGTTTATATATGATTTTCAGATGCTGAGTTCCGGAACACCGGGCTGGAGAGATCAGAGGCACTCGAGAAGGATTTGGAATGGTTCAAGAAGCAGGGTCATACTATTCCTGAAGCATCTGCTGTTGGCATTACCTATGCCGCCTTTCTTGAATAGCTGTCTGAGAAGGAGCCCCAGGCATTTATCACTCATTTCTACAATTTGTACTAAATGAAGAGAGGATCTGTCTAATACAATTCACGCTAAACTTGGGATTGATTTGAGTAATTCACGCTTGTATCAAAAACCATATCCTCCTGAGTTTGATTTAGTTCCTTATCCTAATGGTTGGCGTGTTCCTGAGTTTGTTAAATTCAATGGTGAAGATAATCGTACTACTTGGGAGCATGTTAGTCAATATATTTTGCAGTTAGGAGAAGCAAGTTTCTATGAACCATTGCGCATTCGTTTATTCTCATTAACTTTGACTGGAACTGCTTTCTCCTGGTTTTCTTCGCTTGCTCCTAATTCTATTCAAACTTGGACTCAATTGGAGCGTAAATTTCATGATCACTTCTTTAGCGGAGAAAATGAAACTAAATTGACAGATTTAACATCTATTAGACAAGGCCGAGAGGAATCGGCTATAGATTATTTCAGAAGATTTAAGGATATAAAAAATAGGTGTTTTAATTTGTCAATTTCTGAAAAAGATTTAGCAGATTTAGCTTTTGCTGGCTTGCGGTCTCATTTCAAGGAAAAATTAGAAGGTTTTGATTTTCTTTCTATTAATCACTTGCAAATGAAGGTCATGAGTCTAGAGCTTAAATTAAGGAATTCAAGAGAATCTGCTAAACCTCATCGTTCCAATGTGCATATTGTTGATAATGATTCTGATAGTTCGGATGATGAAAGTAAAGAGATTTATGCTGCTGAGTTTGTTTGGCCATCAAAAGCTAAGCCTTGTTCTTGTCCTTCATTGAAGCCGGTTCAGAAAAATCGGCGAGAGGAAATTAAATTTACTTTTGATGTTGCCAAGTGTGATCGTGTTTTTGATGAGTTGCTTAAGAATGGTTTTATTAAACTTTCTCATGCAATTCCACCAGCCGATCAATTGAAAAATCACGCATATTGTAAGTGGCATAATTCTTTTTCACATGCGACTAATGATTGCAATGTTTTTCGACGACAGGTACAATCGGCTATTAATGAAGGTCGATTAGTACTAGCTGAGATGCAAGTTGATAAGGCTCCTTTCCCTGTTCATACTCTCAATTTGAATACCAAGGTGCTGATTCGGCCAGAACAAGCCGATCGAGCTAAGGGTAAGAATGTGGTGATTGGAGATCCAAGGCCGGAAAAAGTTGATATTCAATCTCCAGTCAGAAAAGTGATGCTTGGAAAGACTCTGGATGGAAAAGAGTCTCTGAAGATTATTATTAATACATCAAGGCTCGGGGGGCAAGAAAGTTCCTCAGAAGAAAATCGGTCCGCTGATCAGGCGAAACCGGTCAGACCGGTTTCCCAAACAGGTCTGACCGGTTTGCCCCTGGACCGACCTAGGACTTTCAAGCCCAAGCGTCCGGAAGTGGGTACTTGGAAGGTGAATGAACCCAAAGTGAAAGGTACGGTTCTGAAGCAAGGGCCTACTTTTTCTCAGCTCCTGAACAAGTACACAAAGGCCGTTCGGCCAGTAAAAAAGAGACCAAGGTCACCAATGCGTGGAGATGGTTATCCAGAGAACAATAGGCGCCGTGGTGATGTTATTACTGTTTATCCACCACAGAAGATGTATGCTACCATGCCATGGGCACCTCCCGCGTCAAATTCTCCATATCCATCATGGGAACAAGGAATGTGGATGCAATGCTTTCCTATGCCACAACCACCTCAAGATTACATGAGGGAAGGTCCCAGAAGTAGATGTGTATAAGAGACAGCCCCATACCAATCAGGTCCGGCGTCCGCTCCAAAAGCGGTCAGACCGGTTTCAAACCGGCCAGACCGGTTTCGGTCTGAACAAAGACAATTTGCTCCTCCCAAGCAAGAATACCGTGTCAAGGAGAAGAAGGAGGATGTACAGCCCACAGTTGATCCAAAGCAAGCCAAGGCCACTGGATTTGTAACAATTGGTAAAATTCCGGTGGATGTGCAAAATTCAACCAAAAAGACGATATTTATTGGAGATTCGGCTCCTGTTCCAATTCAAAAGCCGATCATGGCTAATGATCATGAGGCTAGCAGTAGCAAGGGTCCTAAAAAGGTTTTCCAACCAAGGTGGTGTCCTTCCGGGCTAACTCATACACAAAAAAGGAAGTTGCAACGCCTGCGAAACAAAGAAAAAAGGGAACAAGCGAGGATTGAGCTAAGATGACCTAGAAACACTGAGTATTTATGGTCAATTCCGAAACAAAAGTATCTTTTATCCCGAAATTGAAGGGGCATGTGCTAACACCAAAAATTGGCACCTGAAAGAGGCTGACGAGTGGGCCAGATTCGGTAGAAAGATTCCATTCGGCAGGAAGGCCTTCTTCGAAGCATTCGGCAAAAGATGCTCTACGGTCGGGAATCCGTCATCGTTCGGCATTCGGCTCCTGTTCCAATTCAAAAGCCGATCATGGCTAATGATCATGAGGCTATCAGTAGCAAGGGTCCTAAAAAGGTTTTCCAACTAAGGTGGTGTCCTTCCGGGCTAACTCATACACAAAAAAGAAAGTTGCAGCGCAGCGCCTGCGAAACAAAGAAAAAAGGGAACAGGAAGCTGAAAAACTGAGGGATGAACAGTTCAACAGATATAGGCCTATGATTCCTCAGACCAAGACATGGCAAGTTAAATCAGTTGTGCAGCCAGCAGCACAACCGGTCAGACCGGTTTCAGAATCCGGTCAGACCGGTTTGGGTGCCGCAGAAGCGGTCAGACCGGTTTCTGGAACCGGTCAGACCGGTTCGGAGACAGAGGGAGGGGCTGAAGTCACATCGACCACCAATGAAAATACAACTCCTACAATTCCTCCAGTGGTTGAAGATGAAGAGTTAGTTGACTTTGAGCCTTCTCCAGAGTGTGACAATATGGAGGTCAACGTCGTCTATTTGTCTCCGGATTATTTTGTAGTGCCGGAGGTGGAAATTGCTCATCTTCAGCTAGGACCTCGAGATGCTATATTTCAGAAGCCTAAAGAATCAGAGAATCATCTCAAGGCTTTGTACATGACAGGGCACATCAACGGAAAGCCAATTTCACGTATGTTGGTTGATGGTGGAGCTATCGTGAATCTTATGCCATATGCCCTCTACAAGAAAATTGGTGGTAAAGACGAATATATCATCAAGACGAACATGACGGTCAGTGGAGTCGGCGGAGGTGATCCCGTTGGCGCCAAGGGAGTGGCTTCTATGGAGTTGACCATCGGGAGCAAGACTATTGCTACGGCCTTCTTCGTCTCAGAGGTGCAAGGTAACTTTAGTTTAATTCTTGGTCGTGATTGGATTCATGCAAATCAATGCGTACCGTCTACCTTGCATCAATGCCTTATTCAGTGGATCGGCGATGAAGTTGAAGTTGTGAATGGTGACACTTCTTCCTTTGTTGCAATGGCCGATTCCGATTCTATTAGTGCTAATGAAAACATCAAGTGTTTGTCGGGTATGGATTTGACTGACTATGAGCTTATCAGTTGCACTAAGGATGGTTTTGTTCCTGCTACATTAAAGCCGATGGAGAATCGGTTAAATTACTTACTGTAATTAATGAAGCAGACAGATCAACCAAGCAAAACCGGTCAGACCACTTTCGAGAACCGGTCAGACCGGTTTGGATCTGAACAGTGCTCGACGAGGCAAACCGGTCAGACCGCTTCTGGAAACCGGTCAGACCGGTTTAAGGCGAAACAGTGGCTTCAAGACCGAATTGATCATCATCGGTCGAATACAAGTGGTATGTTTGAAGCTGTTGAAGATCTGGGTGATATAGATAAATTGGGCCAAGGATTTACATCAGCCGACCCTTTAGAAAAAATAGATATTGGTGATGGTACTATTCCTAGGCCAACTTTTGTAAACAAAAATTTATCGGCTGAGTATAAAGCCGAGCTAATAAATTTGTTGAAAGAGTATGTTGACTGTTTTGCTTGGGAATACCGTGAGATGCCTGGTTTAAGTCGTGATTTAGTTGAGCATCGATTACCAATTAAGGCCGGTTTTAGACCTTTTAAGCAATCGGCTAGACGTTTTAATCCCGCTATTTATGACCAAATAAAAGAAGAAGTTAATCGTTTGCTAGATGCTGGTTTTATTCGGACTTATCGTTATGCGGAGTGGATTTCTAATATTGTTCCCGTTGAAAAGAAAGATTCGGGAAAACTTAGAGTTTGCATTGATTTTAGAGATCTTAATAAAGCAA
>OAMR01000360.1:923559-952513 GCA_900205405.1 Echinochloa crus-galli
TAAAATCTGACGGTGCATATCCTTCTCTTTTTTAGATTAACGTGAGAATTTCTTGGCCCTCTCGGCGAACGTGGTGGCTCCTTTTAACACTATTGTACTAATATAATAGACTAGTGCTATCTACTTGATTGATAGTGATAATATATCTCAAGTTATTGTCAGCAATCCATGGTTGATTGATTCAGTTTACGTTTTTCCAGCGATGCCATAGCTGGCACAGTGAATGAAGAAGTTCTAGGCGATGCGGGATGAGCTTTCTGCTGCTACTGATGCCGTTTACAAGATTTCGTGCTGGTCGTCCTGTGATGTCTTCATCATGCTGCTGTAAATATAGTGCTAACTGCTGAGGGCAGGCAATCCATGCCGTAGGTATCTGCTCAGTGGCGTAGCTAGGATTCCAACTTAGGGTATGCCCCTACAAATTCTATCATATACAGTTTGTATAATCTGTTGAACAATTTCCGTATATAGCCACAAAATTGGAGAAGCTATTCAGCATACAAGTAGAAAATAACTATAAAAGTATTTAGTAATAGAATTTATAAATAACAACATCTTAAATACTATTGGTGCGTGCTTTGGAACCAAAGATGCGATGCGTTCATTCATCTTCAATAATTACATCTGTGCAACGGACTTTCGGGTGGCTTGGCCTTGGCAGCTGAACAAACTGAGCAGTGACCGTGCAGGATCGCCGTGACGAGCCACGCCAAGTCCAGACGTACAGCTAGAGGAGTCGACAAGGGGGGAAAGGGAGAAACGACTGCGAACTGGAGTAATGGAGCGGCTGCTGGAAGATGGACGTACTGTCAAACGAGCGAACAACCTGATAAAAGGAATCGATCTTTTTTCCCTAAACTACATGGGCTGGGCCAAATCGTAGGGTATGCCGTGGCCTACCCGGCATACCCCTTGGCTCCGCCCCTGTATCTGCTCCTGCCAGTTCAGTGTTCTTTAGGTACGTCTTTGTGCAGGAGACAGACTGTCAAAATACAAGCCCATATGATCGTATCGTGAGTGTGTTTTTGTACGTTGTCCAATTACTGACAAAATTAACGACGAATGGGCTACATTATGACGTGATGAGGGATGAACCATACTAGTACTCAACCGCCGTGGCTTGCTGATCTAGGAACACAAGTTGAAACTGGGTTGCTACAGAAATGTAGGAGTGAGTGCCCCATTTTCTGCTCCGATGTTCATCGACTCCGACGATCGTTGTGCCCGGCCGGCCAACACACGTCTAGCCAACTGGCCCAAACAACCGGAAATGACACGGCGCGCGAGACGCGAGATGCCGCGCGCGGCGCGGCCACTCCATCCGCGCGCGCGTCCGGCACAAGCGGTCGCGGCCTGACGACCTGACGAGGAGCATCACATGTGTTCGAACTCCGGAGTTCAATCACAACCCTATCAGCCAGGGAGCCTGCTGCGCCCCTTCGGCATTTGCAATGCCAATACGTCTCCATACTGCTGCCGCATTAATCATGAAGATGTGATAGTCTCTAGTCGCCCGAGTGTTGAGCCGGCCATGCAACACATCAGCCAACCGAAAAACTTGACTTTGGTGGCGAACTTTGTGTGCCATATGCCAATCGCATATCGGACAAGAGACGAGGTGAAGGGCTCGGTAGCCACCCCTTTGAAGAGATCCGTCTGTTGGCGCATGCACATTAACTCCAGCGGACCAGGCTGTCTGGAACCAGGTAACCAAACACTGAGGCCGTGTTTAGATGTCGATTTTGGATGGGTGAATTTGGAGTATGATGTAACATCGTAATTATTGAGTCACTGTAGCACTAGCGTTTCGTTCGTATCTCCAAAAAATTGTCTAAAAATTTATTAATTAGGCTCAAAATGTTCGTCTCGCAGAGTACAACAAAACTGTGTAATTAGTATTTTATTTTATCTACATTTAGTACTTTATGCATGTTATGACATTTTGATGTGATGAGAATCTTCTTTTTGCATTGTAAATTTAGGAGTAGAAATTCTGGATCTGTTGTTACAGGGCCTTGAAATGGCGGAGCGGAAGAACAGGCGAAGAGCTGGCTGTTGCTCGGATCTTCTGCGGGTGCTCTCCGAGCGTGTCGTCTGCCGCATGTCGGCTGTCGGGCGGTTTGGTTGGGCCGACGGGACAACTAAGGGATCTGGTTGTGGTGGTAGTAACTCTCTGCCCGTTAGGCCATTAGCTGCAATTTGTTTTCATTGGTGGGCTGATAACTTGTGTGATGATATCCTCTCGAAACAAAAAAAGTTGTGATAAACTATGATTTTTTTGTTCGTATGTGTTTTCTGTGTTGATGACCTGTAAATTCATCCACCATACCTTCTCTCTTTTTTTTTATGAATTGAACCAACAATAAGGTTCGTGATGTTTGATGATGTGACCGGGAACTAAACAGGGCCGTTGTATAGTTGTATCGATTTTCAAGAGAAGGCTCAGTGTCTTTCTATCCTACTGGGTATATGCGTTGCTACGGGTATAATAAAATTAAATCACATTATAAAATACAACCATCTATTGAATCACATTATAAAATAAAACCGCCAGTTATCTAGAAGCAAGAAAACTCATGCCATGAATTTACCATATCCTGAGTTGAGACTCATTTTTTATCATTCACTATCACTCAAAGGTCACAGCTGGCTCGCTTTCAATTAACAGTGCAAAAGAGTGATTTATGCCAGACAGTGGTGGAGAGGACGCTTGTGGCGAGGTATGGCCCTCGCCATACCTTGAATTTGGCCCGAGCCCCCACTTCTACATCACTTCCCACATTCACTGCACCTGCGGTTAAGCAACAGTGCAAATGCAAGGTGCACATGGTGATGGAGGTGGCTGTCTTACACTGTGATACTGTAACTACGACAGTAAAGAACAAAAACCAAGGATGAAGGGGAAGAAGCGCTAGGTCCAATGAAAAATGTACATATCACAATTTCTAAACCGGGGCGGGCGACCACGTTTCAAACATCAAACAAATCGGGAACTGTCGTGCACCAGAACAGCAGTAGGAAAACAAGATATTTAGATGAATGGCAAACATTTCAAATTAGCTTAGGGCTTGTTGGGACGTCAACCAGGTCCAACTGATCGCACTCGCACCCAGCTAAATCAGGATTTTTTAAATAATAGGTCAGGTATTTTTAGAACAAACCAAAACAAAAGGTTTGTCCAACCTTTAGAAATTGTAAATCAATGCATTGGAAAATTTATCCAAGTGGTCGTATACTTATATGTGAAATGCACGAGGCATATATACATCCCGTTCATTTTTAAGAAGAAGAACATATTTCATATTTCATTTTTAAGAAGAAAAACATGGTTCATCTACGTTCATTTCTAAAAAGAACATAGTTCATCTCCGGCGCACGTATCAAAACGAGAGACTTGGCTGTACAATTTCCCATTGCACTTTAAACAAAACATTGCAACAATTGGGTCAGCAACATTGCACTAGGGACTATAATTAAGAAATATTGCTTAATGATGTTTCATCATACTCTCTTTTCAAAATAAAGTAAGACGTAAATGCTCATGTAAAGTCTATTTTACTAAGAGACAATCCATTTTGTCTGCTTAACTCTCTAAATAAAATTTTAGCTTAATATACTAATTCAATTAGTCTAGCCTACCTATAATGAGATTTATCTTTTTTTCTCCATATATGCTGAGTCTTTTTTCTCGAATACGCAGGAGAGCTGTGTATCATTGTATTAAGAAGAAGTGGAAAATGTAATCCAATGTACAAGTATCACTCCGGTGGAGAATGACACCCACATCTACTAGGCAGAAACAACCTTGGCTGAAGCTAAACAATTCTGGGACTACTCACTACCAAAACTACCAAGGTGCCTAGCGCCCGCCAACACCCAAAGGTCAGCTTGAAGCCTGATGCTATGCTGAGTCTTGAAGCTCAAATTTTCTAAGGACATCACTCTCTACTCTTAAAATGCGTTATTGGGAGAAAAAAAAATTGTGAAGCTTCTCTGTAGAAACTATCCAACGGTCAAGCCATTTGTTCGTCCGATCTTCCTTCCGTGGTCGCCACACAAAACGACATCTATCGCACATATTGGACACATGTTGACCATGCTCCAACTCCTACTCCCACGTTCCCTTTTTTTTCTAACTCCTTCCTCGACACGGTGAAAACCACCACCTCCCCTCCTCGTCCAAAACAGAGAGCACCATTGGCTCCCTTGCATCATCATCACTTTCCCTTCGTGGTGACACCCTCAGCGCATTGCTGCTTCATGGAGGCCGCACCCCTTCCCATCCACTCTGCTCCGCACCATCTCCCATTTGTTCCCCCTCCTCTACCGCCCGGTTATGCTGTCGTCCCGCACCACGCCGTGCAATCCCGAGCATTGTGCGTGCGCAATGTGCTCCTCCTGGATGGTTCTCTTCGCTGCCAACAAACATTGTGTCTTGCCGCCTCCCTCACCATCATTTGCCTATGCCAGCACACAATGTCGTGCACGTGCTTACTAGGGCAAAAAACCCTAACCGTAGCCATTGCATGCGGGCGTCAAGCCAATTGTTTAGGAGAAAATTCCCTATATACCATCAAAAAATATAGCCATCCCTTCTATGCCATCAAAAGATGTCATTCCTTTAGTGCCATCAATTACAATTTTTCATCCCCTATATGCCACTACCGTTATATTTTAATGATGAAATCACTGTAATGCCGTCAAAACGAGCCATCTCCACATATATGATGACTTTACCCTTCCACCTCTTATCCACAATCTGCAGCACTGCTCCCACATCTTCTTCTCCAAATTGACTCCACCTCACTTCTCACCTCGCGCAGGCGCCACCCCATCGGGCGAGTGAGTCGCGGACCCGCGGGCGCAGGCGGCTTGTGCCCGTGACCTATCAAGCGAGCAAGTCGCAGGCTCGCGACCTTTCCATGCTCAAGAGGACAGGCAGGCCTCGGCGCCGTGGTGCGGGCAGGTAGGAGCCCCGCGGCCGGTGCAGCGTTGCAGGTGGGGACGAAGCACGACCGCCATAAAGTAGGCGGACCTGAGCCCCATGGTCGGCACAAGTTGGAGCGGGGCTCGACAACTGGCTCGGCTTCACGCGGGAGCAGTGGGTGCGCAGGGGTATGGAGCTCACACGCGGGGGCGGAGCCCGACGACGAGCATGAGCAGGAGCTGTTGTTTCCGCGGGTGAACTGGTGGTATTTGAAGACCAGCTTATGTTTGTTGTTGCAGGTTCTCCACTGAACTAGTGAATAATACGTTTTTTGCTTTATCCTATCTAAGGGTAATTTTTTCTTTTCATTTATCACTTAACAGTCAAGTGACTGTGCCACAACTGCAATGGCATAGAGGGATGAGAAATTATAATTGATGGCACTAAAGGGATGATGTATTTTTTGATGGCATAAAAGGGATAGCTATATTTTTTAATGGCATAAAGGGAATTTTCTCATTGTTTAGTCAGGGATCCAAGAGGTGTGGTGGATCGGTGAAATCCATGCGTGCGGAGGGATGTTGGAGACGGGCTGCGAATTAAGGAGGAGACGCTTCTTCTCTATCTCATCCCATTCCAATGTTGATGAAAAGGATCTTAGAGAATTGAAAACACGTTTCACCAAAAAAATCCACCCCCACCCTATCATAGAGGACCCACCTGTCGGGCTTTGGTGGGAGGGAAGAACAAAAAAACGCAACAAAAAATTGACTGTTCCAGGCTCTTTTAGTTCTTTCCCGCTAAACTTTTTTCACCCGAAAAAGGACCCACCTAAATATACTCACATTTGTACACACGTCTACACACAATTATCCCGTATTACTAATAGACAATAAACGAAGAGTTTTTCTTCATATAAATAAATGCTAACTATTGAGTTTTGATAATACATAAAGCTCTCTATACATGAGAGAGCGAATATAAAGTATTTTTAAAAGCGCTTCGCACGGCTGGTCTGTTTAGTACCTACATATCATCAATAAACCTGTGTGGCATATGAGTTGAGACAAATGTATAGAAGAGAGTTTAGCACGCGCATATGCCGTGCGGGTTGCAACTATATTTTATATGTTATGTTTATTTTATTTTATTTTATTTTATACATGTGCGTGCGCACATGTGCATTTGCTAGTGTTGATGGCTCCCACGGGAGGCAAGGCCTCCATAGCTATTTCCGTATCCAGCTCCAGATCTGGCCAGCAACAGCAACTCTCCAGCCGAGCTACCTCCCTCTCTCAAAGTTGATGATTGTCCTTCTTTTGCTATCTGATTATATTTGATTTTTTTAGTCCAAGCAGAAGCAGTTAGATTTGATTGGGTTCCCAATTATATTAGAGATAGGGATCCTCTGGCTGCCAATTTTAAGTCGTGTTGATTTTGTTGGAAAACTAGCGAGCGGAAGCGATTGATCTACCAAAACGATGTGTGCGAGATCATAGACGACATTGGAGGTACCATATTTATTGAAAAGGTTTAGTCGCAAGGCCTACATCCCTAGGGCACGGTTACTGGCGCTCCTCACCAAAACGCAACACCGGTCACTCCGGGATACCGGCAATGTGCCGCCGCCTCTCTGTGAATCTATCGATGTATCGTCGTGGTTACACAATGGTTCTTCTCTCATATTTATGAATTATGAGGAGCTCGGAATACAAGAGTCCGATACAGACACAATATTCGACACAACTTTAACAGATTTTAGTTGTGTAGCTGTAAAAACAGCAGGACATAGCAGATCCTGGAGCCGGTGGCCGCAAGCTCGTCTTCCAAGCGTTGGGTGCCACCTCAGGCCTTGTTTAGATCCCAAATTTGGCAGGTAAATTTGGGAGTATAGTGTCACCTCGTAATTATTGCGACACTTAACATTTCGTTTGTATGTGTGAAAAATTGTCCAAAAATTGATTAATTAGGCTCAATATGTTCGTCTCGCAGAGTACAACAAAACTGTGAAATTAGTTTTTGATTTCATCTACATTTAATACTTCATACATGTTATAACATTTTGATGTGATAGAAAATCTTCTTGTTGCATAGTGAATTTGGGAGTTGCTTTTGGGATCTAAACAAGGCCTGGGTCCATAAGGGAGGACTACATCAAGTTCCTCTCCCACCGAAAGTCAGGGAAAGGTTCTTTACATCTTTTGGTGGAATTTTATGCTGCCAGTTTCGATGAGTACTCGAACCATATATTATTAGTAATAATTTACATGCGTCCATGAGTCCATCCAATGAGGCAAAAAAAGAACAAAAGGAAAGAAAGTTTAACATGAGCATGATTCTTAGCTCTCAAACATTGAATATTTGCAGCCTGGCCTCTTGCACTTTGACTCGCAATTACAGATAAGGTTCAAGCAGTTAAGTAGTTCTATACCATTTAGCTCTCTGCTTCCATTTTCTTACTGCAGACCGAACTGGCTCCAGTTCCTGAAGTCGATCATATATCTTCATTAGCACATTTCCACACTGGAGACAGCCACCATCTCCCCAGATTTCGTGTCAAAGGTCGACATGAATGGCACCCACCATGTGTGCTCTGAAATGCCCTCAGGGTAATTATAGGATAAAGTTCTGATTTCTCAAGGATTTTGTGTGAATCCTGAGGTGGGTTCACTGTTTCCTTGCATTTGGATTTGAATTAGATTGAGAGGTTGAGCGCTCAACATTTTCTTCCTAATCTTGTACTGCTATCATTTAATTGAAAAAATGTAGACTTTAATTTGGAATTAGTGTGAGTGATGGTTGATATTTCAATTCTTCTTTGATGGATATAGCTAGCAAGATTCAACTGAAGCTAAATTGTGGTGATACATGAGAATTAGAAATCATCACTAAATTATATGAATGATTGGATTGAATTTCCACTTTGAACCCATTTGTCTGAAATTGTGTAGAATACAGATAGTATAAGCAAGCACTGTCACCGGTGCTGGGTCAGTATATGTATGTATATGTGTTCAAATTTTAGTATATATGTGTCTTCATATAATCATATTTCAGAATATGTATGCAAGGGCAAGCCAGCATGTGTGAATGCCATCTTTCAAAAAATAGATGATTTTGTAAACAAATTGTCATGGTTCTCTTTATGTCATTATGAAATGACCCAATTCTAACATCCAATCTGCGAATTGATCATAAATCAGTTGGTAAGGTTTCATATGGTGGAACCTGTCCACCTGGGTTTGACTCCTCAACTCGGCACAGATGTCATATTTTTCTAGATTTATTCCAGAAATTAACTCGCGCTATTCTTTCAGTGGTAGGCGACATTCCCGTCGACAACAATGCGTTTGTGGTGACTTCGTGAATTTCAAAATTGGATCTGCCGGTCCAGTCTCTCGAGGTACTCATAGGAGTAGGGTTAAAAAGAAACATCCTCGTCATCAATTTGGTGGAGTCTAATCATCATTGACAGCAATAACTATTTGATTTTGTAGGAAAAATACACTATACATACAAACACTCACCTCTATAAAAACACACATATCATATCCCTATATGTACCGTGTTACAATATATATGAACAAACAAGAAAGAAAAGATAGAAAATTAAAACGTCCAACTAGATTCAAATTATAAGGTATTAATAAAAAAATAACGGGATATGTGCTGCAGCATAAGTGCGTCATCGTTTCAACAGCGCTAAACTTGTTATAAGAAAAAACAGCGCTAAACTGGGCCATAATAACAAAAAAAACTTTGAAGCAAAAGAAATTTGTTAACTCACTTTCTAACGTGCCAAGAGATCAGTTTTGCTTGTAGTAGTTCAATTCAAGGGCCAAGCCTAGTATTCTCTCTATTTTTTTTATTTGACGCTACTTAGCTTAAATTTAAACTAGCGAGCGTCACATAAAACAGAACAGGGATAGCATTTAAATTCAACGGGCCATCTGGATTAACAACGCATTCCAGATAGGTAAACACAGTTTTGCTTTGCTGCCACGACTTACGGAAAGGAAAATAAATTTACTTGCGACAACCTTCACTACATCAACAAGATAAACACTGCACCCTGCAAGGCCACAAATCCAAGACACTGTATACCCTGCTGGGGCCTAGGGGGCTACTCTTCCTGTGCTGGGAGACTCAGCTCGATCGCTCCGTCGGCCATTTCCTCGCAGCTGCAAGCCATGGTTGGTCGCAGCTTCCACGGGACCCGACACTCTTGGCTCCCTTTTTGCTATTTTTGTACGTACGTGCAGCAATGGCGCACGCAACAGGCGTTTCTGGCACCTTTTGCTTTGCGTAATATCCTGCCGCGCTTGCATATGCACGCAGTCATCGTTCAACGACTCAACGTGACTGCTTCTGCTTGCGCCGCCACCCCCATCATGCATGATGCAACAATATTTTAGCATTGAGAGCGACAGCGTGCCGAATGCAAGGTGGATGCAGCAGGCCAGCAAACCAATCCTACACAACAATAAACCAATTCAATCAAATCGACATGCTCCGGTCAAACACGCACTTGTTGGCACTTCTTACGATCCAATATCAGAATTGGAGAATCCCGATACTGGATGCAAGGAGTGTTCAGTGGTTTTCCTTATGGCTTAGTAAAATATAGAAATATTCTGCAAGCGCACAGAATCACCGCTGTAGCACTTCACCTGGGAGTATCCCGAGGTATCGTAATTTATATTTCCGCAGGGAAGCTTTGACAAGACTACTAGTGAACAGATATTCGAGACTATCAAAGAAGGGTACACGACTAAACCAGACGGGGGATAAACGGTATTGGATAGGAGTGGATATACCGTGACACACACAGCTCAAGGAGGCTTGGATAGATGAGAGAAGGTACAGATAGTTGGGAGGACAATGAGAAGAGATAAATGATTCCTGAGACTCTATCTACCTAAGTCAAGTGGTTAGAGGTACAGTGGCTATAGAGCCAGCACTAAAAGGTCCGGGGTAAGTCTATTGTCTTTCTTGGGGACTACAGGGCCTCCGACACACAGAAAGGGATGAGAAGGGGTGCCGACTACCCTGAACCTTGGGTCCTAAAGCACCGGAACTAACGTGATGGACTACAACGACCGGAAGGGCTGTCACCACCTCCCGGCTACCACCTCCGTTGCGACGGGTAGAAACTAAGGCTACTGACAAGTCTAGGAACCACTCCTACACAGATCAATAACTACTCACTCCGCTAGCAGAAGCAAGCACCCTCGTTACTACTCTTAGTGACAATTCACCTCAAGTAGTAAGCAAGAACGAAGAACCAATAGAGGCAGAGACTTAAGCAAGAACTAGGAGCACTAGGAACTAGAGCCAATTATAGTCTAAACACGATATAGAAGCAACTAGCAAGTAGAGGCAACTATATAAAGCACGAGTAGAATAAAGTAGATACTATATTGATAACTTGAATGTCATACAAAAGATAAAGTAAAAGATATAAGAGCTATTACCAGAGCTTCTGAAGACGACTCCGGAACCTCCGAGGCACAGCTCGACTCGACTCTAACTCCCAACTAAACTATCCTAACTCTACTAAAGAGAAAAGTAGAAATAGAGCTATTGGCTTGTGGTGTGTGTTACAAGTGAAGTGTAGGCCTCTATTTATAGCTCCACAGGTCGGTTTGGCAGTTGAGTAACCGCCAAGGCACCAGAGCATATCCTCCCTTGAATCGGGCGAAGAAGGTCGGTTCGGCCGAACCAGGCGGTTCGGCCGAACCCTTGGATGCACCGACCTGGCCACCAAGGGCCAGGATTTGGCCTGGGAGGCGGTTGCTGGTGCTGGGGGCGGTTCGGCCGAACTGGGGAGTTCGGCCGAACTGGGCCTGGCCCGTGGCCGGCCTCCCCAGCACCGCCTCTGGTGTCGTTCGGCCGTTTCTGTCATTTCCGACCCCAATAGCACGTATTTGTAAACATTGTACCTGCAAACACGACACTCACCAAAACTCGTGGAACTTTATTAGAAATCAAACCTTAGTACATGGAATGTTGCATAGTCTCTCATCTTATCCCGAGTATTGGTGGTCGAAATTGGACTGTAACGACCGCCAACACACCCAAAATCCCGTTATCCCAGCTCGTGCCAAAGAAAAGTCGGCGAGCTAGCTTATCGGTCGAGACAGGCTATAAATATGCGGCAGCGGCACCCAACCAGTCGCCTCACAACAATCTCAATAGCAACAAGCACCATTGCCGGATAGAGTAGACAGCAGAGCAGGCAAGCATCTCCCGTAGAAAGCTCGGGGTCGTGCAAGCATGGCCACTTCCTCTCGTTTCTCTTCTCCTGGGTGGCTGCGTGCCGTGCACTGCGGCGCGCTCCTGCTGCTCGCTTTGGCCGGAGCTGTCCAAGGCCACCCTCCGGCGCTGAGCTCCAACTTCTACGACGCCTCGTGCCCCAGCGCCTACAACATCGTCCGACGCGTCATCCAGGATGCCCGAGTCTCTGATCCCCGCATACCAGCCAGCCTCATCCGCCTCCACTTCCATGACTGCTTCGTTCAGGGCTGTGACGGCTCACTTCTACTAGATGAAGACCTTCCGACAATCCAGACCGAGAAGACCGTGCCTGCCAACAACAACTCGGCACGCGGCTTCCCGGTGGTCGATGACATCAAGGCCACGCTGGAGAAGGCGTGCCCCGGCATCGTCTCATGCACCGATATCCTTGCCCTTGCCGCCGAGATCTCGGTTGAAATCGTAAGCATCCAAATTTACTGAATCTTTTTGCATTGATCAATATGGTCAGAGCTAGCTACTCTAGCTTCTCGCCTGACCTGAAAAAGTGATGGAATCATGCATGGAACTGGACGCAGTCTGGAGGTCCAAGCTGGAGGGTGCTTCTAGGCCGGCGAGACAGCACAACCACAAATGTCGCCAGTGCCAAAAACCTCCCGAGCCCTTTCGACTCACTGGAGAAGCTCCAGGAGAAATTCAGGAATGTTAACCTCGACAACACTGACCTCGTCGCTCTCCAAGGTAACCTATACACACAAAGCATTTCATATATTTCAACAAAATGATTCAAACCTATAAATCTTTTACATGGCTTACATACTGATTTCAATAAATTTTCTACTTCAGGAGCGCACACATTCGGCAAAGTGCAGTGTCAATTCACGCGGGAGAACTGCACGGCAGGGCAGCCTCAAGGTACTCTGGAAGACCTGGACCGAGTTACACCAACTGTGTTCGATAACAAGTATTACGGCAACCTTGTGCATGGCCAAGCTCAACTGCCATCCGACCAGGTCATGCTGTCAGACACTACTGCACCGGCAACCACCGCACCCATTGTTCAGCGATTTGCAAGCAACCAGAATGATTTCTTCAGCAACTTTGTGGCCTCCATGATTAAGATGGGCAACATCAGCCCCCTGACAGGGAGGGATGGACAGATCAGAAAGAACTGTCGGAGGGTCAATAGCAAAGGCTATTGAAGACTCTGATTCAATTTGTTCTGCCTTGTCACCTTTTGTTTATTATTGTTTTGTCATCCTTTGAAAATGTAAGATGTTGCCTCCCTTTTTGGAAAGCAAATGTGAAAAATGTTTTACAGCACTGGTCTGTGCATTCCTAGAAAATGTAATCTCTGGATGTTTCTTTTAACAAACTTCATGTGTAAACTGGGTCTGTCTCAACTTTCATTAGTCCCTTCTGCATTCTTTACATTGTGGAAGGGATATTGAATTGCAGTAGAACATCCTTAAAGCAACTAATTCTGTTCATAGGCCATTTGGGCTGACTGTGTATGTTCCAACTGTCATGACTGGCAAATGGTTTCTTTTTAAAGCCAATTGTGATGTTTGTGTAAATGAAGAAAAGGTGAAAAATAGTGTCGTTAAGGGGAAAAGATTGAAAATCAATGCTGTTATGGGAAAAAGACTGGAAAGCAATATTCTTACACCATTTTTAAACCCATGTCTAGAAAAATAGTTAGCCTTTCTTCCCCAAATTGTACTAGGCGCCATCCTTCAGTAACCTTACCCGCTCCTTAATAAATTTCTAAGAAATTATTCAAAGGGCATGGACTTCAACGGCATGCCTATCCCTCTCTTCCATCTATTAACATGGTATACTTTGGTATCTTTTATAGTTACAAATGTAAATAATTTAGACACAGATCTAAGGGTTACTTAAAGGTATTTTTAATAATTATAGATGTGGGTAATTCCTCCTCAGATTTTACTTGAACCCTTAGTTTGAGCTATATATATGCTTAGCATGGAAATGTGTATTCTCATAGATGCTTCTGGCATAAATTTATGCATAGTCTACATAGTGACACAAATCATGCATGGTAACCTTAAGTTAGTATTTTTATATTAATGATTGTAGAGTAGTCAATTTAGAATGACAGATTAAATATGTGGGTTGTTTGATAAAAACCCACATGAAAGAAAGATGCAAAAATACCACCGTGATAGCCCAGCATGAATGCAAACACTCGCGAACAACCCAAGACGACCAATATGTGGGTTGTTCGGTAAAAACATAGATGACAAATTGAGTTTCTTCTACCTTGAGTTTTTTCCGCGACCACCTGCAATGCCCTTCCTCCCATCCCGCCACTACTACGCCTCTCTTACTATTACTATCAGATACTTCTTTTGAAATCCCTTTGTTAATCCTCATAAGATGTGAGAAAAATACTAAATATAGATTTTTTTTCAAAAAATATAAAAAAACTGATCATTGATGGCATAATATAATCATAGTTAATAACAATAGACATTTGATCTATTTTTAGAAAAAATTGTAACCATTTGGCGTGTGTTTTATTTTGCAATACACACTACACATGCAAACACTCATATATAAACATGCACACTCATGTGAACACGTATCATATCCCTACAAACACATCGAAAAGACACTCCATTCTTTGGAGGCTACTTACGGGAAAAAAAACTTATCTGCCTTACGTACTCACAACCCTACCCATCCATTGTATGACCTTTCTAATTCAATTTGATCTTTAGGTGTAGACATTTCTAATTCCTTTGATTATCTGTTTTGGAGTACGTATTATTTTCTTAAACATGCATAAAAAAGATGCGGGTAATTCCTCCTAAGACTTGATCTTTAGGAGTATTACACATGCATGTTGCTAGTATAGCAAAAGGTGATTTGGATTCCAAGGGCAACTACTGGACTCAGAATGCGTTCTTGACGGGTAAACACAGTTTTGCATTGCTTTGCAGCTACGATTGCGGGAAGAAAGACAATTATTGTGACAACATCCCATTGATCAACAAGATAAACACTGCACCTACAGGGCCCGAGATGCTACGCAAGCATTTATATATATCTTATCCTATCCTATAATATAAAACACGGGCTGAATGAGGGCAACTGCACGTCTGCACAAAACACACTAAAGACGCACTGCCGGGCCGGCTACTTCGTCCTGAGCTGGGAGCCTGGGAGACTCTCCAGCGGCTGTTTCGTCGCAGCTGCAGACCAGGTTGGTCGCAGTCGCAGATCGGCACCTTCAACTGGACCCTACACTGACTCTAGGGTCACTTTTCGCAACTTTTGTACGTGCACGCCACATGGTTTTTGGCACATTTCGTTTTCCTAATCCGGCCGCATGCAACAAGCAAGCATTACGCACGCAGTCATCTTTCAACGACTAAAATTGACTCCTGCTCGAGCCGCCACCCCTATCATGCACGGACCAACGATGAAACAATACAGTATATTTTAGCAGCGACAACGGCCGCGTGCCGAATGGAAGGAAGGTGCATGCAGCACAGCAGGCCATCAAACCAATCAAATCGACATGCTCCGGTCAAACACGCACCCAAATCCCCGGCGCTCACGTGCCAAAGAAAAGTCCAAGAGCTAGCATCTCAGCCGAGACAGGCTATAAATATGGGGCACTCACCCAGAGCCCCCTCACAGCAATCTCAACAGCAACCAACAAGCGCCATTGCAGAACATTAGCCAGCAGCCCGGCAGCAACATCGGTGGTCGGAGTCGTGTGCAAGCAGGGTGCGCGCATGGCCGCTTCCTCTCGCTTCTCCTGTTCTCCTGGGTGGTTGCTTGCCACGCACTGCGTGCTCATACTCGCTTTGGCTGCCCGTGGGCACTCTTCGGCGCTGAGCTCAACGTTCTACGACAAGTCCTGCCCCAGCGCCTACAACATCGTCCGAGGCATCATCCAGAATGCCCGGGTCTCCGACCCACGCATCCCGGCCAGCCTGATCCGCCTCCATTTCCACGACTGCTTCGTTCAGGGCTGTGACGGGTCGCTTCTGCTGGACAACGACCTCCCGGCCATCCAGACCGAGAAGACCGTGCCCGCCAACAACAACTCGGCGCGTGGCTTTCCGGTGGTTGATGACATCAAGGCTGCACTGGAGAAGGCATGCCCTGGCATCGTCTCATGCGCCGATATCCTAGCCCTCGCGGCTGAGATATCTGTTGAAATCGTAAGCACGCTCGAACCAATCTTCTTGCATTGATCAGAGCTTCCTGCTCTAGCGTCTCGCCTGACCTGAACTGACCAAATCATGAATGCAACTGGGCGCAGTCTGGAGGACCACGCTGGAGAGTGCTTCTAGGCCGGCGAGACGGCACAACCACCAACGTCGCGAGTGCCAACAACCTCCCTAGCCCTTTCGACTCCCTGGACAAGCTCAAGCAGAAGTTTAGAAATGTCAACCTCGACGACACTGACCTCGTCGCCCTCCAAGGTAACGTACACATACTGCCTCGTGTCTTTCAGCAATATAATTTTGTACAACTTAAATCAATATTTTTTACGTGGCTTACACACTGATTTCATCAACAATTTGTTCTACTTCAGGAGCGCATACTTTCGGCAAAGTGCAATGCCAATTCACACGGGAGAACTGCACGGCTGGGCAGCCTCGAGGTACTCTGGAGGATCTGGACCGGGTTACACCCAACGTGTTTGACAACAAGTATTACGGCAACCTCGTGCACGGCCAAGCTCAGCTGCCGTCCGACCAGGTGATGCTGTCAGACCCTGCTGCCCCAGGAACCACTGCACCCATTGTTCAGCGATTTGCAAGCAACCAGAAGGATTTCTTCAGGAACTTTGTGGCGTCCATGATTAAGATGGGCAACATCAGCCCGCTGACAGGCAGTGATGGGGAGATCAGAAAGAACTGCCGGAGGGTCAATAGAAAAGGTCATTGAAGACTCTCATTCAATTTGATGTATTTTCAACCAGTTACACTGATGCTTGTGTCAATCACTTTCTTGGTTTATTTTAAAGTTGTAAGATGTTTCCATTTTCTGAAAGAAATGTAGGAAAAATGTTTTACTCCATTGGTTTGTGCATTTCCGTCGTGTTGCCCTGCCAGGGAAGAGGCCGACGATAGATTGAGTAGAGTCATAGGTGAAACTTTGGTTGCGACCGGCATGGGAGGGCGCAATCCCAAACGTTGCCAAGGCGGGGGCACACCGCCAATAGGTGACCGATGTTAGAGTGGCGCAGCGGAATCCGGCCCGACCCGCTATACGCACGAGCCGGTGCCCCATCGAGCCCAGGTCCACCGGAGCCACAACCAACCAAGGCGCAGGTCTAACTCAACCCAAAAGACTAGTCTGATAGGTGAGGACTGCCCCCGCCTTATATGTCGTGCTCCCCCACCATCAATTTCCGATGTGGGACTAAACCTAACAATCTCCCCCATCACACATCGGGCCCAACTCTTCCATCACATTCCGGAAGACGTTATCCCAGGCCTCGAGTCCAACTCTCGAGTCACATCACCCAGGCCCCTAGTCCAACTCTCCAGTCACATCACCCGTGTGGCCGTGTGACCCTCCGGAGACGTTCACGGGCTCCCCCGTCACCATGTGACCCATGAGATTTTCCAGGTTTCCCGACCTTCGGCTCTGATACCACTTGTTAGAGTGGCGCAGCGGAATCCGGCCCGGCCCGCTATACGCACGAGCCGTCTTTTGGGTTGAGTTAGGCCTGAGCCTTGGTTGGTTGTGGCTCCGGTGGACCTGGGCTCGATGGGGCACCGACTCGTGCGTATAGCGGGCCGGACCGGATTCCGCTGCGCCACTCTAACAACCGATGTCCTCAACACAACAAGGCAGAATAGGCAGTCAAGTCCGCGATGGTTACGTAGCAAGCTCATGATCAATGTGCATTCTCCCACAACGGAGCACCTAGAGGATCGGATGATGTTCACCTTGTTAGGGCGAAACAACCCCGGTTGGCATCGGCCGTCAGCGGCCCACTGACTGGCATGCATGTGGAACGCTTTGTAGAAGTACCGGTGCGGACGTCCTCCAAAATGCGAGCTCGCCATCATGCGTTCATCAAGTGGCGGGCTGACAGTGACGTCATTAAGGATACCTTGGAGCAGGGAGAGCTTCTGCCGCACAACAAAGCTCAGTCGTGGTAGGAGGTTAGCGAGCAACCTTCGCCACCGTGATGTGTTCAGGTCGAGGCGCAGTTGGAGTAGGTTTCCACCCTGAGGAACCTAAGCTATGCTAGCTAGTTCACCCATTTGATCTGTTTGAACACGAAATTTGTATCCAAACTACACATCTCTATTATTAAACATGACCTTAAGCAAATCACTAAATCAAGGTATATATGCATCCATGGTGTCATATGTGTCAACATGCAACCCACATGTACATATATGTAGGAAGCGATGAAGCTATGAATTTCCATGTCAAATGCACAGCTCAAGCTAAGATTTCAACTCAATACATGTCAAACAAACATAGAGGCACAGCACAAAAGAAAAAAAAACTATGATCGCATAATCAGAAGAGATTACAAATTACGTATCTATGAGCGCTATGTTAGAATATGAACAAATGAGAGAAAATATAAGGAAATTTGATGCTAGAATATGAACAAATAAGAGAAAGTATAAGAAAATTTGTTTAGCTGTGGATCCAAATTATCCACGAAGTTTACACTACCTCTCTCTTCTCATATTATTACTCACAGAAGCACACATTATCGATTTCATGAGTTAATGAGATTACACAGAATTAAAAATGTCGAATCATACTCAAATTAAGAAGTACTAACAAAAATCAGGATATAGGTTGCATCATTAGTGCATCACTTCAACCTAAACCGGACCATAAGACCAATCTCAGTGAGGGTTTTATGGGGGGTTTTATGGCATTACATATGCTGACGTGGCATAGGAGAGAGAAGAAGAGTTTCATAGGATGTGGGAGGAGTTTCATCACCATGACACTCCTTTGGCACAGTTAACTAGTTTTTAATTTTTGGTTTTTGGTCTAGGTAAGTGTGTAGTGAAATGGTGCATTGAGACTGGCTTAATAAAAAAAAATCCTCGAAGCAAAACAAAAAAAGAAACGATAACTCAATTTCTAACATCACTACGCTGCTGGGCGGCTACAGCCTACATGCTGAGCTGGGAGGCTCGATCTCTCGGTGGGCCGTTTCCTCGCAGCTGCAAGCCATGGTTGGTCGGACGCATTATCGGCAGCTTCCAAAAAGGACCTAGCTATTGTTTAGGGTCCATCTTAGCAACTTTTGTACAGAAATGGCGCACGTCACAAGGTTTCTCTGGCACCTTTCGTTTTCCTAATCCGGCCGCATGCAACGAACGAAACATTACGCACGCGGTCATCACTCAACGACGCAACGCTCGCGCCGCCACCCCCATCATGCACGATGAAACGTACAATATTTTAGCAGCAAACGACCTCAGCTCGTGCCCAACCGAAGGTGCATGATGCAGACACAGCAGCATCCATATCCCCGAGTGGCCCAGCGATACGCTCGCAACACTAATATATACACCAATCAAATCGACATATGGATCCCCGGTCAAACACGCACCCAAATGATCCCCAGCCCATATGCCAAAACGAATAGTAAGCGAGCATATCAGTCGAGACTGGCTATAAATATGTGGCACAGAATCAGTCCCCTCCCATCCATCAGTACGTCTCTGCAATCTCATTAGCAACAAGCATCATCATCGCATAGCAAGTAGCGTAGCGAGCCGGCAGCTCGGAGTTGTGCAAGGGCGAGCCCATGGCCACTTCCTCTTCCTCTCGCTTCTCTTCTCCACGGTGGCTACTCGCCGTGCACTGCGTGCTCCTGCTCGCGTTGGCTGGAGCTGCCCATGGCCACCCTAGCTCCGGCGCTGAGCTCCACCTTGTACGATCGATGCGTCGTGCCCTAATGCCTACAACATCGATCGTTCGGCGCATCATCCAGGATGCTCGGGTCACCGACCCGCGTATCCCGGCCAGCCTCATCCGCCTCCACTTCCATGACTGCTTCGTTCAGGGCTGCGATGGGTCGCTACTTCTGGACGAAGGCATGCATGTCCGGGCGTCGTCTCATGTGCTGATATGCTTGCCCTAGCTGCCGAAATCTCCGTCGTTATCGTAAGCGTCTGAACAAACCTTCTCGCGTTGATCAATATCTGAGCTCCCTGCTCTAGCTTCTTCTCCGTTGACACGAAATCATGCATGCAACTGGGTGCGGTCTGGAGGACCACGCTGGAGAGTGCTTCTAGGTCGGCGAGACAGCACGGCGATCAATGTCGCGAGCGCCAATAACCTACCGAGCCCTTTCGACTCTCTAGACAAGCTCTAGAAGAAGTTAAGAAACGTCAACCTTGACGACACTGATCTCGTCGCCCTACAAGGTAAGGCCTTTTCCAATGGCCAGCTCTTAGGTTAGCTTATAAATTTTTTAATCCATAAATAGTGCAAAAAGTTATGAGCTATCTCTTGTTTAAGAGATAGTCTTATACGCATTTCAAGATTATATGAGGATGGCGTGTGGGGTCATTCTTGTTATGAGCTATGTGCTAAGAGCTAGATCATTGAAGGAGTTGCCTCTTAAAGTGCTTAGAGCTAGCGTGCTATCTCAACCATTGGAAAAGGCCTAACGCACACAAACTATTCTCGATTCATACAACCCAGCAATATAATTTGTGCAATTCAAACTTACAAAGATTTTTATGGCCTGGAGCCCTGATTTCAACGACATTTTTTTCTACTTTTAGGAGCGCACACATTCGGCAGAGTACAATGCCAGTTCACGTGGGAGAACTGCACGGCAGGGCAGCCTCAGGGTACTCTAGAGGACTTGGACCGGGTTACACCTAACCTGTTCGACAACAAGTCTTACAGCAACCTCGTGCAAGGCCAAGCTCAGCTGCCGTCCGACCAGGTGATGTTGTCAGACACTACTATGCCTACCACCACCGCACCCATTGTTCAGCGATTTGCGAGCAATCAGAAGGATTTCTTCAGGAACTTTGTGGTGTCTATGATTAAGATGGGCAACATCAGCCCACTGGCAGGCATGGATGGAGAGATAAGAAAGAACTGCCGAAGGATCAATAGCAAAGCCTACTGAAGACACCCATTCAATTTGATCCTTTTTTAAAACCATGTGATGTTGGTGATGCTCATTGTTTCGTCGTTCTTCGAAAGTATAAAATGTCACCTTTTTTCCATTTTGGAAAGGAAATGGGAAAAATGTAAGATGTTACCGTTTTCCCTTTCCAGAAAGCTAGTGTGAAAAATTGATTACACCACCAGTTTATATCCTAAACCAAATTAACGTGGAAATTTTGGGAATAATACAAAGAGAATTCTGCAAACAGAAATATGATAATTTCTCACCATCTTGCCTCCAATCTAAGATATAAACAAACTGAATTATCTTTGGAAGAGGAAAAGGAAAAAAGAAAACAAATTGGGCAATGCACTCTTTTTTTTAGGGTGGCAATGCACTCTTCAAGCCCAGTTGCCGCAAACATACAGTTATGAGCCACTTTGTTCTGTTCATGGGCCATTTGGGCCGAGTGTGCATGTTCCAACCCGACTAACAGGATGGACTTTGGTCATTGATTTCTGGCATTCCTTGATTTCTGTCTCTAACAAATTGTGATGTTTGTGTAGATTGTGAAAAACAATGTTCAAGAAAAAAATTTACATTTTTCTTGAATTTTACTATCTTGGGCGCCATGGTCCATCACGTTTACCCTGTTTTTTATTTGGAGTCCATGTCATGTTTCATAGTATCCGGCAGCGCGCGAAAAAGGACGGTGACGGGTGCATTAAGAGCAACTCCAGTGGAGCCCTTCAAATTGAGACCTCCAAAACTCATTTGCAGGCCTATCTCTAAAAAATAGAGGCCCAAAGCAAACACTCAACTCTAGTGGGCATATGAACTTGGGCCTCTATTTCTCCGTGGACCCACCTGTCAACCAAATGGATGGGAAATATCTAGTGGGATCTATGGTTGGAGGGCGAATTGGAGGGCCTCTAGAAATGGAGGCTTGGTAGGGAAATTTAGAGGCCTATGCAAAATGTAGGTCCATTTGAAGACCCTGCTGGAGTTCTATTTTTGCTCTAAGCCTCTAAATTTTAGAGTAGAGACCCACATAGGGCCCCTGCTGGAGTTGCTCTAATCCTCACTAACTCCCTCTGTCTTCTCTGTGTGCGGGCACATTGTAGATGCAGGACGCTATATTCAAACAATTACGACTAATGCTGTATTCAAATTTCCCTACTCATAGGCTGGTACATAATTTACTTTCAAGATTTTTCCCCTTTTGAACAATGACCCTCAAGTGATTCCACATGCCTTTGTTCATTGCATCTGCTCCCTGACATGAGTGGTACATGTCATCCCCCACCTCTCATGTGACTACTGACTGCACCACTGCCGGGAGTCAAAGACACTATGAGCAGAAAATTATTGAAAACCTCTAGCACCATGTGCCGAGCAACTACAAAACAGCCAGGATTGACGAGCACTGTACTATCGCAGTAAAATAGAGCAATTCTGTTCGAGCTTCCAACAGACATCTCTGCGATCCACAAATAATAAAAACCGAGGGCAGAGCTCAATGCTCTCGTATAGGGATGCAGTATATATGATTTTGGGTCGTTGGGTCGATCTAAAACTTAGAAAAATTAACTAGTGTGGTATGCCATGTAAATAATTTAAAAGATGAAATGAGCTAGAGTGGTTGACAAAAAATCCATTGGATACCCACTTGCATCCCTACTCTCGTAGAATCCACCTGTAATTAAACCCTCTCCACCGTCCACTCGTTACCGAAATATTTAACCAACCCGATGAACCGTCGTAACTGAAACAATCTCTGAACTCTCACTTAATCGCAGTCCTTACGAAAATTTACACAACAAATCTATCATCAGGAGGTGTACTAGTAGTATACATGAAAAAATAGCGCGCTATTTTCGCGCTATAGCGCCGCTATAGCGGCCAGAAGCAAATGCCGCGATGCTATTGCTCTTTTTCACGCTATGCGTGCTATTGGCGCTATTTGACGCTAAAGCTCCGCTAAATGCAAATAGCGCCGTAGCGCGCTATTTAGCCGCTATTGGTGGCTAGCCCAAACAAACCAGTGCAGCCCATTAATTTCTTAAAAAATGATAGCTCCAGCCCAAATCTGCTCGTTAATTCCTTAAAAGGCCAAAAGACAATTATGTGAAGAATAGAAGATCATCATAGTGATTGAGGAAGTAAAGACAAACTTATTTTTATATTTTCTGGTTCTTTTCTGGTTCCAAACAAATAGCGCGCTATAGCGTGAGGAGCCAACTGCCGCTATAGCGCGAAGCTGCCGCTATAGCGTGGTAATAGCGCCGCAATAGCGGCCGCAATAGCGGCATAGCGTCCAGAAAATGGGAAACGCTATTTTTAATAGCGCGCCATTTTTTTTCTTTGGTAGTATATATACGCGCATAATTGTGGCACTGCAACTGCATAGCCATCGGAGGGCACGAGCAGAATAAACATTTCTGGCCAAATCTTGGATGCTTCCACAGGGCTCACCTACTCGCTTGTCCATGGCTGTGTCCTGCATGCGGAGCACTTGAGGATCGCACTCGCACCACCGGCTCCATCTCCATTCGCGAACATACAAATCGCGAACAACTCCCAAAATTAGCCACACCAGGCCTACCATAACCAGATCCGAGCAACAAGGAGAAGAAGAGAAGGGGTGGGAGCGAGACATGGATGGCTACAGCAACCTCGCGTCGTCGTCCCCTCCGGCGGCGGTGGCGGCGGCGAACGGGCACGCTCCCCGCCTCCGGCGGCGGTCGCGGTGGTGGCGGCGGCGGCGAACGGGCACGGGGCGATGAGGGCGAGGCCGTCGATGGAGCTGACCAACACCAAGGAGACCAAGGCGTGGGAGGGGCTGGCCATCGGCGCGGTGACGCTGGCCCGGACCTTCTCCACGGGCTCCCACCGGTTCTGCAGGTCCGGCAGCGAGAGGCGGAGCAGGAGCCGGAGCGGCCTGCCGGGCGCGCTGCGGCGGGCCTTCTCCATGCGGCGCCACCCGGGGGGCCCCGGCGGCGGCGGCGGGGACGGGTATTGGAGGATCCACGACATGGACGGGGACAGCGACGGCGGCGATGACACGGTCGACGAGCGCGGCGAGGACGAGGCGGCGGCGGCGGCGGGCGAGGAGGCGAAGAACAAGAAGCAGCAGGCGGAGCAGCGAGGCGAAGATGCTGCAGACGCTGCGGTGGCAGAAAAGGAGGACGCCGAGGGGAGAACGGCGACGTCGACAACGAAGAAGAAGAAGCGGGGTGGCATCTTGAAGGCGTGCAAGAAACTCTTCCGGTTGTGAACAGTGATGCCCTTGCGAGCTGCTGCTATGCGGGTACCTGTGTGGTGCATTACTTGTCATCGCGGTGTCCTGGTGTTCATAATGTTGCCGTTTAGTTTTTTTCTCGTTAATTTGTAATCGGAGGAAGGATAAAACAACATGATCATAGATCATATAGTATCTCTGTGAATCTTTGCTCGTGCAAAAGTCGTGCGACTGCCTGTGTGTTCCAATCTCCATTGCGAGCGAGCAAGAAGAAGCTTAGACCTTGATGACGGGAGGTCTAAAGTGATGGCATCACGGGGGAGTCAAAGCGTGCTCCTGGGAGCTCGTGCGCAATCTCGGTGTCGGGCGGGCAGCCGGGCACCATGGCCCACGGCTGTTTTCTCTTTTCGCTGTGTTTAGTTCCCATCTCATCACCAAGGCCTTGTTTAGATATTAAATTTGGGAGGGTAGATTTGGGAGTATGACGTCACTTCGTAATCATTGCGTCACTGTAGCATTTCGTTTGTATTTGTAAAAAATTATTCAAAAATAGATTAATTAGGCTCAAAATGTTCGTCTCGCAGAGCACAACAAAACTATGTAATTAGTTTTTGATTTCATCTACATTTAGTACTCCATGCATGTTATGACATTTTGATGTGATGAGAATCTTCTTTTTGCATAGTAAATTTGGGAGTAGAATTTGGGATCTAAACAAGGCCCAAAATTCCCAAAATTCTCTCTCCAAACATCACTATCCACCTATCACATCAAATCTCTCTCCTCATGCATGGAACACTAAACATGGGTAAATAAAATAACTAATTACATGGTTTTGATGTATACGACGAGATAAATCTTTTGAGCCTAGTTAGGCAACGTTTACCACTAAGAGACGAAAGGTGCTACAGTACGCTACAGTGTCCGATGTGACATTTTTTCCAAACTTTCTCCTATACTTTTTGGAAAACACAGCCTTTGTTTGAAAGGGCCTACTCGGTGAAATGAAACCGAGACGACTTCTTTGTTTCGCCGACCGAGAGAGACGGTAATTTTCGGACTGGCGGCCCAAGTGAGATCCCACGACGACGGGCCTATTGGATCTCTTTGCTGGGCTATTATATGCATAGGCTGGGCCGAATGAAACTAGTAGGTTGTATAGAATTTCAGCCCATGGCCACAACTCATATCATAATGAACGTATAAGAGTTTCTCAAAAAAAAAATAATAATGAACGTATACGATTCCAATTTCTGCTCGTTGCAAGTTGCTAACTCAGTAGGCTAGCTTCACAGCAAAGTGCACGCCGTGTCTGCTAGAGAAATTTATCAGCATTTCTTTTATTTTTGTATGCTATAATTATTATTTATCTATGTATTGTGCATTAAGTTTTTAGGAGTTGAGTTGAAACCATAGAAGCATGTCCATAGAAATCCTTGGTCCTTAACTCCTATTTATCTATGTATAGGCCATTAGATGTGTCATGCTTAATTAGGTATGCGGTAGAAGTCGAGTGATTTTCTGTCACTCGTGAGAGATAAGAGCTTGTGACATTCATGGTTATGATTATTTGAGAATAGTTCACATGGTAAAAATTAGAAATCGGGCGGGAATAAGTTGATAAATATTTATGATGTTTCGAGTTTGAGATGCATAATCACACCTGTGTTGTATAAAGTACGTTCGTTGTTGGCAATGTCTGATCGAGTTTGAATGTACCAATCATACGCTGGCATATGAGAATTATTAAAATGGCGTACCTTGTGCACACCAAAATTTGAATTATATATGTATGCTTTTCTCTTGTATACGATACACGATGCTGCTGGACATTTCAGATCCACTCACAACAACGATGAGAAGAACTTTTCAAGAATTGACAAGGCAAGATGTTAGAAGCAAAATTAAAATTACTGGGGCCAAAAAAAACGTTGGATTTTTTATGACATGATCTGAACCTGGCTCAGCCTAGCGTTTGATCAAGTCTAGTCAATATGAAAGGAGACAACGCTAGAGGGCGGAGAGCCGACCGAATGTGCGCTTCTTCCTCATTAGCATAGCATTGTAGTCGATTTGCTTCCCAAGAGCATGGGATAGAATGAAAATGGCAGTGTCAACCTAAACATTTCAATTTCATGAATACATTTTCTATACTTCATTTGCGTGACGTTATTACTTCCTGGGTGATGATTCAATTCTGCCAATGCGTTTAGAGTTTATTAGGTGAGAATCTTCATTATTCGTTTTAGAGGCACATTGTGGGGTGTTGTTGACGTAAAAATCAAATGACACCGCAAGAAACTATTTAATCTGCGACGAAATCCTGGCAACAGTTTCAGAAAACGTCACTATTTTGCCTTGAACCCAGATAAGCCCAGAGAAGCCCAGAAAATTGTGACGTTTTTTCATTTCTGTCACGGTTCGGCCCAACACACTGTGACGTTTATATAAATCCATCACGAACATGAATTCTCATATGATCCAAAACACTGTAACGTTTAATCAATTATGAATGAAATATGATTAATTTTAAAATTAAAAGTTTCTTAAAATTAAAAGTTCTACTACTTTGATATTGAAAGGTTTTTTATTTAATCCCTATATCTAGGATTGCAACGGATTTTCAACGATCTGCAACGTAATGATTACGTTGCAGATTAAATAGTTCCTTGTAGTGTGATAATCTTCACGTAACAAGACACACAAAGGACATATTTGCTTTACTCCAATGCAGGTCCTAAATCTCAAGGTCGGTGTAGATCATAAATCTCAAGATTTACGGTGTGCTAGTCAATTTGACCTAAAATTAACAAGTGATGAAATTAATATTAAATAAAGGAATAAATCTGGTGGGATTTTGAAATGTTCGAAGGCAAATACCATCAACTTCCGAATCATGAAGATAATAACTAAATTGAAGCTTTTCAAAGAAACAAACCTATTTGAACAATGAACGATATCAGGCTTGCTCTTTACCATAAATAAAATCATCAAGGCGATAGAACTTAACTTAATATCACTATCAAACTGACCAAACCTATGCAAGACATTGATGAGAATAGGGTGATAAATTAAATAAAATAAGTCAATGAATCTTATATGTAACAAAGAGAAATTCCAATAAAGTTCAATAAATACCAAGATTAAACATCCACAAGACGATAGATCTTGTTATGATGATAAATTTTGTTATGCATTTATTTGTCGCTCAAGATTAATTTAGATATTATAATGAGTAAATTGCACCCACAATACAACAACTTATATGTCTGTATCATTTTAGTCTAATAAGTTGTAAAATATGCAAATAGATACATGAACTTGTTCAACATGCGCATCTACGGTCACATATACGGCACATATAGTATTTTGTCACCGTGGTAGGCTAGATTTTAAGTTGATCGACACTTAGCTGTATCAGATCACTATTCACACAAAAAAAAATCAGCGACATGTATAGGCACGTACGTAGTTTACGGCTGGATCAATATCTATCTATAGTTTCGTGGTAAATATTTTCTGAATTCAGCCACGGTTTCACATGGAGTATCATGGAAATGTTATGTCCGGGCATATGCTGGTTTATTTTCCACTCGAAGCCCAATGCAGTGTCACCACGAACAACTGTTTATGTATTACACTATATACGTGTGCAACTTTAGACTACCATATAAAATACAGATATTTTTTGAGAATGTGTTAATTATTATGGCTGGCATAATTTTTTGTCCCCCTGTATCCTTAAAATTAATACTTGTAACCTAAATTAAGGTCGTGTAGCTTGCCAGTGTAGCAAAATATGCTCAATAGCGTGCATATGACCGTATATGCACACATTTAACAAGTTTATGTATTTATTTGCATATTTCACAACTTGTTAGCTCAAAGTAATACAACAATACAAGTTGTTTTTTTTTTGAGAGGAAACCATACAAGTTGTTGTGTGGTGGGTGTAATTTATTCTATTATAATTGTGAAAGCCTGCCCAAATTAGAAATTTAAAGATTGATCTTTAAACATGGTAATAAAACGGTGATTTCTATCTAAATCTAGCACAAGATCAATACATGCAGTCTTACAAGATATAAACATAAAATAGATAATGCACCGTAAGCTGTAATATAGAATATTCTATAAATAGCGGTGCTTATAGGCAATTCAGGGATCGAGAAGATGCAACCTGTTTCATCGACGACCTCACCAAGAAAATTACGCCACCCCAGCTCCTAAGGTTTGACAATTATCCGAAAGAAAATTGTATTCATTTTGTGTTTAAATTATCCCTTTACAAGCCTCGATGGCACATATTAATACCCTTAACTAAATGATCAATTATAAATTTGACGAAAAAGAAAACGAAACTATTGTATCTGCAAACTTTTCAAAACAATCCGGCTCCATGATGCCTCTTAGCCGACGTCATAGTCCTCTTCCGTCACGCATTGTGACCCCGCTAGACCGGGCGTCTCCACTAAGCGGTCCTATACTAGTTCAATAGATCTCTCTCCTATGAAACCAGGTTGTTACCATTGTGAGATTGATTTTATATGGAACTAGCTCCTATGCATGGAACCACATTAGATTATAGAAAGAGAGGTTGGATGCATGTGACCCGTTTATAGATCCACCCCTAGTTCTATAAATTGTTGGTAATACATCAGTAAATATTAAATCATTGTGGGATACATTTACAGAACCAGCAGGGTTGTTTTTATACATTGGAGATGTCCATAGAACCAACAAAAGCAGCAAACCATACCATTATGCAAGCAAATGGCCAGCACATAATTTTTTTTAGTATATACTACATTAATTTGCGTTTTTGATTTTATTTAAGACTGGCACGGCATCGTTGACTATGGTGAACGGGGACCCGGATGGGGCGCCCGGCGGTCGGAGAGGAGTCGCTGTCAGGCGCCGGAAACAAACGCTCGTTGACAACTTCTTCCCCTGGTGCCGATCGCCCAGTCGACCGTCGCCAAGCACACGCCCGCGGGCCGCGGGTGAACGCGCGGCCACTCGCACGCGCCTCAGCCGCCGCTCGTGCCCGTCCCCGTCTCGCGGCGCCGATGCAGCGCAGCGTCAGCGCCCTCTCCCACAGGACGCAGACACGATCAGCCCACGCCGCCACGAACGAGCACCCGGCACAGAGCGGGCACGCGGCGTGCACGGCTGCACGCTAGTCTGAACGGTGAACGGCTCCCGGAACCGACGCTGGAGTGCTGGACTCCCAAGCGTACGACGCGACGCAACCCCAACAAGCGAGCCGCCCGCGAATATCCGCATCCGCGGCAGTGCGGCACCCGACCGGGCGCGCCCCGGGTCCGGCCCCGGCGCCACCTCCTCCTCCAGTCTACTATTTTACAACCCGGCTGGCGGGCGCGAGGAGACGCGGGCGGAGGCGAGAGAGAGTCCCAGCCAG
>OAMR01000360.1:955716-986490 GCA_900205405.1 Echinochloa crus-galli
GCCCGCCTTCCCCCTTTGCTCCGCCCCCGCTCGTTGTTTGCTTGTTCGGCTCCTCCGATCTGGTCCACGGATCAGTCGGTTTTCGTCATCATCGGAGGAGGAAGGGACAGATAGCTCGCTCGGCGGCCGTTCGTCATCCGCCGCCGCCTTCCTTTCCCTTTGGTGAGTCTCGCTCGCTGCTTCTTCCTCTCGGATCGATTTGCTTGCTTGCTCATTCCTCCGATCTGCCCGAGGTGTATTCTTGCTCGCTCATCTGGGATTTTGTATCGCCTGGCAGCTTTCGGTTTCGGAATCTTCTAGGCCGTTGCCAGCCTGGCGGTTTCTCGACGCCGTCCCATCTGATTACAGGTTAACTGG
This sequence comes from Echinochloa crus-galli, assembly GCA_900205405.1. Lineage (NCBI taxonomy): Eukaryota > Viridiplantae > Streptophyta > Magnoliopsida > Poales > Poaceae > Echinochloa > Echinochloa crus-galli. Next base: position 956,074 of record OAMR01000360.1, read on the forward strand.
CGCATTCCCATTCCTTCCTTGCTCTCGACAAAAGAAAAAAGAATTTTTTTTCCGCTTGTTTGTTCTGGTGCTCGCGGGGAAGATAATGCTGCCGGGATAACTTGCAAGGCTGGCATCTCATGGCCTGTCGCCCAACTGACGAGCGCGATTGATTGCTCCCTTCCCTGTTGAATTCGCGGGGGCGTTTTCGTGACCGCATTTTCACGGTGAAGTGGTTGTTGCTTTCGGAATCCTCTTTTCGTATTATCAGAGAAACATGGGATTGCTTCTTTGACCCGTTCTGGTGGTGTTCGTTCATCTTGCATTTGATTGGCTAGGCCTCACAGGCGTGTTCCCAAGATTTGGGTTCATACCGAAGTCAAAGTAAAATTGAATCTTTTGCGGTGTTGTTTGATTCGATTCGAAGCACTCGAATCAGCATGTGCCTTCTGGATTCGTTCTCGAGTCCGATTTGTGCGAGTTGATAAACGTGCTTCGGTTCTTGCGCAGGTCCCTGTTGCTCGGCGATTTCCTCTTCCTCCGGCGAGCGAGGATTAAGTGAAGCCGGACCATGGCCGAGGTAGAAGACGCGGTGGGCGGGCCGCCAACGACGACAACGGAGTCCGAGGGCACGACCACGGACGAGGACGTGCCGACCTGCGCCTGCGGCGGCAGGGCCGGAGGCGGAGGCCGCATCAAGCTCCTCTGCAGCTTCGGCGGCCGCATCGTGCCCCGCCCGCACGACGGCGCGCTCAAGTACGTCGGCGGCGAGACCCGCGTCCTCGCCGTGCCCCGCTCCATCCCCTTCCGCGGTGGGTGCTCGATCTTTCCCTTCTCGATTCGTCGTGATGCCGTCGGCGTTCGGATCTTTATAATCTTTTCCCCGCCGTCGTGCGCAGAGATGAAGAAGAAGGTGGAGGAGATGTTCAAGACGGAGGTCGCGGCCATCAAGTACCAGCTCCTCTCCCTCGCCGAGGACCTCGACCTGCTCGTCTCCGTCGCCTGCGACGAGGACCTGGTCCACATGCTGGACGAGTACGACCGCCTTGAGGCCAAGCGGTCGCCGACGGCGTCCCCGCGCTTCCGCGTCTACGTCTTCGCGCCGCAGCCCGCCCCGTCGGCCGCCGCGTCCTCCTCCTCCACCCGCTACGCCGGCGTATCGCGCCTCCACCCGCAGCACCACCACCACCATCACCAGCACCCCCACTTCCAGCCGGAGCGCTACGTGGCCACCGTGCCGGCCTCGCCCGACGGGAGCCCGCCGTTCCCCGCCCAGCCGCACGGCACCATCTCCGCGGGCAACTCGCCGCGCGCCAACGCCGGCGCCGGCGCCGAACCGCCCGCCGTCTTCGGGCTCGGGATGCAGCGCGTCCGCAGCACGCCGAACCTCGGCACCCTGGACGCGGCGGCGCAGCACCTGCAACAGTACGCGGCGGATGGCGGCGGCGTGCCGGGATACGTGAGAGGCTCGCCTCCTGATGCATTCCAACAGCTTCCACCAGTACCAGCACCAGTACGCGCCGGCGCCGGTGCCGGTGCCGGCGCCCGTGCCGCACCACGCCGGGCGGTACGACGCGCGCGGGTACGTCCGGGTGGGCAACTACATGGCGCCGATGGCGCCTTCTTCCCGGCCGGTGTCGAGGGGAGGATTGGCGCCGCACAGCGAGATGGTCACGCCGAAGCAGTCTGCGATCGTATGGGACTGACGCCGCCGTCCGGACGCCGGCCGGTGGGAGCCTGTTGTAATGAGAAATTTTTTTGCAATCAGTATGAGGGGCAGTGAGTCGAGTCATACGAGTGTGTGTGCTTAAGATGTAAATAGACGGTCGGATGGATGGATGCACGCGGCCTTGTTTTAGCTGTTGCGATGTGTCCACGATGAATATGTTCATGCTTTTCTTTACTCGTCATATTCACCGCCGGCGGGGGCAATGGAGGGGAACCGTTGGAAACCTTTGATTCAGTTGGCCCCTGATGGTGAGTTCTGACGGTAACGTTTTCCCTTTAGTTAACGATCGTGTAGGCAAATTTCTCATCTGCTGACAGTGGAGTAAGGCTACCGGCATTGTAAACAATTGGCTAGTGACGGTCCAACAAATTCAGATCTGCTTCAGGTCCTGCAAATCCTAGATTACAAAAGGTATTCCCTCCATCCAAAAGGATGTAATTCCAGCTTTCTACCAATTCAATTTATCTAAAATTTAACTAACTAACAGAGGCACATGTACGCACGCACATGTTTATGAAGAATTGAATATTTATATACTAAAATTATAATGCCCACGCGGCACGCCCGTGCTAAACTCTCTTTATACTGTCACTTTAGTGGGCCATGGTAAACATACCATCCGTGCGAGGCGCTTTTAAAATATTTTATATTTGCTCTCTCATGTATAGAGAGTTTTATGTATATTCTCAAAACTCAATATTTGACATTTATTTATACAAAGAAAAACTCTCCGAATTATTGTCTATTAGCAATACAGGATAGACGTGGGTCGAATGTGGGTATATTTAGGTGGGTCCCTTTTTGGGTGAAAAAAGTTAAGTGAGAAAACAAATAAAAGAGCCTGGGACAGTCAATTTTTTGTTGCGTTTTTTTTTCTTCCCTCCCACCAAAGCCCGACAGGTGGGTCCTCTGTAAAAGAGTGGAGGTGGATTTTTCGGTGAAACATGTTTCAATTCTTTAGGATCTTTTTAGTATAGATACAAATAAAAAATAATTTTATTTATAGAAAGTCTAAATTACTCCATCCAACTATACATGAAGTCCACATATAGCCCCCTTAAGTATAAAACCGTTTATTTAACCATTTAGTTCTAAAACCAGCTTATTTTTCACATTTGGCATTCAACTCAAACGATTTGCTTGTTTTGATGATCCAAATGGCCATGTCACCCATCATTGTCCACATGAGCTAATGGTGTCTTTCTCTTACTGCCGTCGTTAGATTCTGACGGGTACATGTACCCAAGGTACCAACAAAAACAGAAAAGATCAGGAAAAGCCAAATCATCGTTCGACCAAGCGCCTGATCGACTAAGGCCACGTGGATCGTCCCCGACCGACCGAGCGCTTGACCGGGCAGACCACGTGGCTCGTCCCCGACCGACCGAGCGCCTGACCATCCAGGGCCACGTTGCTCGTCCCCGATGAACCAAAGGTTGTGGGGGCCTTAGCCCCAGGCTCTTGACCAGCCCGAGGGATACTCATATAGGTCCGGTAAACATCGACCTGACTCGCACTTACCTGCTGACTACATCATGACCGTCGCACAACCACCAAGTGGCCTTCCGCTGTACTTATGGAGCGCTTGAGGCCCACGTATGGGGCCTCACCATGGACGCCACGTGGCCCCTCTCTGACCCCACAACAAAGGTCGGGAAGGGGGCAGACAGACTACAGAGGCACCTCGAGTCCGACAAGAACTATGTCTCACACGTTGACAGGACAAAACCCATCCCGGCAAGGTACAATACACCCAACCACTACAACGCAGGAGGCACAACGGAAGGAATGGCGGCCGTCATGGTATGAGGTTGTGCCCACGACAAGCGCCACAAACAGGCATGGCCCGAACAAGCTCCCTATACCGATGTTTGAAACAAGCTCGAAGGCCCCGACCGTAGCAAGCAGCCGACAACGAGGTCAGGGAAAGGCGATCCACTTCGAGCGGAAGACCTCATCAATGTAAACCAAAACCATGACCCACAAGGTCTCTTTCTCCTTTCTCCACGTTGTGGCCTGCCCCTAAAACCTATATAAGGGAGTAGGCGCCCTCGGAAAGGGCTGATCATCACATCAGATCACAAGAACACAATAACTCCCACATACACGCTTACGAGCACCCCCGTTGGAAGCTTGAAATATTCTTCGCAAGGAACACGCACAATCGAAACTGGACGTAGGGCTATTGCCTGAACCAGTACAAACCCCTGTGTCTGAGTGTTTACCATCGAGATCGGAAGCACAGAGGCCTAAGTAAACAGCCGGTGCCCAAAAGCACCGACAAATTCACAATAAAATATTTTTTTGTAATATACCTATTTACAATCATGACTATTAATAATATTTTCTGTAGATCTAAACAAACTTTGCAAAGTTTGTCCCGGTTCAAACATAGAATTGCATCTTTTTAGGAAAAGACAGGAATGACTTGATTATTGTTAGGTGGGATATCTATTTAAATACAAAAGTAAGACACCACAAATACATTCTCTTGCCAAAGAATAATTGATCGTAAATATGAGTACCATGATGTCTTGCAAATGAATGATTAATTGTACTGAGTTGGAAACTTTAAACCATTTTTATCTTATTTATTATCACCTTGTAAATGATTTGATTTACAACATGCTGTGCTGGTTAAAATATTTATTTCTTCGATGAACTACATCTAGCCGAGCCTCGGCATGTGTTTGAGGTTTTACGCTATTGGGGCCAGACTCACGAGATAACACTAGGCCCACATGAAGAGCGGGATGATCAATTTGAGAGAAAGAGTTTCTCAACAATTAGAAATTGAAGCAGTCGATTTTGGATGGTGATGCAAGGTTGTTTTTGTCTTTAAGAAAACCATATTGTTGGAGTCGAATGATTTATACTTTAGCTTGTAATGTAGTTGGTACACAAGTTGAGGTGGATCAGGGGGAGGTGTTACGGGAGGGGGGCTCAAGCCCCTCCTACATCCAAAATCAATGGAGCCTTGCCTTCCACCTTTTAGGGTGAAAGGAGGAAGAAGAAAAAGAAAAAGGAGAAAGAAGCGGATGAGCAACTCCACAACCCTGTGGTGGCACTCACGTTATCTCCCACCGTTCATTCCGCTTTAATCTTCGTGCTATATCTGCCTGCCGCTCGCCTCGTTGACCCGTGGCTGCCTGGCGTTCACCCAAGTTCGCATTTGATTACACGATCAAAGGATGATTACTGTAGTATTAATGTAGCAAAACATGGATTAATTAGGCTCATGATTCGTCGCACAAAGTTACACTAATTTTTAAAAGGTTTTATAAATATACATTTAGTACTCCATACAGAAAAGATTCTCTTTAGAAATATTTTGCCGGATTAGAAAGAAACACGATCAAAGCAACCGAACGCCCCCTAAACACAACCAAGAAAAGGCGAAAAATCTCGCAAAAAAGGAAAGCTGGTGGTGCATCATCGTATCGGAGATATATATCAGATGGCGGCGGCGCCCCAGACGGCTTCGTCGCCCTCGCCGCAGGCGCTGTGGATGGCCCTCATCCTGTCCACCGACTTGCAGATGCCGCTGCACGACCAGTCGAAGGACGCCGCGCACACGTTCCCCGCCTGCTTCTTCCACTCGCAGTCTGCCCGCACGCACACACGCCAGACAGAGAGCATCGATCAAGAGCCAAAACCAACGACAGCCATTAGTAAATTAAGCACCGGGCCACCGAATCCATGGCTGCGGTCAGGAAGCCGGCGCGCGTACCTGGCGGCGTGGCGCAGCAGAGGCTGCGGTCGTCGACGTTCTCGTTCGCGAACCGGTGCAGGATCGGCCTGTGCGCGTCGCGTCGTTTTTCGCCGCGCGTAAGCACGTACGTACACAGGCATGGTCGGTCACCGTCAGCACGTACGCGAACCGAACGATACGATATGCTGACATATGAATAATTCGATGGCGACGCAGACACGCTTACTTACTGGTTTATGGAGATGTAGGAGGCGAGGTCCCTGGAGACGGCGTAGATCTGGCCCGTGGCGTGGCGGAAGTACTTGTTCCCCTCGTCCCCGAACTTCCAGTACTCCGGCTCGTGGTACTTCACGCCCCTGCAGAGGCCATTTCATCGGAATCATTCACGATGGACGACGGAGCCAGTCAAGCAAGAACATCAATCACGGCCGGGTTTGCTTACTTCATGCAGCCGACGTAGACCCTGGGCCGGGCCCTGTACCTGGCGAGCCTGGCCCCCAGCATCCCCAGGTTGACGTGCACGTCGTCGTCGACCTTGACGTAGAACTCGGCGTCCCAGGTGGCGACGGCGGTGGCGAAGTAGGCCCGCGTCTTGGCCGACAGCTCGTGGTACCCTTCCACGTGGTCGACCAGCCGCAGGAAGTCCCCCGTGGCCGACGCCTCCGCGTCCACGGCGCGGTCCAGCGCGCCGCCGGGGGTCGCGCTGTGCCCGATCACGAAGCGCACCACGACGCCCTTGTCCTTCTCCAGCCGCCGCAGCCGCTCGCCCCGGGGCACCCAGGTGTCCCGCAGCGAGTCGCGCCGCCTCTTGCTGCTGAAGGCCGTGTTGATGCCCACCACCACGAACGCCTTGGGGAGGCGGCGGCCCCGGGACACGCCCAGCCCGCCGTTCTGCCTCGCGCGCTCCACCGCCAGCTCCATCTCCAGCGACGACACCGACTTGTCAAGCGCCTGTACACATGCGTGTGTGCGCGGTCATCCTCCCAATGCACGGCCGGAACGTTGATTCCATGGGTGTGTTCTACTGCACGGATCGGACTCACTGGATGGCTTGGTGCGTTCTTGACACCTCCTTCATAATGTCGTCGTTCGGCTCGCTCATCTCCAGCTTCTGAAAGATGAAACTGTTCAAAACATTTCACACGCTACCGGCCGGCGTACGGTTTGTGCTCAGGAGAAAAATGTATAAGCATTCCTCGCGAGCGTGCAGAGACTACTTACACGCCTGCTCTGGTCGTCACAGTCGTCGCCGAAGAGAGGGATCCGGGAGCCGCCGTGACCGGAAGGCCCGCTCGACGGCGGCGTCAGCAGCGCCATCCGGCCGCTGAGCAGCAGCCCCACGAAGAAGCTCGTGGCGCACAGCATGACGACGTCCTTCCCCGACGACATCGGCCTCGCCCGCGGCGCCTTCTTCTCCGGCTGCGGCTGCCTCTCGGTCAGCGCCTGCAATGTCGGCACGAACTAATACATACAGATAGAGAAATGCTCAAAATCTCAGGCCAACCCCAGTCCCTAGCGCACTGCTACATACCATCGTCGTGGCGCGACGTTTGCAGGTGCTCTAAAGCTGAAAACTCGTGTGCCGCGGCGAATCCGAGCTCACATGCTGAGACGGAGCGAGGAGACGGCCCAGGCAGGGAAAATGCGCCCGGCGCTGTCGGATCATCGCGCGCGGAACACGCCGGCTACCTGTCATCTAATCCCTGCACGGCGAAGATGTTCAGTTGGCAAGGCAATCGGCGTGAGGAGAGGCTCGTCGCTCATGCTGGCAGTATGAGCTAGACTGCTTAGGATGCCACAACGAGTAAGTCGCCCTCAAGAGAAGATCACCGTGTCGACATCGATGATTCGTCTCGCACTTGAGTGCCGTATCCGTGTGACCGTGCTTCCATTTGACTGCCGTGATAAACGGTAGTTGATCACTCTGATACAGCGCATTAAACTGGACCAAGAAGCATTTCCTGAGAATCCAAACGACGCAGGTGAAACAGAAACGCGAGACCAGAGGAAGCAGTTTCAGTAGAATGTCACACATCTGAAATGTATTACTATCAACAACAAATCTGGGCAAAGACACAAAAAATACCTTACAATGCACACTAAATGAGACGCTCCCAATTCTATGCATATTGCAGGCGATTTGCCGTTAAAGCATACCGGGCACACTGCAAGGTTAAACCAAAGATTCAATGCAGCGAATGAAATGCTGCCCGGCACCGGCGTTGCCAGTGCAGTGGAGATTGGCGTCACGGGTCTCCAAACTGCTGGCAGCAGAGCAGTCTCAAACCAACATTTGGTAGCAACTATTGTCAGTTCTGCAGTGATCCGCTGCAAGAAGAAAAACACATCTCGTAGCCCCGTGGCGAAAAAAACCCGACCTACCAGCTTGTTGAAGTCAACACTAAGGTTCGTATGAACTTCGTGATTGCAAAGAGTATAGTTACAGCATAATGCACTGTTGTTAGGGCATGTACAGCGCGTCGACTGAGGGCGTCTGCATAGCGACGAAATTGCAAAAAAACCCTGCGCCTCCATACCGACGGCCTCGTCGTCGCCTCACGAGTCGACGCGATCGCCTAGTTCCCCGATGCAGAGCAGACGCGTGACGTCGGTTCCAAGCGGCGGCGGCCTGGATCCCGCGCGCCCGCGACCGGATCCCGCGAGCGCATCTGCTTTCCCCCGCGAAAAGCTCGCGTGCTGCAAGCTCCCACATCTGCTTCTCAACCCCGGCGGCGAGCGCAGCCGCGCGGGTCACGAGGGCCTCGAGCCACTGGCGGAGAAGGTCGGCGTAGAGCTCTGACAGTCGGCCCCCAGGCAGAGAAGGCCGGCGTAGAGCTCTGGCAGTCAGGCCCCCGGCGAAGAAGGCTGGCGCGGACCTCGAGCTGCCTCCACGGCCAATGGGGGAGCTTGCCACTAGCCTCGGAGCTTGCTGCCACTAAATTTGATGCGAGCTTGCGGAGGCTACTGCTGCGCGTGGAGTAGGAGGCTCGCCGGCGAGGAGCGCGACGGCGGCCGCGAGGCGAGCGCGCGGGGCAGGGACGGCGGCGCCGAGGTGCTTACGGGTGGATGACAAGTGGGGCCCGCAAAACATGGTCTAACGGAAGATGAGCCGATTGATGCACATCCCCTCAACCAAACACAAAACTAGAGCCGTTCCATTCTTCCAACCAAACATAAAAATGGAGCCGTTCCATTCTCCAAATCCAGAATGGAACTGTTCCATCCCACCTCGCTCTCCAACCAAACGTACCCCAAGTACGCTCTATGGTCTATGGATACATCCCGGCCCACTTGGGCATTAGGAGGGTGCTTAGTTATCATAGCACGCAACCCCGTATTTGATAATTGAGACCTCATGGTGATTAGGACTTGAGTGCATCTTGCTTTTTGCCCATATGAAATTATGAAGATTTTAGTTTTGATTTTCTTGTCAATCACGACAAGGAAATAGCGCTAAAAAGTCAAGAACCTTCCAGAAAAAACTAAAAGTACTAATAAATCTAGATAATCGTCCAAGTCAATTTCCTCTATTACACCTAAAAGGGATTCATCAGCTTCTTGCAGTTATTTAATTGATGAATCATACCCATCCCTTTGCATTAAAGTTTAGATTGTGTTGAGACTATGCAAGGAAGAATAATGAGCATACCGTACCCTGAGTAAAAAGTTGAGAAGCTCAATAAGCCATGAAGAAACTTGTGCGGGGCGCGGCCGCGCGACGTTGTGGTGGGGCGTCGTCGGCATGGCTGGCCGCCGGCCGCGTGCAGCTGTGCTGGCGTGCGGAATGGCGGGCGAGTGGGCGGCAATCGTGTGTCGCATGGCACTACAGCTTGCCGGCCGCTCACGCGTGGGCGTGGCTCAGGTACACGGGCACGGCGGTGACCTCCCATGGTCTCGATTTTGACTGGGAGAGAAGAACGGAGTAGATGGAGGAGAACTCTAGATGGACCTCGAATGGAAGATAGATGTTGTACTCCACCGCTGTTACTGGCCTGCTAGGATAACATAAACAAGTATGTGGTGCAGAATGCCTCTTTTTTTTTAGGGGGCAGGGTGCAGAATGTCTCTTGTTTTGCTTAAACATATGTCCTTTTGCACTAAATGATGGCAATAAAATGTTTTATTGTACTAGATAAAAGGCATTGTAATTATATACGTATACAATATACTATTATATTTATAATTTTTAAAATTATTGTCATCATATTTATTTTATTTATTGTAATCATGTTTTATTTTATTTATTCTTGATACATATCATATCAAATAGCAACACAAGTATATTTGTAGTTGATCTTAAACTATATGCAAAACATTAAACAGTTTATAGACGACCCGCCGTCTGTGGGCTGTATAGGCTGTCTGTACATCTATCTGTTTGCTAAATTTGGGCTGTACATGCCCTTATGCCATAGAATAACAGGTGCAACTGTCATTCTTCAATCTAGAATTGATCCCACAGGATGAGCCATTCAATTAGGTCTTAAATGAGCCCCTCTATGGCATGAGTTGTTCAATCAATTGGAAATTTGACAGCCCCCAAATTCGATCTCCAACAGTCCAATGGGGCAAATTTCCTTTCAACTTCAAATGTATTGACATGGTATCAGGATCACTGATTCCCCACATACTACAGGTACTCGAGCTCACAACCGCAAGCATGGTCGCATGGAGCTCCCAGATTGAACCTGATGAGAAATGAGCAGCATCTGACCCATCTTGATCAACAATACTGGGTTACCAGATTTGTGACTCAGAAGACGCCAGTACCATTTGGAAAATGCAATAGCTAGATAATTCACCAGTGAATTGAGAATCCAGCTGTAAAAACTTCCAAACTACTGAACTTGGAAGGGACAAGTGATCAACTTGCAAAAAAGGCATAACTTGATCACTGACAGCCTGTGTGGCCTTGCTGGATAATGAAAGCCTGTTGCTGCCACAGACAGACAGCTCAAGCAAACAAATCAAACCAAATTTTCATATAAACAAACACCATAATTTGAAGGAAGATTTCACTTTTTCTTTTAAACAACAGTTCCCCTTCTGATGTCCAACATATTACAGATTCAACCGGGATGATAAAAAAAATCCACCAAATACTCATATCTCAAACTCAAACACACTCCTAACTATAACAAGAAACAGCTAACAATATTTAATATAAATAGCAATTGCAAAGTTTTGCCACCCATTCATGTAAGCAGACAAGGCAATTCCTAGTCGAACCACATTAGTGGAGGCAAAGGCGTTGATCACTAGGGCACTAGGACTCGAGTTGGAACATAGCCAGTAGGGTGCGGGTCAACCCTTACTACAATGTAAGGAACAGAACAACCCAAAAGATAGGCATATGCCCTACCACCATAACCCATATTTACAGGCATGAAATGGTGAGTACAGAGATAACCTCACAGATGGTTGAGACAACAGACAATGGCTTCGGCAGCCTATTCTGTCAGCATATCAAGTTACAGTCACTGGAGCTCAACATGCTAGTAGGACGGGTATGGAACTGGTTCCCTGGTAGCTCGGCGGCTAACATCATCCATAACAGAACCAAATACACGTCTACTATATTCATACGTACCGTTGCTTAGCCCTCTACTCGGTAACCCACTTGATGGTGCTGGTCAAGAAGGGAATATAAGCTATTAACATAAAATTCGGCATTAAATGCCTCAAGTTCAAAAATACACAAAATAAATTACTCACCTTGAGAGTGTGCATCATATGAATGATTTGGTGAGATACCATACCCTGCAATCCTGCCATTCACAGTATGCTGTGATGAAGGAGTATCATTAGACCTCATAGGTTGAGGAGCCTTTGGTGGTGGTATAGGGTTTAACCTAGGAGTTACAGGCATGTTGCCATTTGACGAGGGTTTGTCTTGCCCAGAGATCTGTCCAAAAGATGAAATTATTTCAGAGCTTAGTCTTTTGCTAATACCCAGAAGTAATAATATGAGCAAGAACCTCAACTAGTAAAGTACAACACCATATTGGATTGGGCAAAGGTTGAGTCCCAAAACACACAGTTAATGTTCAATGCATAACAATATAAACCATGAAAAAAATAGCATTCAACTATACTAAATAACTTATATAAAATGGGGGAGCAAAAAGAAACGCACCGCAAATCTAAGGGTTTTATTATGAAGTCGAACAAGGCCAGAAAATAGCTTAACAGCATACTGGGCAATCTCCTCTGTTTCGTACTCGGCAAAAGCATAACCTTTTTGTCGACTAGTTTCCTTGTCACGAGGTATGTGTAGGTCTACAACTCGACCTACCTGAATAAGAATCTCATACAGAACCCTCTCAGGAACCCTGTCATCCAAGTTACCTATTAAACGAAAATACAATGCAAGAGAGTAAGCTACTATGCCTAAGAACAAAAACAAAAGGTAGAGTACCAACAAAATAACCAATAGGTAAAGTAGTACCAACACTGCACAGCAAGCAACAGCCATGTAGGATACCAGGATAGGAATAGCATAACATTAGACATGAAGCTATGCATAACATTGCAAAAAGGAGTTCACAGAGAAGCAAGATGGAATGATGCAACTAGCAAGCAAACAGACTGAGAACACCTAGTAGTCAAACAAAGAACATAACAGATGAGGCTGATGCACAAGGCAATTTTTTCACACTCCATGCTTCAAAGGGGCTCAAGGATAAGATCTTAATTGTAACTGATTAAAACTAGTTACACTCAACAACTCAAGAATGAGATGCAACATTATGGGAAGATGAGCGTCGCTCCACTAGACCACCACTACCCTGATGGGAAGATGAGCGTCGCTCCACTACCCTGATGCTCAATTTCCAGTGGAGCGCAGTAAGAAATGTTTACTTACAAGTTAGGGATTTCTGAGTTCATTAGCATTTCTGAGTTCTATCGCCTATTTCATCGGGAAAAAATTTACAAGAGAAGCTCACGCAATTAATAAGCCAGATAAAATCTAAATCCTATCTGGGGGCACAGCTCTAGCTATAAGTGGATCCTAAGTGCACAATATAACCTACTGATATAGAATCAGGGGAGGGCAGCCCGAAACCCAAGCAACGGATTACCATATATTGATCCCCAAATTACAAGGCGGAAACCGTGAAATTACCCTAAGCAAACTGCGCCAGCTCAGGCGCGGACAAACTCCCGAACCCTCGAAGCCAACGCGAACAACAGATACCAATCGAATCGAACAGACGGCGGACCAGAGTAGCAAGTACTAAACGTCCCGATTTGGGGGCGGGAGCGGGAGGGAAGGAACAGCGCCAGCCACCCGTCCGCGAGCGCGAGGATAAAGCGCGTGGACAGCGACCTCGCGAAGGCCAGGCCGCTAATCACCGCGAATCCACCACGCCTAATCGCGGGGAATTTTGAGGAGAAGGAAAATTCGAGGGGAGCTGAAGCTCCGCGGGAGTCGCTGCGCCGGGTGACTCGGGCCTGGAGCGGGAAGGGAGCCGCGGGAGGGGGGAACGGAGATCTCACCTATGAAGACGGTGCAGCCCGGGTTCCTCGCCATGGGCGCCGGATCTGGGAGGCGGGGGGCGGAGAGGCGGCCGGGAGGGAAGACGCGTTGACGCCGCGGCGAATGCGAGACGGGAAGGCAAGGCGCGCGAGCAACCGAAGCGACTGGCAGGCAGGGGGGGAGGCGAGGAGCACGGGAGGTTGGTAGGACTAGAGAGGCTAGTCTGCCACTCTGCCTGCGCGGCGGGGCTATTTTGTGGAGGGTCGGCTGCCGACGCCGTGACGGCTGAGGACTCGTGGGGCTGAGGGTGGGACCGGGTGCTGTAGGGCCCTCTGGCAGAGAGAGGGTTCTGATCTTTTGTGCTGGCGTGGTGGCAGAGGACGGATTTGACTTCTCTTGCCGCTGGGTGGTCGGTTTCTGCCGATTCCGTGCCAAGACACACCGGTACATGGGCCTAACTGGGCCGCATTTTAGGGCATTCATCTTGTCAGTCCAGCCCATAACTGGCCGAACGGCCTTGTTAACCCCACACTCCACAGCACGCCCAGCCCAGCCCAGCACAAAGTCAGCTACTGCTATGTCCATTCGGGTTCCAGACTGGCAGCCTCCAGCGGTCCAGCCAGAGTCCCACACATATGCATGGCGTCCTCGGTGCTTCTTGCCGTCCTGCGGTCACGCTCTAGAACCGGGAAGCACTCCCGGTCCCAGATGAAAAAGACGTGAGGGACGGAGAGCGAGAGAGCACTTCTTTTCATGGTGAGGAGCCAGCTAACAGTCGTAGTCGGCGCCGTGGGAGGAACAGTGGCCCGAGCCTGCACCTGGCTTCAGCTCGGCGATGTGGTACCACGCCGGCGGCCGCGCCACCGCGGATGCCGACCAGGCAGCCCTTCTTCCTCATTTCCTCTACTTTTCTTTTGGATGGAGATTGGATGCATCAGTGCTTTATGTATGCCTGCTTCAGTTCCGAGTTTTAGTTACCATTGAATTGGACATTTTTTTTAAACAGTACGAATTGGACATCGATATGGGCCGGGGAATTACTGGTATTGTATATGACGCTAGGAAGTGGGAACCCCATGCGGCCTGCAGCTGCTGGTTGCAGCTGAGTTGTAGCTCCGTGTGCTCCCCGAGGGTGACATTTTACTAAACCTGATCCACTAGTTATACTATGTCAGAAAACAAAGCGCGTAGGCGGATTAGCTGAGGGGCCGAGGGAATCGCGGTCCCGCGCTGGTGCTTTCTTTTCGTTTGTTGCAGATAAACGCCACATGTATCAGTACCAAGTCACGGGCTCACAGAGAGTCAGTGTTACTCTTCTGCCTCGCAATTTCGTGGCCTCCCAAATCTCATCCGCCAATGCTCGTCGAATCCATGGCCCGCGTAAACAAGCTAGGCCAGGGGTGCTCACCAAGTCAAGCCCCCCTCTTCGTAGAAAAGTCGTCGGCCACTTTGCCCGTCTCGGTCCCGCCGCTGCTGAGCATGGGTTAAAGTTAACAACCTTGATTAGTTAACTTTTCAATGATTAGTTAACAATTAGCTCAAGCCTCAAGGCCATCGCAGGCCTCCGCCGGTCGTGTGACCATGGCCGATGGCATATTGGCATGGTGGTTGGCCAGATAGAATTGAACTACATGATTATATACTTTGTGCAACAAGGCTGAAGGTTGCTAGGAAGTTTCGTTTGCACTGAAGAATACCGCCTGCATATACGAGAGGATCCGAGTTGAGGACAGAACATTTTTAGCTCTGTTCATGTATCTCGCTGCGGTTCATTCGTTGCTCAGCCGAGATACATGGCAGCAGCAAGCAGAAGCAGGCACACCCCACACACAATGGAACCCAGATTGCTCCGAGCTGTTGCCACAGGCAACCTAGGCCTGCTGGAGCAAGCTCTAGGCGTGAGGCCGTCACCACCACCAGCTCAGCAGGGCGACATGAGCTGCCTCCAAGGCGTCACGGCGGAGGGCAGCTCGGCGCTCCACATCGCCGCCAGCCGCGGGCACCTGGAGCTCGTCGAGAAGCTCTGTGCTCTGCAACCCTCGCTCATCAGGGCAAGGAACAACCTGCTCGACACGCCTCTGATCTGTGCCGCGAGGGCTGGTCACGAAGATGTGGCCGCTCGCCTCGCCGACCGTGCTCTGGAGGAGCACGAGGACGGGAACCCTGCGCTGAGGGCGACGAACTCGGCCGGGGAGACGGCGATGCATGAGGCCGTCAGGAATGGCCGTCAGCTCGTCCTGGAGGAGCTCATGTCCAGGGACAGCGGCCTTGCTGAAGTGGTCGATGGGAACGGTGTGTCTCCGCTGTACTTGGCGGTGGCATCCAACCAGGGTGGCATGGTCCGGGTCTTGATTGGAAACTCTCCGGGCGGCGTGAGATCAACGGCGAGCTACTCGGGGCCAGATGGGCAGACGGCATTGCATGCTGCGATCTGCGTCAACAACAGAGGTAACAACTTGAAAAACTTTCCATTGGAGCCATGGGCCGGCTCTGTGCATAGCTAGTACTGTATTTTTGTGACAAATTAAATGAAAATCTGCGGAAATTTAATCAAATTTACTACTACAAGGTCGTCTCTTCTTGTGACCGTTGGTTCTGTATGAAAAAGCCAATTGGTTGTTTAATTGGATACCGTTCTAAGGAACATCAGTGCTGGCTTTTGTTGATGAAAATAGGACCACTTACAACTAGAGAATCTCAAATAGAAAATACTTAATATGTACTGCTAATCAAAAAGAAAAAGAGAATGCAAGCGTCTCCAACAAGAAAAAGAAAATGGGCTCCAAGACAAATGAACTCTTAGGTTCTAACCTATCGTTGGGATGTTCGCCCTTATATACTCGATTTCGTGGGAAAAGAGTAAGTGAAAATAAATAGGTTTTGAAAAGAAAATAGAAAGAAGGTGAAACAGAACAAACCAAACCAAACCATGTTGAGCCGAGGACTCGAACCCGCCAAGTGGCCTATGATCAATTTGGGGATTCGGGATCTTAACTTGATGGCTAATTTTTAGATCAAGGATGTGTTTGGTTGGAGAGCCAACCAGAACGGAGCGACTCCATGCTGTGTTTGTTTTACGGGCGTGGGAGCGGAGCCATCCCCGGAAGGGAATATTCCCTTAATATGCTGCACCACCTCGCTCCACCAAAACGAAGGAACCCGTCCGCTCCCGTCTCTCTCCGACGCCGTTTCTCTCTCTCCCCATCTCATCTTCTTTCTCCCCACGCCACTCCTCCCTTCCCCGCGCGCCGCCCTGCCCCCTCCCTCCCCCGCCACAAACAGGCGAGCAGACGGCACCCACCATGAGGTCTCAATTATCAAATACGGGGTTGCGTGCTATGATAACTAAGCACCCTCCTAATGCCCAAGTGGGCGGGATGTATCCATAGACCATAGAGCGTACTTGGGGTACGTTTGGTTGGAGAGCGAGGTGGGATGGAACAGTTCCATTCTGGATTTGGAGAATGGAACGGCTCCATTTTTATGTTTGGTTGGAAGAATGGAACGGCTCTAGTTTTGTGTTTGGTTGAGGGGATGTGCATCAATCGGCTCATCTTCCGTTAGACCATGTTTTGCGGGCCCCACTTGTCATCCACCCGTAAGCACCTCGGCGCCGCCGTCCCTGCCCGCGCGCTCGCCTCGCGGCCGCCGTCGCGCTCCTCGCCGGTCGCCGCACCGCCCGTCGCGCCGCCGTCCCTGTCACGCTCCGCCTCGCGCCGCCGTCACCGCGCTGTCGCGCTCCTCGCCGGTCACCGCGTCGCCGTCCCTGTCCCGCTCCTCGCCGGTCGGCCGCCTGCTCGCCCGCGAGGAGGAGGGTGCCGTCTGCTCGCCTGGATAAACGCCACATGTATCAGTAACCAAGTCACGGGCTCACAGAGAGTCAGTGTTACTCTTCTGCCTCGCAATTTCGTGGCCTCCCAAATCTCATCCGCCAATGCTCGTCGAATCCATGGCCCGCGTAAACAAGCTAGGCCAGGGTGCTCACCAAGTCA
This sequence comes from Echinochloa crus-galli, assembly GCA_900205405.1. Taxonomy (NCBI): domain Eukaryota; kingdom Viridiplantae; phylum Streptophyta; class Magnoliopsida; order Poales; family Poaceae; genus Echinochloa; species Echinochloa crus-galli. The sequence goes on from OAMR01000360.1 coordinate 972,966, forward strand.
AGCCCCCCTCTTCGTAGAAAAGTCGTCGGCCACTTTGCCCGTCTCGGTCCCGCCGCTGCTGAGCATGGGTTAAAGTTAACAACCTTGATTAGTTAACTTTTCAATGATTAGTTAACAATTAGCTCAAGCCTCAAGGCCATCGCAGGCCTCCGCCGGTCGTGTGACCATGGCCGATGGCATATTGGCATGGTGGTTGGCCAGATAGAATTGAACTACATGATTATATACTTTGTGCAACAAGGCTGAAGGTTGCTAGGAAGTTTCGTTTGCACTGAAGAATACCGCCTGCATATACGAGAGGATCCGAGTTGAGGACAGAACATTTTTAGCTCTGTTCATGTATCTCGCTGCGGTTCATTCGTTGCTCAGCCGAGATACATGGCAGCAGCAGCAGAGCAGGCACCCCCACACACAATGGAACCCAGATTGCTCCGAGCTGTTGCCACAGGCAACCTAGGCCTGCTGGAGCAAGCTCTAGGCGTGAGGCCGTCACCACCACCAGCTCAGCAGGGCGACATGAGCTGCCTCCAAGGCGTCACGGCGGAGGGCAGCTCGGCGCTCCACATCGCCGCCAGCCGCGGGCACCTGGAGCTCGTCGAGAAGCTCTGTGCTCTGCAACCCTCGCTCATCAGGGCAAGGAACAACCTGCTCGACACGCCTCTGATCTGTGCCGCGAGGGCTGGTCACGAAGATGTGGCCGCTCGCCTCGCCGACCGTGCTCTGGAGGAGCACGAGGACGGGAACCCTGCGCTGAGGGCGACGAACTCGGCCGGGGAGACGGCGATGCATGAGGCCGTCAGGAATGGCCGTCAGCTCGTCCTGGAGGAGCTCATGTCCAGGGACAGCGGCCTTGCTGAAGTGGTCGATGGGAACGGTGTGTCTCCGCTGTACTTGGCGGTGGCATCCAACCAGGGTGGCATGGTCCGGGTCTTGATTGGAAACTCTCCGGGCGGCGTGAGATCAACGGCGAGCTACTCGGGGCCAGATGGGCAGACGGCATTGCATGCTGCGATCTGCGTCAACAACAGAGGTAACAACTTGAAAAACTTTCCATTGGAGCCATGGGCCGGCTCTGTGCATAGCTAGTACTGTATTTTTGTGACAAATTAAATGAAAATCTGCGGAAATTTAATCAAATTTACTACTACAAGGTCGTCTCTTCTTGTGACCGTTGGTTCTGTATGAAAAAGCCAATTGGTTGTTTAATTGGATACCGTTCTAAGGAACATCAGTGCTGGCTTTTGTTGATGAAAATAGGACCACTTACAACTAGAGAATCTCAAATAGAAAATACTTAATATGTACTGCTAATCAAAAAGAAAAAGAGAATGCAAGCGTCTCCAACAAGAAAAAGAAAATGGGCTCCAAGACAAATGAACTCTTAGGTTCTAACCTATCGTTGGGATGTTCGCCCTTATAACTCGATTTCGTGGGAAAAGTAAGTGAAAATAAATAGGTTTTGAAAAGAAAATAGAAAGAAGGTGAAACAGAACAAACCAAACCAACCATGTTGAGCCGAGGACTCGAACCGCCAAGTGGCCTATGATCAATTTGGGGATTCGGGATCTTAACTTGATGGCTAATTTTTAGATCAAGGATGTGTTTGGTTGGAGAGCCAACCAGAACGGAGCGACTCCATGCTGTGTTTGTTTTACGGGCGTGGAGCGGAGCCATCCCCGGAAGGGAATATTCCCTTAATATGCTGCACCACCTCGCTCCACCAAAACGAAGGAACCCGTCCGCTCCCGTCTCTCTCCGACGCCGTTTCTCTCTCTCCCCATCTCATCTTCTTTCTCCCCACGCCACTCCTCCCTTCCCGCGCGCCGCCTGCCCTCCCTCCCCCGCCACAAACAGGCGAGCAGACGGCACCCTCCTCCTCGCGGGCGAGCAGGCGGGCCGACCGGCGAGGAGCGGGACAGGGACGGCGACGCGGTGACCGGCGAGGAGCGCGACAGCGCGGTGACGGCGGCCGCGAGGCGGAGCGTGACAGGGACGGCGGCGCGAGGCGGTGCGGCGACCGGCGAGGAGCGCGACGGCGCCGCGAGGCGAGCGCGCGGGCAGGGACGGCGGCGCCGAGGTGCTTACGGGTGGATGACAAGTGGGGCCCGCAAAACATGGTCTAACGGAAGATGAGCCGATTGATGCACATCCCCTCAACCAAACACAAAACTAGAGCCGTTCCATTCTTCCAACCAAACATAAAAATGGAGCCGTTCCATTCTCCAAATCCAGAATGGAACTGTTCCATCCCACCTCGCTCTCCAACCAAACGTACCCAAGTACGCTCTATGGTCTATGGATACATCCCGCCCACTTGGGCATTAGGAGGGTGCTTAGTTATCATAGCACGCAACCCCGTATTTGATAATTGAGACCTCATGGTGATTTGATAATTGAGACCTCATGCTGATTAGGACTTGAGTGCATCTTGCTTTGTGCCCATATGAAATTATGAAGATTTTAGTTGCAAATTGATTTTCCTTGTCAATCACGACAAGGAAATAGCGCTAAAAAGTCAAGAACCTTCCAGAAAAAACTAAAAGTACTAATAAATCTAGATAATCGTCCAAGTCAATTTCCTCTATTACACCTAAAAGGGATTCATCAGCTTCTTGCTTTTATTTAATTGATGAATCATACCCATCCCTTTACATTAAAGTTTAAATTGTGTTGAGACTATGCAAGGAAGAATAATGAGCATACCGTACCCTGAGTAAAAAGTTGAGAAGCTCAATAAGCCATGAAGAAACTTGTGGAAGGGACAACCATGACTTACTACGTGTCCCATAAAGAAAGCCACAATTCTTTTGATTGAAAGAAAGAGAAGAAAGGGAAGAAAATACCACCTTCACCCATAGAAAGTCCGACAAGAAGAAGATAACACCATGCCCCTTCAAGAAGTAAGCCAGCTCACAAGGTCGACAAGTAATTAAGGGGGGATGAATTCATATTTTTGTGCCCAAGGATGTGATTATAAACTTTAATAGCTCCATGAAGATTTGGATTATAAACTTTAATAGCTCCATGAAGATTTGGGTTTCTAAGGTGACTTAGTCCTCAAGACTCACAAATATTTGGAGAGTTGGTCCGTATTTGAAGTCTTAAAGAGATTCAAGCAAAAAACCTTAGTGGAAATTCTTGATCTTCCTATATCCTACACTATACCCCCAAAATCCTCCACATGAAGGTAAAATGGGTAACTATATCCAAGTTCATGTATCTTCTTTAGCATTTAGTACCTATGAATATTGGAAATCACTTGTAATTCCTAGGTTATGTTTTCATATGGTAGGTTGTTTGTGCGTCAACTCTAACCCAGGAGCAACCTAGATGCACTGCTAGAACTTTCTACATTTTACATTTCTTAGATTCTCAATGTGTAATTTGTAGGATTGGAACACCTAGGGAGCAAAACTTTGTATTAAAAGAGATATAAACACACATAAACATTGAAGTGCACATCTTGACAGACTTGTATATTTTTTTTATAAACGTACACAAAAATTGTAGTCTCACTACTTCTCACTCCTTACAAGGTCGTCTAGAGATGAGCTTAGTGATTGTCTGGATCACATAGATTAGAGATAAGTTTTCACAAAACAGGTTTAAATGCTGGCCATGTCTAGGAGATTTGGTTCAGTTTTTTTATCATTTAGTCTTTGTTTTACTGGTTACTTTGTTTGGGTTACGTCAATTAAAACATTTGTTTGCATATACGTAGTGCGCTACTACATTGTGCCGGATCTCCTTTCCTCTCAATTTAGTGAACAAATCGGCATTAGCAATATCTAGGGGATTAAGATTTTTAATCTTCTAACCTAAGAGGAAAACATCAAAACAAATTAACAGGAGGAGATACTGGAGTTGGCATTCTGAAAATTGGCAATAATTGGTTTTCTATAAAACCTAATTCTAGAGTTTCAACAAAAAATAAAAACTGGTTATTTCTTATCCTCATTTTGTGCTATCTAGCCAAACAGAGTTTTAGGTAGCGAGGTTCAAATCTGATTTAACTAAATCTATGTTGATAAAAACTTGAGATACAAACAACCATTGCGGGTTTGGTCCTATGCATTGTGAGACTTGACTTCGGGAAGAAACAGGGGACATTAAAACCAGGTCCTACGGAATAAAATGTACACAAAGCCTGTCATTGCATTGATTCTTCAATTATGAGCAGTCCAACCAATCCAAAATTTAGGTCCAAAGCTTAGAGGTCATGAAAACATTGTGTTTAGCACAAAACCAACATGTTTTTGGTTCCACTTAGGACCACTTTACAGTTTAGACTCTGTACATTGAAGATGATTTATGTAGATATGTACTGTATGCACACATTAGTTCATCAAATACTTGGTTCTGATTTTTTAGGGTCAATTGAATTTGTCGAATGTTAATATTTTTCTCTATATATTTTTTAGAAATAAGCAACTCCCTGCAACTCTGGGAACCAACAATTGCCACAGAGGCCGACAATTATGGAAGAACCGCCCTTCACTATGCAACATTATTGGCTAAGAAGCTTGAACAGGTGGAACTACTTCTATTAAGAAACAGCACACTTGCATACATTCCAGATAATGAGGGTCTATTTCCTATCCACATTGCCGCTATAACAGGCAATGTTAATGCTGTCTGCAAGTTCATGCAAATATGCCTGAACTATGATGAGTTGCTTGATAATAAATGCAGAAATATTCTACACTGCGCCGTTGAACATGGGAGAGTGATGTTGGTTTGGCACATGTGTAGAAACCCAAAGTTCATGACGATGATGAATGCGAGGGATGGCGAAGGAAACACACCACTACATTTGTCCGTAAAGCATGGACGGGCAATGATTTTCTTCTTTCTTATGATGGATCCTACGGTGGATCTCGACATTATAAACTATGAGGGATCAACACCTCTCGATGTTGCCATGAATAAGATACAAAGTGATGATACATTATTATCGGTAAGTTTCCTCCAGCATACATTCTGCTCTTCCAACATTTCGTTTCCAGAGGACTTTTAAGATTTAAACTATTTTCTGTTCCCGCTTCGTACAGTTAACGAACACCTGCATCATCACATTCTTAAACCTCTGTGAAGCTTATGGCAGCGCCTGGCATCTGGCTAAAAATTTCAAGGATAAGTGGTGCTCGGAAGGAAAGAAGGAATCAAGTAGTTACGCTAATAATGTGTCCCAAAGCATGTTCAACTACTCTATGTTTATTGGAGTCAGTTCATCACTCGCTGCTGTTTCTACTCCACCTGGGGGCTACATAGAAGAAGGCGAGGATGCTGGCAAGCCCGTACACGGAGGGAGAACTGGTTTCTGGATATTCATGATTGCAAACATCATCTCGTTCTTCTTCTCAATAGCAACGATAATTCTGTTTGTTATTAGACTAACAAAAGATCGCCGGCTTTACCTTATTGTGTCTGCCGCACTGTTTTTTGGAGCAGTTCTGTCCATGCTAATCACATTTGTGATGTTAGTACGGCTAACATTGGACCCTGAGAACAGCTGGGGCGAACGTATTTTCCTTTGGCTGGTGTCAGATTTAGCAGTTCCTGTAGGTCTACAGGTTGCAATGCAGTTGTGGACGAGCAAACACCGCTGGCAGGACATCTCTAAAGTAATAATTCAGGCTGTCCTGCTAATTCATGTGGCCCGAGCTTCAATCGGCACCGTTCAATCCATGGTTAAAAGCGTACCGACTGGTCGACAAGAACCCTGCAGCTGGCCTGGATGTGTGATTCAAGATGACGCGGTTATCTTATACCCTACTTGAGGTTCATGAAATCTCTCTGCAGATCTGTGACATTGTTCAGGTCATTTTCTTATCCCAGCTTAGAGTTATTCTGTCTGTTAGTAAGGTCTCTTGAATAATATCAGATGTACAAGTGCTAATATGCTATCGAACTGCCAGGCACCATGGCAAAGGTGTAGTTCGATATTTTTTTGTAACAGATTTTGTTTTTCACCTCATATTGATGTATTGAAACTGTCTGATGGTGTAATGGAGGTTCCGTTTTCTTTCTTTTCTGATGGAGGTTCCGTCTGAATCTCAGGGGAGTGAGAGCACAAGAGCTCTTTTATGGCGCGCCACCTGCTAGTATGTAGTATAAACTAAATATTAGCAGGGGTATTATGGTAACATAAAAAAAATCCACATGGACAAAGTGACGAATGCCTATAACTGAAATGACAAAGTGACGAATGCCTATAACTGAAATGAAATGAAGGATGCATATGAAAATAAAGTAAAGTAGGAGACACGGAAATAATTAAATGAAAAATTAAAGATATGCCATAATTACATATCTATCATTCCAAACTTAAAGATATGTCAAAATTGCAAATCTTTCATTTTATTTTTTCCCATAGTACCCTTATACTACTTAGTTCATACTACCTATACTACTAAACACGATTACAGTAGTATACAATTAATTTGGATTGTCCGATCTTTTACATATCAGTACTTCGATCTTTACGTACTAGTCATTTTTAAGGCTAGTATAGCGCACCCTAAAAGAACTCGAGTCGAGTACAAAGGGCCTAAAGCATTTGATGATCTCTGTTGCTGCACCAAGCACAGCGATGGTGTCCACACTTCGACTTGCTAGTGGAACATACTACTGTAGCGTGCAACTTCTGACCTCGCATTCTCCCGCGAACAAGTTCGAGCTGATATGAGATGGCAGCAGAGTAGCTGACCCTCAACTGCACAGAGAGCACGCATCGCTGCGTCAGAAAACCAAAATATGCACGTGCTGACCATGTGCCATAGAAGAAATGGTGAATCTACGGTTGAATTCCTCAGCTGGAAAGGAAATTAGCACCTGCGTCATGCTGCTAGCCGCTTTGAACATCTTCTTATGTAAAGATTAAAGAGTAAAAAGAGGTCGAATGAGCTTATGAGCACTTGAGCAGGCCCTTCTTAACCAGTTAGGCCGTTGAAAACCGTCTCCACTGATCGATTCAGTTGCAAAAGGGTACAATTAAGACTGGTGTTGAGGAAAGGGCAACAAACGGGGGATTCTGGTAGGTTCTAGAATGATCTAGAGAGAGGAGTCAGGGAGAACGAGGAATGGAGGACCCGGAGAGGGGATATAGAGGAGCCTCGAGGGGGAAGACGGACAACGATTTGATGAGGACCTCGTCGCTGAATCCAACATCGTTGCCCTGCAGAGTGCAGACGGACAGTGGTTGGACCTCGTTCAGCAGATCTCCCGTGGCCCGAGTAACAATCGGCCCAGCCCATCTCAACTAGATTCTTCATGCCAAAACCATCTCAGCCCAGCCCATGCAACTCCCCCACCAGGGCTCCAGCAGTCCAGCCAAACTCGTCGTCTCCTGCGGACTTGTTGGCACCGTGTTTGCGCAGAAGCAGGGAAATGGTGAACGAGTCTACTCTTGTTGGCACCGTGTAACCCTAGGAGGAGAGGTGGCGGGCGGTGTGGCCTGTCCGCCGCGCCGCCCGCGCGCGGCATCAGCTGGGCGCTGAAAGGCAACTCCCGCGGTTGCTCTGCTGCGGCCGGCTTTGGTAATCAACATTGTCCTTGTGCCCCCTCTTCTTCCTCATTTTCACTATTTATATTTTGGTTGGGTTCGCAATAGGGCAAGTGATCGGCACCTTTTTTATGTTGATTTCAACCACTGTTATGTTTCAGTTATACCTAATCCCGTACTAGCGCGTATATTTCTGCGTCAAGTCGCGCTGAATATATATTTCTTCTGTTAGGTACTTAGGTGTACTGTAAATGCGTAGCCCCAAGAACCAGTTGATTGACTTCGTGTTGGTCAGTCTTCCATGTCCGTCGTTTGCTTTGCAAATTGATATCTTCCAGTACCGACCTCCTGGCTGTATGTATAGTGAGCATGTTGTCTAAGGACCAAAAAAACATATTCAATTGTTTGGTTTTGTTTCTTATTCCAGTTCCCAATCCTTCTTAACAAGATTGAACTGCATTATGCTAGTTGCTAGTTTTGCTAGCACCCAGCCACCCAGCCCCAGTATACATAAGAACCAGAACCTAGAAATCCACCAGGGTGCTAGGCATAGAGATTTACCTCCCTCATTTAGCTGGATACATGGCATACAGGCACAAGCCACACACCATGAAACACAAATTGCTCCAAGCTGTCGCCACAGGTGATGCAGAGCTCTTAGAACAAGTTCTGGGCTTAGAGTCAGCAGAGCAGGGTGACGAGTCCTGCCTGAAGGGTGTCACGGCAGAGGGCAGCTCAGCGCTCCACATCGCAGCCAGTCGTGGGTACCTGGTGCTGGTCAATATGATATGTACCCAGGATATCTCGCTTATTATGGCAAGGGACAATTTTGGTGACACACCTCTGATTTGTGCTGCGAGGGCTGGGCATGTTGATGTGGTTGATTACCTCATCGATCATGCTTCGGCTGGGCAAGAAGTTGTAAATCCTATGCTGAGGGCAAATAATTCTGATGGGGAGACTGCGATGCATGAGGCCATCAGGAATGGCCATGTGCTTGTCTTGCAGAAACTGATGTTGAGGGATAGTGGGTTGGCTACAGTGGTTGATAGGAATGGCGTGTCTCCGCTGTACTTGGCAATTTTGTACAACCGGGCTGACATGGTAGATATCTTGATTAGAGAATCTCCTGATGGTTTGAGGTCACCGGCGTGCTACTGGGGTCCAGATGGACAAACTGTGTTGCATGTCGCGGTCGTTGTCAGCAAAGGTATCACTAATTTTACTTCACTTCTGAATTCTGTAGTATCTTTGGGTTTCAAAACTAGGGGCTTTTCCTTTGGTCAGAAAAAAAAGAAACTCGAAATCTTTCATGTTCGGTAGGACCATAACTTTTACCACTCTGAACTTTGTGTGTTCAGATTCTTATGTAGCACCTTCTGGAAATGTAAATTGAACAGAAAATGTTTTATAAGATAAACAAGCTTTATCCCGTTGTTAAAATAATGTTCCAGCCTCTGGACTAGAAATGCTTATATACACACGTAGATTAGTCTAGTCTTCATGGTTATGATTAGTCATGGAGTGCGAACGGGCCTCTAGTTGAGTTGGTTACATGACTCTAGTAGTACTTCTCACTATCTCAGGTCCTAGGTTTGACTCTCTGTGGGAGCTGGGGTTAAAAAAATCCCCTTGTCTGTCCACGCCAAAGCACATGTCTAAGGCCCGGCACAGGCTGTTGTTTGTCTCACACGGGCTACGGTGTTGCTGTGTAAGGGTGGAGCAGGGGTTCGGGAGTTTTCTCGACTTATGTGAGAAGATCTTCTCTTAGCAATAATGCCTGGGGGCTGTCTTATACCCCGCAGGCTGAACTTTTTTTAAAAAAATAAAGTCAAGGAGCATGTTTCTCGTTGAAGCGCTAATCTGGGTTTTCCTTCTTTTTATTCAAGAAACTAGCAAGGTGGCCCGCGCAAACAGCGCGGGTAGCTAGCCAGTTTTTATGATAATATTTTAAGTATTTAGAAGTTTTTATAAGTATTTTTAGTTCTTTAAAATATATTTTTGTTGACGCAAAATCGGCTTCTCACGCCAAGCACACAGCAAGCCGAATTAGCTGGTTTCACACGTGCCCGATCGTCTGAATCCTGTAAGCGTGCCAATCAGTTTTCCCTAGAAAATGTTTTATAAGATAAACAAGCTTTATCCCGTTGTTAAAATAATGTTCCAGCCTCTGGACTAGAAATGCTTATATACACACGTAGATTAGTCTAGTCTTCATGGTTATGATTAGTCATGGAGTGCGAACGGGCCTCTAGTTGAGTTGGTTACATGACTCTAGTAGTACTTCTCACTATCTCAGGTCCTAGGTTTGACTCTCTGTGGGAGCTGGGGTTAAAAAAATCCCCTTGTCTGTCCACGCCAAAGCACATGTCTAAGGCCCGGCACAGGCTGTTGTTTGTCTCACACGGGCTACGGTGTTGCTGTGTAAGGGTGGAGCAGGGGTTCGGGAGTTTTCTCGACTTATGTGAGAAGATCTTCTCTTAGCAATAATGCCTGGGGGCTGTCTTATACCCCGCAGGCTGAACTTTTTTTTTAAAAAATAAAGTCAAGGAGCATGTTTCTCGTTGAAGCGTGGAAAGGAAATTAGCACCTGCGTCATGCTGCTAGCCGCTTTGAACATCTTCTTATGTAAAGATTAAAGAGTAAAAAGAGGTCGAATGAGCTTATGAGCACTTGAGCAGGCCCTTCTTAACCAGTTAGGCCGTTGAAAACCGTCTCCACTGATCGATTCAGTATAATAGCAAAAGGGTACAATTAAGACTGGTACTGAGGAAAGAGCAACAAACGGGGGATTCTGGTAGGTTCTAGAATGATCTAGAGAGAGGAGTCAGGGAGAACGAGGAATGGAGGACCCGGAGAGGGGATATAGAGGAGCCTCGAGGGGGAAGACGGACAACGATTTGATGAGGACCTCGTCGCTGAATCCAACATCGTTGCCCTGCAGAGTGCAGACGGACAGTGGTTGGACCTCGTTCAGCAGATCTCCCGTGGCCCGAGTAACAATCGGCCCAGCCCATCTCAACTAGATTCTTCATGCCAAAACCATCTCAGCCCAGCCCATGCAACTCCCCCACCAGGGCTCCAGCAGTCCAGCCAAACTCGTCGTCTCCTGCGGACTTGTTGGCACCGTGTTTGCGCAGAAGCAGGGAAATGGTGAACGAGTCTACTCTTGTTGGCACCGTGTAACCCTAGGAGGAGAGGTGGCGGGCGGTGTGGCCTGTCCGCCGCGCCGCCCGCGCGCGGCATCAGCTGGGCGCTGAAAGGCAACTCCCGCGGTTGCTCTGCTGCGGCCGGCTTTGGTAATCAACATTGTCCTTGTGCCCCCTCTTCTTCCTCATTTTCACTATTTATATTTTGGTTGGGTTCGCAATAGGGCAAGTGATCGGCACCTTTTTTATGTTGATTTCAACCACTGTTATGTTTCAGTTATACCTAATCCCGTACTAGCGCGTATATTTCTGCGTCAAGTCGCGCTGAATATATATTTCTTCTGTTAGGTACTTAGGTGTACTGTAAATGCGTAGCCCCAAGAACCAGTTGATTGACTTCGTGTTGGTCAGTCTTCCATGTCCGTCGTTTGCTTTGCAAATTGATATCTTCCAGTACCGACCTCCTGGCTGTATGTATAGTGAGCATGTTGTCTAAGGACCAAAAAAACATATTCAATTGTTTGGTTTTGTTTCTTATTCCAGTTCCCAATCCTTCTTAACAAGATTGAACTGCATTATGCTAGTTGCTAGTTTTGCTAGCACCCAGCCACCCAGCCCCAGTATACATAAGAACCAGAACCTAGAAATCCACCAGGGTGCTAGGCATAGAGATTTACCTCCCTCATTTAGCTGGATACATGGCATACAGGCACAAGCCACACACCATGAAACACAAATTGCTCCAAGCTGTCGCCACAGGTGATGCAGAGCTCTTAGAACAAGTTCTGGGCTTAGAGTCAGCAGAGCAGGGTGACGAGTCCTGCCTGAAGGGTGTCACGGCAGAGGGCAGCTCAGCGCTCCACATCGCAGCCAGTCGTGGGTACCTGGTGCTGGTCAATATGATATGTACCCAGGATATCTCGCTTATTATGGCAAGGGACAATTTTGGTGACACACCTCTGATTTGTGCTGCGAGGGCTGGGCATGTTGATGTGGTTGATTACCTCATCGATCATGCTTCGGCTGGGCAAGAAGTTGTAAATCCTATGCTGAGGGCAAATAATTCTGATGGGGAGACTGCGATGCATGAGGCCATCAGGAATGGCCATGTGCTTGTCTTGCAGAAACTGATGTTGAGGGATAGTGGGTTGGCTACAGTGGTTGATAGGAATGGCGTGTCTCCGCTGTACTTGGCAATTTTGTACAACCGGGCTGACATGGTAGATATCTTGATTAGAGAATCTCCTGATGGTTTGAGGTCACCGGCGTGCTACTGGGGTCCAGATGGACAAACTGTGTTGCATGTCGCGGTCGTTGTCAGCAAAGGTATCACTAATTTTACTTCACTTCTGAATTCTGTAGTATCTTTGGGTTTCAAAACTAGGGGCTTTTCCTTTGGTCAGAAAAAAAAGAAACTCGAATAATCAACAAAGATGTACAGAGACTACACTACCGAATGCATGATGTCAGCATGACGGTCGATCATTATTTAATTGGATAATCACAGTCACGACCGTAAATAATTAATTGTAGATTCAACATAATAAATGATTAGAGAACATGATCATAAATCTCTGCAAAAACAAGCATGCATAGATCCAAAAACGCTAGTCCACCGCATGTCTATACGCTCCCGAATCCGTCAAGCATAAAACAAAACAAGTTAATCCACCGCATGATACGACTTGTGTTATAATTACACCACCAACCAAGAATAGATCAATCTACCGCATGATATACTCTAAACGTGGAAGGCTAAAAGTATTCTTTAATTTAAACAGAAGAAATCTACGATCACGTCCCATTGATGAAAGCATTGCCGAATACGGCTGTACAGCCGAATCGGGTTCCATGAAGAAGGAACAAACGTTGTTAATGATTATAAATCCATCAGATCGCAATCGAGCTCTAATCCACCGGATGATTAGTTCTTAGAACGACCCAAAAACCTGCATCTACCGCATGATACCCGGCTCTGTCAAGATCTACAAGATTATCAAGCTTGAACCCGCAACACGTGACAATTTAGATTGACTCGAGGTCGGCTATAGAGAGATAGTGGTTTATTTGCCATATTACAAATCACAGCCGATTCTAATCATCTTAATTGGGCAAAGAGAGTGTTATATGAATTAAACATAAAGTAAAACCCAAACAACACAAGATAAATTGATGAATCTATTAGACATTGCCAAAATCTAATAAATTCGATAGCTTGCTTCAAGCTAAACCTTAGCCCACCGCATGGCTCATGATCTAACAAAGAAGCCTACTTGAATCAAGCTTAAATCCACCGCATGATACTAAGCATGATACAAGGTTGTCGATACTTACGGAGGTCGACGGATCGATGACTCCCCTCGAAGATTTCGACGACACGACTAAAGGACTCGAAAAGGTGGCGCAAGGCCGGTTTGTTGTATGATTGTTCGATCCCTAGCTAGTTAAATCAACCAACTTTTTCTCAGTGCTGCCAGTGTAGTAATGAGCATGAAATTTCTGCTCCAGATCCTTCCAGGTGCAAATTGACTAAGCGGGCAAAGAGGCAAACCATGTAAATGCTGAACCTGTCAATGACAAAGGAAAGTATCTGATTCTAAAAGCTTCATCTGCTGAGGCCTCTCCAAGTTGCATCAGGTACCTAGCTATATGTTCCACAGTGCTAGTATCATCTTGCCCTGAAAATTTAGTGAATTCTGTAGGAACCTTGACTCTGTTAGGCAATGACACTCTTTGATACCATTCTGGGAAAGCAATCTATACCTTGATACTCCCAAAAAGCTAGTTCCATGTTAGCCACGCTTATTGAATCATCTGCTTGGACAATTTCCGCCTCATCATCTATCCACTGAATGAGCTGTTGATGCATGGT
>OAMR01000360.1:987776-997841 GCA_900205405.1 Echinochloa crus-galli
TGTAGGACATAGCATCTGCCCCTCTTGCCAGGGCTATTCAATATAAGATTGCAGGCCCAATATCTGCTTTAGGGTGTCAATCCCCTTCCTTGGCTCAGTTGATGTCTAGACAGGCCACTCCGGCCCACATGTCAGCCTCTTCCTGGTGTCATTTTTTGGTGTCAACATATGCCCCTTCAATTTCGGGATAAAAGATACTTTTATCTCGGAATTGACTAGAAATCCGCAACACTCTTGGATTGAATCCACTCAATATCCACTCTTTCCGTTCGAGTCTTCAGAGTTTCGCCTAGATCTAAACCCTAGCTCATCCACTTCTTCAAGCTTCAATCTCCAAATGGCGGACCAAGATCAAGCTCTTTAAGTAAATTTCATCTCCCCTAAGCTCATTCGGTATTACTTTTATTCTTTCAACCTTTTCCCTTTTATTTGAATCTTCTTTAAAATTTTCTTCGCCTTTTTCTGTTCTTGATAGGCCCTACCAATAATAACCAGTTCTTCTAATAACCCACTTCATTCGGTAAGCTGACTGGTGTGCTCCACACAATCCATCATGTACCTCGCTTACCAGTTTCTTTGCTTCTTCTTGGTTTAAGCAACGTAATAACACCCCATCCAGAGATTTATAATACAAATCTTTATCAAGAAGAACAAATTTTATAGCTTTATACCTGAGCCTTCTAGAAACTTTCTGGGATGGATTCTCCAAATAATCAGCAATTTCCTTTCTCCAATCACCTTCTGCCAGATTATTCCCGAAAGCATAGTCATCAGTGGCAAACACTTCTTGATTTTCTCTGTAACCCGATGCACTTTGAGCCAATCTGTTTGCTTCTTCGTTATCTCCTCTAGGAATGTGTTGTAGAATTACTGATTGAAAGCCCTTCAATATTTGTTTGCATTCTTCATAGTAATTCCTTAGGATATCATTTTTGCATTCATATTCACCATTCAATTGTTTTATAACTAGCTCTGAATCTCCAAAAATTTCGACTGCAATAGCCCTTGCTTCTTTCAAATATTGGAGCCCTTTGAGTAATGCCTCATACTCAGCCTGATTATTAGTGACAATAGACTGTATGGGAATAGCAAACTCAAAAATTTCTCCTTTGGGTGAGATTAATAAAATACCTGCTCCACCACCTTTGTTACATGAAGATCCATCAAAGAATAACACCCAAGGAGTAATTTCAAGCAGACTAATTGATGAATCATGATGTTCAGTAATAAAATCAGCAATAATCTGCCCCTTGACAGCTTTTACCGATTCAAACCTCAACTCAAATTCAGATAAGGCTAAAATCCATTTGCCAATCCTTCCATTTAAAATTGGCATAGACAACATGTGCTTAATCACATCAAATTTTGAATATACAACACATTCGGCATTTAACAAGTAGTGCCGAAATTTTGTACATGAGTAATAAACACATAAGCAAAGCTTCTCTGCAGCCGAATATCTTGTTTCGGGATCTAGCAATTTTCGGCTAAGGTATGCAACCACTCTTTCTTTCCCTTCAAACTCTTGTATGAGGGCCGATCCAATAGTTTGGGCATCGGCCGCCACGTACAACTTGAAAGGCTTGTTCAATTGTGGAGGTACCAATACTGGTGGCTCCTTCATGTATTCCTTGATCTCATCGAAAGCCTTTTGTTGTTCGTCACCCCATACAAACTTTTGATCTTTTTTGACTTTCAGTAGTGAAGAAAAGGGTAACACCTTCTGTGACAAATTTGATATGAATCTTCTCACAAAATTTATCTTGCCGAGTAATGATTGCAACTCTTTAAGATTAGTTGGAGGAACAATTTCATCAATCGCTTTCATGCTCTTCTTGCCAACTCCTATTCCTCCTTCATGTATCAAAAAACCCAGAAACTCTCCAGCCGAAACTCCAAAAGCACACTTATTCGGGTTCATCTTAAGCCCATGTTTTCTAGTGCACTCTAGAGTTTTTCTTATGTCAGCTAAATGTGATTCATGATCCAATGACTTAATCACAACATCATCAATATATATCTCCACAATCTTGCCGATCAACTCATGAAAAATATAATTCATAGCCCTTTGATAAGTTGCACCGGCATTTTTTAATCCAAATGTCATGACAACCCACTCAAACAACCCTATATGTCCAGGACATCTGAAAGCTGTCTTTACTATATCCTCTAATGCCATAAAAATTTGATTGTATCCTGCATTGCCATCCATAAAACTGAGTACTTTATATCCAGCAGCAGAATCAACTAATGAGTCAGCAATTGGTATTGGATATCCATCCATGGGTGTAGCCCTGTTCAAATCTCTAAAATCTATGCAAACCCTCATTTTTCCATTTTTCTTATAGACAGGAACAATATTAGAGATCCAATCCGCATATTTGCATGGCCGAATGAAATTTGCGTCTAGTAACCTTTCAATCTCTTTTTTCACATCGGCCAACACTTCTTCTTTTTAGATTTTTCGGGGTGGTTGTTTGTAAGGTTTATAACCAGGCTTGATTGGCAACCGATGCTTAACAATAGAACGGTCCAAACCAGGCATCTCCGAATAATCCCAAGCAAAGCAGTCTTTGTATTCTCTTAATAATTTATCAACTCTTCTCTGAAAACTGAATCTAAGTTTGCACCCATATTCTCTGATGTCACTTTCTTCAATGGAATTGCCTCGACCCACTTGGTGAAATAATCAGTGGCCAAAAGTACAAATTTATGCCCCTTGCTAGATGGAGGGTTTATTTGGCCAATCAAATCCATTCCCCATCCTCTGAATGGCCATGGTTTAATAATAGGAATCAGTGCTGATGCTGGAACTCTTTGAATATTTCCAAATTTCTGACATTCTTGACATCCCTTGTAATTTTCAAAACAATCTTCCAACATTGTCGGCCAATAATAACCAGTTCTTCTAATAACCCACTTCATTCGGTAAGCCGACTGGTGTGCTCCACACAATCCATCATGAACCTCACTTATTAATTTCTTTGCTTCTTCTTGATTCAAGCAATGCAGCAATACCCCATCCAAAGATTTATAATATAAACTTCCATCAAGAAGAACAAATTTTATAGCTTTATACCTGAGCTTTCTAGAGACCTTTTGAGATGGATCTTTTAAATAATCAGCAATTTCTTTCCTCCAATCATCTTCTGCCAGATCACTCCCAAAAGCACAGTCATCAGTGGCAAATACTTCTTGATTTTTTCTGTAACCCGATGCACTCTGAGCCAATCTGTTTGCTTCTTCATTATCCCCTCTAGGAATATGTTGTAGAATTACTGATCGAAAATCTTTCAAAATTTGCTTGCATTCTTCATAATAATTCCTCAAGATATCATTTTTGCATTCATATTCACCACTCAATTGTTTTATAACTAGCTCTGAATCTCCAAAGATTTCGACTGCAATGGCCCCTGCTTCTTTCAAGTACTGGAGTCCTTTGAGCAATGCCTCGTACTCAGCTTGATTGTTAGTAACAGTAAATTGAATGGGAATAGCAAACTCAAATACTTCTCCTTTGGGTGAAATTAATAAAATACCTGCTCCACCACCTTTGTCACATGAAGACCCATCAAAGAATAACACCCAAGGAGTAATGTTAAGCAAATTTATCGATGAATCACGATGTTCAGTAATGAAGTCAGCAATAATTTGCCCCTTGACAGCTTTTGCCGATTCAAACCTTAATTCAAATTCAGATAAGGCCAAAATCCATTTGCCAATCCTTCCATTCAAAATTGGCATTGACAACATGTGCTTAATTACATCAAATTTTGAGTATACAACGCATTCGGCATTTAGCAAATAGTGCCGAAATTTTGTACATGAGTAATAAACACATAAGCAAAGCTTCTCTATAGCCGAATATCTTGTTTCAGGGTCTAGTAATTTTCGGCTAAGGTATGCAACTACTCTTTCCTTCCCTTCAAATTCTTGTATGAGGGCCGATCCAATAGTTTGGGCATCGGCCGCCACGTACAACTTGAAAGGCTTATTCAATTGTGGAGGTACCAATACTGGTGGTTCCTTCATGTACTCCTTTATTTCATCGAAAGCCTTTTGTTGTTCGTCACCCCATACAAACTTTTGATCCTTTTTGATTTTCAGCAGTGAAGAGAAGGGTAACACCTTTTGTGACAAGTTTGATATGAATCTTCTCACAAAATTTATCTTGCCAAGTAATGATTGCAACTCTTTAAGATTAGTTGGAGGAACAATTTCATCAATTGCCTTCATGCTTTTCTTGCCAACTCCTATTCCTCCTTCATGTATCAAAAATCCCAGAAACTCTCCAGCCGAAACTCCAAAAGCACACTTGTTCGGGTTCATTTTAAGCCCATGCTTCCTGGTGCATTCTAGAGTTTTTCTTATGTCAGCCAAATGAGACTCATGATTCAATGACTTGATCACAACATCATCAATATATATTTCCACAATCTTGCCGATCAACTCATGAAAAATATAATTCATAGCCCTTTGATAAGTTGCACCAGCATTTTTCAATCCAAAGGTCATGACAACCCACTCAAACAACCCTATGTGTCCAGGACACCTGAAAGCTGTCTTTACTATATCTTCCAATGCCATAAAAATCTGATTGTACCCTGCATTACCATCCATGAAACTGAGCACTTTATATCCAGCAGCAGCATCAACTAATGAATCAACAATAGGCATTGGATATCCATCCATGGGTGTGGCTCTGTTTAGATCTCTAAAGTCTATGCAAACCCTCATTTTTCCATTTTTCTTATAGACAGGAACAATATTAGAGATCCAATCCGCATATTTACATGGCCGAATGAAATTTGCATCTAGTAATCTTTCAATCTCCTTTTTCACATCGGCCAACACTTCCTCCTTGTAGATTTTTCGGGGTGGTTGCTTGTAAGGCCTGTAACCAGGTTTGATCGGCAACCGATGTTCAACAATAGAACGGTCTAGACCGGGCATCTCCGAATAATCCCAAGCAAAGCAGTCTTTGTATTCTCTTAATAATTTAATCAACTCTTCTCTGAAAACTGAATCTAAGTTTGCACTGATGAATGTCGGCCTTGGTTTGTCACCATCTCCAATGTCCACTTCTTCCAATTTATCGGCCGACACAAATCCACGTCCTAATTTTCCATCAGTTCCATCAATTGGATTCTCCATCAAAAATTACTATGAGAGCCGACTGCTTTGATCGGCTGTTGATCACTGCTGGCTGGTGCAACAGGACCTTCTCCCCAGTCTTTGCCTGAGAAACAATCTATGCCTTGATACTCCCAAAAAGCTGGTTCCATATTTGCCACACTTATTGAATCATCTGCTTGGACAATTTCCACCTCATCATCTATCCACTGAATAAGCTGTTGATGCATAGTAGATGGAATACAACAATTTGCATGAATCCAATCTCTTCCAAGCAGCAAGCTATATGCCCCTTTGCCCTCAATGACGAAGAAAGTTGTGAGCAGAACCTTGGACCCAATCATTAGATCTACATGAACACAGCCTTTGGTGTCTGAAGGATTCCCAGCAAAATCATTCAGAATTATGCTCGTTGGTGTCAAATCTCTAAGACCCATACCAAGCTTCCTGAATGTGGTATATGGCATGGAAGCTTTAAACCCTCGTTCCAACAATGTCTGAAAAATGCACACTCCCAATGTGCACGTTCTATGATGTTCAGTAATAAAATCAGCAATAATTTGCCCCTTGACAGCTTTTGCCGATTCAAACCTTAATTCGAATTCAGATAAGGCCAAAATCCATTTGCCAATCCTTCCATTTAA
Organism: Echinochloa crus-galli; assembly: GCA_900205405.1. Classification (NCBI taxonomy): domain Eukaryota; kingdom Viridiplantae; phylum Streptophyta; class Magnoliopsida; order Poales; family Poaceae; genus Echinochloa; species Echinochloa crus-galli. Next base: position 993,554 of record OAMR01000360.1, read on the forward strand.
AATTGGCATAGACAACATGTGCTTAATCACATCAAATTTTGAATATACAACACATTCGGCATTTAACAAGTAGTGCCGAAATTTTGTACATGAGTAATAAACACATAAGCAAAGCTTCTCTGCAGCCGAATATCTTGTTTCGGGATCTAGCAATTTTCGGCTAAGGTATGCAACCACTCTTTCTTTCCCTTCAAACTCTTGTATGAGGGCCGATCCAATAGTTTGGGCATCGGCCGCCACGTACAACTTGAAAGGCTTGTTCAACTGTGGAGGTACCAATACTGGTGGCTCCTTCATGTATTCCTTGATCTCATCGAAAGCCTTTTGTTGTTCGTCACCCCATACAAACTTTTGATCTTTTTTGACTTTCAGTAGTGAAGAAAAGGGTAACACCTTCTGTGACAAATTTGATATGAATCTTCTCACAAAATTTATCTTGCCGAGTAATGATTGCAACTCTTTAAGATTAGTTGGAGGAATAATTTCATCAATCGCTTTCATGCTTTTCTTGCCAACTCCTATTCCTCCTTCATGTATCAAAAAACCCAGAAACTCTCCAGCCGAAACTCCAAAAGCACACTTGTTCGGGTTCATCTTAAGCCCATGTTTCCTGGTGCATTCTAGAGTTTTCCTTATGTCGGCCAAATGAGACTCATGATCCAATGACTTGATCACCACATCATCAATATATATTTCCACAATCTTGCCGATCAACTCATGAAAAATATAATTCATAGCCCTTTGATAAGTTGCACCGGCATTTTTTAATCCAAATGTCATGACAACCCACTCAAACAACCCTATATGTCCAGGACATCTGAAAGCTGTCTTTACTATATCCTCTAATGCCATAAAAATTTGATTGTATCCTGCATTGCCATCCATAAAACTGAGTACTTTATATCCAGCAGCAGCATCAACTAATGAGTCAGCAATTGGCATTGGATATCCATCCATGGGTGTAGCCCTGTTCAAATCTCTAAAATCTATGCAAACCCTCATTTTTCCATTTTTCTTATAGACAGGAACAATATTAGAGATCCAATCCGCATATTTGCATGGCCGAATGAAATTTGCGTCTAGTAACCTTTCAATCTCTTTTTTCACATCGGCCAACACTTCTTCCTTGTAGATTTTTCGGGGTGGCTGTTTGTAAGGTTTATAACCAGGCTTGATTGGCAACCGATGCTCAACAATAGAACGGTCCAAACCAGGCATCTCCGAATAATCCCAAGCAAAGCAGTCTTTGTATTCTCTTAATAATTTAATCAACTCTTCTCTGAAAACTGAATCTAAGTTTGCACTGATGAATGTCGGCCTTGGTTTGTCACCATCTCCAATGTCCACTTCTTCTAGCTTATCAGCCGACACAAATCCACGTCCTAACTTCCCGTCAGTTCCATCAATTGGATTCTCCATTAAAAATTACTATGAGAGCCGACTGCTTCGATCGGCTGTTGATCACTGCTGGCTGGTGCAACAGGACCTTCTCCCCAGTCTTTGCCTGAGAAACAATCTATGCCTTGATATTCCCAAAAAGCTGGTTCCATATTTGCCACGCTTATTGAATCATCTGCTTGGACAATCTCCACCTCATCATCTATCCACTGAATGAGCTGTTGATGCATGGTGGATGGGATACAGCAATTTGCATGGATCCAATCTCTTCCAAGCAGCAAACTATATGCCCCTTTGCCCTCAATGACAAAGAAAGTTGTGAGCAGCACTTTGGATCCAATCATCAGTTCTACATGAACACAGCCTTTGGTGTCTGAAGGATTTCCAGCAAAATCATTCAGAATTATGCTCGTTGGTGTTAAATCTCCAGGGCCCATGCCAAGCTTCCTGAATGTAGTATATGGCATCACATTCACAGCAGCTCCACCATCGACAAACATCTTGGTTAAAGGCTTCCCATTGACAAATCCTTTCAAATATAGTGGCTTCATGTGTCGATTCTGGATTGGCTTTTCAAAGACAGCTTGCTTATTGAGCATCAATTGTGCCATTAGCTGTTCGACTTCATCTATCTCTGACAACGCTTCCTCCTGTACAACTTGATCAGCAGGAGCCATAAATTCATTCGGCAAGAAACATACCATGCATGTAGGAGCCGAATGATCATCTTCTTCAGGGCTGTCCTTTCGATGCCATACTGATTTCATCCTAGGCCTTGCTTGCTTTAATTCTTGATTCCTCAAGCGTTGTACTCTTCTCTTTTGGCTTTTCCTTAAGCCAGGTGGACACCATTGCCCTTCTTGCCAAATATACCCATGATCTTCTTCTTCTTCATGATCAACCCACCTGTGATCAGCATGCCTCTTTCTTGGTTGATCATCAAAACGCCGATCATCACTAAGATGTACTCTGCCAATTCTTTCATGGACAGATCGGCGATTGATAGTACCCTGTCTATATTCATCATATCTATCGTTGCATTCAGGGCAATTATTCCATGTAGGCAACTTTAAACCCTCGTTCCAGCAATGTCTGAAGAAAGCACAATCCCAATGTGCACGTTCCTGTTTCCGTGCAAATTCTTCTTGTTCTTCTCTGTACCTTTCTTCTTCATATCTACGCCTCTGGTAGCGCTCTTTTTCTTGCTGTCGTTGCCATTTGTTGAGAAGAATATGTGAAGTGACTCTAGGCTTAGAGGATTTCCCAATTTCAAATTGATCATTCGGGAAACGAGAATCTTTCTTGCGAATTTGTTCAATCGTGACTTGCCGAGTGGGGTCAACTGAGCCACTTTGTTTTGCCTTTTCTGAAGTTAAAACTTTCATCTTCCCTTTTTCTTCAGGTGCAACAGCATTCACCATGTTGTTTGAAAACCCAACCATATTCTGAGGGAACGGATTGCTATCCAATTTCATCTTGTTATCAAACTTCAAGTGTCCTTCTTGTATAGCCTTTTGAATCCTCATTCTAAAGACTACATTCATTGATGGAATGAGAGTTTCTGTCGTGGAATCTGCACATATTCTTTGTTTCCCTGAACCTTCTGAGGAATTCTGTAGGTGTTTCATTATATCTTTGCCTCATGCTAGTCAAATCAACCAACTTCTTCTCAGTGCTGCCAGTGTAGTAATGAGCATGGAACTTTTGCTCCAGATCTTTCCAGGTGCAAATTGATTGAGCAGGCAAAGAGGCAAATCATGTAAACGCTGAACCTATGATGGGGAGACTGCGATGCATGAGGCCATCAGGAATGGCCATGTGCTTGTCTTGCAGAAACTGATGTTGAGGGATAGTGGGTTGGCTACAGTGGTTGATAGGAATGGCGTGTCTCCGCTGTACTTGGCAATTTTGTACAACCGGGCTGACATGGTAGATATCTTGATTAGAGAATCTCCTGATGGTTTGAGGTCACCGGCGTGCTACTGGGGTCCAGATGGACAAACTGTGTTGCATGTCGCGGTCGTTGTCAGCAAAGGTATCACTAATTTTACTTCACTTCTGAATTCTGTAGTATCTTTGGGTTTCAAAACTAGGGGCTTTTCCTTTGGTCAGAAAAAAAAGAAACTCGAAATCTTTCATGTTCGGTAGGACCATAACTTTTACCACTCTGAACTTTGTGTGTTCAGATTCTTATGTAGCACCTTCTGGAAATGTAAATTGAACAGAAAATGTTTTATAAGATAAACAAGCTTTATCCCATTGTTAAAATAATGTTCCAGCCTCTGGACTAGAAATGCTTATATACACACGTAGATTAGTCTAGTCTTCATGGTTATGATTAGTCATGGAGTGCGAACGGGCCTCTAGTTGAGTTGGTTACATGACTCTAGTAGTACTTCTCACTATCTCAGGTCCTAGGTTTGACTCTCTGTGGGAGCTGGGGTTAAAAAAATCCCCTTGTCTGTCCACGCCAAAGCACATGTCTAAGGCCCGGCACAGGCTGTTGTTTGTCTCACACGGGCTACGGTGTTGCTGTGTAAGGGTGGAGCAGGGGTTCGGGAGTTTTCTCGACTTATGTGAGAAGATCTTCTCTTAGCAATAATGCCTGGGGGCTGTCTTATACCCCGCAGGCTGAACTTTTTTTAAAAAAATAAAGTCAAGGAGCATGTTTCTCGTTGAAGCACTAATCTGGGTTTTCCTTCTTTTTATTCAAGAAACTAGCAAGGTGGCCCGCGCAAACAGCGCGGGTAGCTAGCCAGTTTTTATGATAATATTTTAAGTATTTAGAAGTTTTTATAAGTATTTTTAGTTCTTTAAAATATATTTTTGTTGACGCAAAATCGGGCCCACATGTCAGCCTCTTCCTGGTGTCAATTTTTGGTGTTAACAA
>OAMR01000360.1:997970-1008262 GCA_900205405.1 Echinochloa crus-galli
TGAATCAACAATTTTAAGTGTATATGATTTTGGGTATGGATCCAATGATTACATATTTTGTAGAATAAGTTTTTTAGTCCAAACTTCATATGGAATGATTCATGTCTAAACTTTTCAGCAAATATTTTAGTCATATATTTTATATTTAGATTTGTCAGTGAGGACCTATATGCATTCTAATTTTATTTTAGTTATTTTTCATATCTATTTTGTTTTTTCTCAATTTACTTTTATGTGTCCAAGTGTGCCATAGTTTGGGCCAATCTTTTTTTATCTATTGAGGTATCTTTTTACGTGTCCAGTATTGCTTTGACTCAAGATACATGCGGAGTCACTTCAGTTTAAGTTATTGAGTTGAATATGCAATATTTTTCTAAAAAATATGTTTATATAGTATGTGCAACGTGTGTGTATTTAAAAAAATAAAGAATAACACAAAATAATATACTATTTAAGGAAATCGGCCTGATGAAAAAGAGTAGCACACATCTTTCTTTCTGCCTACCCCCACTCTTAGCCCAGTGACCAAGTGGTCCATTCTAGCCTCTTAGGCCTTAATTCAATTTTCTAGCCCCTACATCTAAATCGATTCACTAAGCAACACAATTACTGCACCTTCTCCCATCTATATCACAGTATCATTCTCGTTCTAGAAACATAAAAATAATTTAATTCAACCTTGTAAAATATTTCTTATCGTGATCTATGTTTCTTAATCTATTGATCTAGAAACTTTGTGAGATTGCGCCCTGTTCCTTTCTCCGTTGGAACCAGAAGCGAGCAAGCGTGGTGGTAGTGACTTAGTGGAGGGCACATGTGTTAAGGCCTCAAGAGTTGAGGGCAGCGGTTACACAGTAAGGTGGCCCAAATCTTGTGCTCACCCCTGCTTTAGATGACTTCTTTAGTGTCATAACGTTTTTTCGGTGTTGCGGCTTAGTTTCTTGCATGTGTTGTGGTTCCATCTAGATCTTTATCGTGCTTAGTACAAATCACCTCTCTGACTTAGAACTTATGCTGCTTAAATGGAGAATAGTTGTTTGAGAGTTTAATTTGAGCCTAGTTTATTGTTTTTTCATATGGTTTGAATTTAACTCTGTATATTTTTTAAGCCAAAACTTTATTGTCCATATGTGCAGTCTCTGGTTTTTTGTGCATGTTCAGTTTACTACACTATAAATCCATTAGGCTTACATTTGATGATGCTTTCATTTTCATCACCTAAATCTGCAAGAATGAAATGGCCTTTCACTTTACATTTTTGTTAGATGTCTTACACCGGGGTGTACCTACACCTATCTACCGCTGACAATTTTCACTTGTCAGTGTGCTTCCTTAATGTCAAACTTGTTTGCTCTGATGGATTACCGCAAGACTGGCCATGGTGATTATAAATCCCGGCAACGATTCACTCTCTTCGGATATGGAGATTTTTTCTTTCAGGTTGTGCTCACAACCTTGGTAAATGCCCTAAATCTGAGCACATTTTATTAGTTACATGTGCAAATCAATATGATGTCCTCCGCTCATTGCTCAGTTTCTCTGCTTTATTTTTCCTCTCTTTGCTCCTTATTCCACTATCTCAGTAACAAAGACCATCAAACGGGTCTGAGCGCGGGTAACCCGTTTGATGATCTTACACTTACGCTGGCAAAGACACTAAGTGCTGAGTGCAGCCATGGTGCTCAATCCCGACAGCGATTCGTTCCCTTCGGACAGGAAGAATTGTTCTCTAATGATGTGCTCACAACTTTATTGAACGCTCTAAATCCAAGCACCTCTCATTAGGTACGCGCATAGATCGACGTGTTGTCATTCGCTTATTGTTGAGCATTGCCTCATATATAGAGGAACGTGGTAGGACACATGTGGCTTCATACTGTCCCCACTCGTCGTACTCTATTCTCATCCTCTAAAAGAAATATTCATGCCTAGTCATTGAGATTCTCCGCTATATATCAATGTCTTCTGCACCCGTTATCCTCTATGTCGTATAGTCTATAGCAACTACAAACACGTGAGCCCACCCAAACGGCGACGGCGTCGAACGGCCTCCTGACGGCTGACGATCGCACGTCGACGGCGAGGACTCCTACGGCGGCCAGGGACGACCGCGCGGCGACGGTTGAGGGCCCTTGCGGTGGCCGTGTTCGGCCTCCCGATGGCGGACGGTCGTGCGGCGACGGCGAGGACTCTTACGGCGGCCACAGACGGCTGCGCGACGACGGCGACGGCGTCGAACGGCCTCCTGATGGCAAGGACTCCCGCGGCGGCCATGGACGACCGCGCGGCAGCGGTGGAGGGCTCCCGCAGTGACCGCGGACAGCCACGCGCCGACCGTTGAGGGGTGGCGGTGGACAGAATAATATATCTCATGTTATTTATTTGTGTTTATATATTTATTAATTATATTAGGTCTAGATTTATTGGATTAATATGGATCATTAGATCTTTATAAAATCTGACGGCGTATATTTTTCTCTTTTTTGGATCAACAGAATAATACAGATCGTTAGATCTTCATAAAATCCGACGGTATATATTTTTTCTCCTTTTGAAATAATAAAAAATATGGACCGTTAGATCTTTATAAAATCTGACGGTGCATATCCTTCTCTTTTTTAGATTAACGTGAGAATTTCTTGGCCCTCTCGGCGAACGTGGTGGCTCCTTTTAACACTATTGTACTAATATAATAGATAAGCAATACATGTGCCCAAATCCTGACATAGGCTATCTCACTCAGTAACTCATTACTAATATATGTTTAATTTTTATTCTCGTTGGTAGTGGCCCTTGTTGGGTTTCATTTCTAGCCTATCCCAACTTGATTGGTACTATAAGGATTTGTTGTTATTGTTATATTCAAGAAATAAGAAAGTGCTTGCAACGTTGGGAGCCAACACTTGCGGAAAAGGTCGACATATATGGAAGAACTGCTCTTCAGTATGCAGCATCAGCAAGGGACAATGGAGTGGTGAAACTTTTACTTGGCAACAACTCACTTGCTTACATTCCAGATAAGTATGGTCTGTTTCCTGTGCACACAGCTGCTATAGCCGGCAACACCAATGCTGTCTGTGAATTCATGAAAATATGCCCGAGCTCTGATGAGTTGCTTGACAACAAACAAAGAAATATTCTACACTGCGCTGTTGATAATGGCAGGGTTATGTTAGTGTGTCACATCTGCAGAAACCCAAAGTTCTCAAGGATGATAAATGCGAGGGATGGCGAAGGAAATACACCACTACATCTGGCTGTTAAGCATGGGCGTATAGCGATCTTCTGCCTTCTTATGATGGATCTTAGGGTGAATCTTGGCATTATTAACCACAAGGGATTGATACCTCTAGATGTTGCCTTAATTGAGAGTACCTGGAATTATTCATTTTCATCGGTATGTTCCTAAATCGTGCATTTCTCTCTTGAAAATTTCTTTTTTTTTTGTATCTTAGTATTAATTTCTTTTGGTGCAGGTAATGAATTCTTCCATCAGCATGTGCTTACAACTCTGTGAAGCATATTCCAGCCCATGCCCAGATCTAACAGATAAGCTGTGCTTTGAGGACAAGGAGAAGGAATCCAGTTTTTACACCAGTGTGTCCCAGAGCATTTTATATATCTCTGCACTTATCGCAGCTGGTTCATTCGCTGCTGCTTTCGCTCCTCCTGGGGGCTACATTGCAGAGGGTGTGAATGCTGGAAGGCCAGTACTGGGAGGTTACAATGCATTCCTTGGATACGTTACGGCAAATAGCATGTCGTTCGTTTTATCCACAATTGCGACATGTCTGCTTGTGCATGCCAGTCTAACAAATATATGCATGAGACTTCGCCGCAATTACCTTGCTCTCTCTGCTCTTCTGGCATATGGAGCAGTTCTGCTTATGCTTGCCACATTTTATAATGTAGTAATACTAGAATTGGACCCTACAAACAGCTGGGATGATTATATTATCTTTGTAATCATCATTGTGTTGGGATTTGCTATCACCTATGTCACGGCCATTTTGCCGTTGTCATTTTTGACAGTCCCAGTATGTTTCCGGATCGCAATGCAATTGTGGAGGAGCAAATGTCCCTGGCAGGACATGTTTAAAGTAGTAGTTACAGATATTCCTATTACTTATGGGGCCTGGGCTTTTCTCATTACAGTGCTATCTGTCGTTAAAAGTGCCCTGCCTGGCGGGCAAGTATCCCGCAGCTGGCCCGAGCTTGTGATCCAAGGAGATGCAAACTCTTCGTACCCCACTTGAGGTTTTCGTGAAACTCTGCAGGTTCTGAAATTGCAATTGAGTGTGACATTGGCTTTTCTCAGCTAATGCTGTAATGTTGTTATGTATGAGCAAATTCTGTTTCAATAAGAGAAGCTGTAATCAAGTCCCTGCCACTTTGCTTTGAAACTGTCAGACACCTTTGTCAAGGCCTTAGTTTTGATTGTTATTTGTAACGGGATTTCTTTTTGTGTTGTATTTATTGGATGCAAGATTGTGTTTTCTTCACATGGCAGCAAGATTGAGGTCAAGCTTGATTCTGTGCATACAAAGTCATTTGGTAGCGATTTGTATAACATGTAGATGATAGCAATTGTTGTTGTTTTCTTTTTTGGTCTGTCTATTGATCACTCATGCAAGCCTTCAAATACGCTTGAAGACTGACCAGGGGATGGTTTATTCAGAAGCTGAGATGAGCACGGTGTTGCATGACTTTTTTGAGAGTCTGATTGGTTGCGAGCAGGACCGTCGCCATACGCTTGACCTGCGTGCTCTTGGAGTGGAGCCTAGAGATCTTTCGGCGCTGGAAGAGCCTTTTACCGAGGAGGAGGTCTGGCGAGTAATTCGAGCTATGCCACAAGATAAATCACCGGGGCCTGACGGTATGACTGCTGCCTTTTACCAATCTGCATGGTCGGTGATCAAATGGGATGTGCTTCAAGCGATAAATGCCTTCTACGCTATGGATAGGAGAGGCTTCTGGTGTCTAAATGGCGCCCTACTAACGCTGATCCTGAAGAAACCGGATGCTCAAGAAGCCAAGGATTACCGCCCTATTAGCCTGATACATAGCTTCCCGAAGCTGTTATCTAAGCTATTGGCAAACCGTCTCACACCCTACATGACGGATCTGGTATTATGCAACCAAAGCGCCTTCATACGGGGAAGATCAATACTAGACAACTTCAAATATGTGCAAAGGTCGGCTGCTTTACTGAAGAAGAAGAAAGTCCCGAAGCTCCTGCTCAAGTTGGACATCTCCAAGGCCTTTGACACTGTGTCATGGCAATTTGTCTTGGAAGCCTTAGAGGCTTGGGGATTTGGTACTCGGTGGCGTGATTGGATTTCTATCCTTCTCTCCACAGCAAGCAGGTCAAGCGTATGGCCTGGAGTCACACGAAAGCTGCTGGCTGCACCAACATAGACGAGGACTTCGGCAGGGAGACCCCCTCTCTCCTATGATCTTTGTCCTGGCCATGGACGGGCTCAATCGCCTGTTCAACAAAGCACAGACTGCGGGCGTGCTCCAGCCTATGGGACTGGCAAGTATCAAGTATCATTGCAGCTTCTACGCTGATGATGTGATTATGCTGGCTGCACCTATTGTTCAAGAAGCAAGGGCGATTCATCGCATACTGACAGTCTTTGGTGATGCTTCGGGGCTGAGGACTAACTTGGAGAAATGCTCGATCACCCCCATCTATAGATGTGATGACAACCTGGCAGAATTTCAAGGTATTTTCCCGTGTCCAGTGCTTCACTTCCCGATCACCTACCTGGGAGTGCCTTTGTCTGCTAATGCTGTCCCCAAAGCACATTACCTGCCACTGATTGGAAGGACGGCTGGCAAGCTGCAAGCGTGGCAAGGCCCATTGATGAACAAAAGTGGAAGACTGACCCTCATCAAGTCTACACTATCGGCCATGCCAATTTATCTCATCATGGCAGACAAACTACCACCTAGTGTGCTGAAGGAATTGGATAGTATAAGACGAAATTTCCTCTGGACAGGAACGGAAAAGGCGGCGCGAGGGAAGAACATGGTGGCCTGGCCGACCGTGTGCAAACCGACCGCCTTCGGTGGACTGGGAGTCATTGACTTCAAGTTGGCTGGCTTTGCTTTGAGAACAAGGTGGTTATGGCTGCAAAAAACTGATGCTGATCGTGCCTGGTCGGAGCTGCAGCTGCAGGTGGAACCTGAAGTTTTAGCATTCTTCAGAGCCTCAATCTCAATCACTGTCAGAGATGGTGAACGAACTCTTTTTTGGTTGGACAATTGGATCGACGGCAAGGTAGTCTCTGAGATTTCTCCAACTCTCTACAATACCATTCCTAAACGAACAAGAAACACAAGATCAGTGGCCCAAGCAATCCCGGGGCAAAGATGGATATCCGAGGGGGGCTGACGGTGCCGGTTCTGGTGGAGTACATTCAGCTACACGAGCGCGTCCGAGAAGTGAATCTGGGGTAGGGGATTGATTTATGTCGCTGGAGGTGGACCACCGATGGCAACTATACAGCTGCCTCAGCATACCAGCGAATGCATGAGGGCGGAATACGAATGCAGGGGGCCTCCAGGATATGGAAGAACTGGGCGCCGCCAAGAGTGAAGTTTTTCACATGGCTGGCAGCCAAGGGAAGGCTATGGACGGCTGATCGGCGCCGTCGCCATGGCCTGGAGTCACACGAAAGCTGCTGGCTATGTGACCAGAGCAATGAAACGGCGCCACACATGCTGGTGAACTGCCCCTTCTCACGGCGGGTCTGGTGGGAGGTCGTCTCAGGAAGAGGAGGGCAATGTCAGTTCAATCAGGGCCAGTACACACTCATGAGCTGGTGGTGCAGCCTGAGAAAGCAGCAGCCAAGAGAGAAGAAAAAGGGCCTGGATTCCCTGTTCATGCTCATCGCATGGAACATTTGGAAGGAGAGGAATGCGCGTCCGTTTAGTGCTTCCTCTTCCCTTTGCCAAGACCTAGTTCATCGGATTAGGCTTGAAGCAGACATGTGGGTGTTGGCTGGAGCCAAACACCTAGGTTGTTTCGTTAGCGAGTAATCCCCATACTATAGAGTGGCCTAGCCACGAGTTGCTTCTGCTTAGCAGGTGTTGGTGAGACTAAGGTCCACCGGAGTCATGTAACTTTGAAACATTTGTTTCCCTTCTTCTTAATACAATGATACGAAGCTCTCCTTCGTATTCGAGAAAAAAAACACTAATGCAAAGGGAGAAAAAGAAAACGCATGGAGGACTAAAGTAATCCGACAACAAGAAAGCTTCTTGAAAAGTAGAGACTCCGGACAGAGTCAGAAAGAGTCGAAGAGGCAGAAGGGCCGTTTGGAAATTCTGTCATCTTCATCTCCTTGCTTCGTCTGAAGTCTGAACTCTGTATTGTTTACCTAAGGCCCTCATGGTATTTTGGATGTAGGATTTTTTTTCTAAACCGATGGCGATCCTGTTTGAATAACGAACATCCTGATCTGATCTTTAACCAATTTTAACCCCCAGGTGGCAAAGCAAAACTACAAAGGGCTAGCTCGGCCGTGTTATATACAGCATTCCATGCGCCTGTACGGGTGTACCGAACAGAGAGCGTGCATTGACGCATTACAGCAACGACACCGCGGCTGCGTGCGTGAGCTTGAGCAACCAAAATGTGCACAGTGCACGTGCCGAAGAAAAGCGCATCTATAATTCAATTCCTCAGCCTGAATCACACCAGGTTTGGATTTCCACGTCCGACTCGAAATGCTCACGCACTCCGTTGGATCATATAGTCCGAACATAATACCAAGACCTTTGTGTGTATATATGTTCCTAGCATGGCAACCGATCTCAAACGTGCTACCATACACGAACCAAGTTCTCACAACCAATAACCGTAGATTCAGAGTCGCCGACATGGGAAACCTCTGCTCCTCCGGCTGCAAGGCAGACAAGAAGGCCAAGTCCAAGAAGCCGAAGCCGACGACTCAGCCACCAGCAGCAACGTCGACAACGGAGACGGCGGCGGCCGCGAAGACAACGAAAGATGACGGGGCCGGAACGCCCGCGGTGGCGGTGGGCGCGGCGTGCTCCTACTACGGCGACCAGACTTTAGGCCGTCCTGCAACGGGAATCGGAATCGGAGAAATGTCGATGGGTATGGGCGGGATGGGGGGTGTGGGGTGGTAGTGCTAGTGCACTAGTGCTAGGCTCTTTGTTCCTTATAAATTGTTTTTATTTATAACTTGTAAATACTAATTTTTTCATTTGTTTGTTCAAGTTTTATTATAAATGTCGATCGATCCAAATGTCAAATGTGCTAGTCGTTTTGTGTGAAAAATTGAAAAACCGGACCGATCAGCACCGTAGTTCGACGCTTTGATCGGGCCCTGGTTTCAGTGCAGACCTCTCGCGCGATAGCGCAGACCAGGGCAGCCCACGATCCAGGCTCCGGCCCATGATAGTCTCGTTTTTCCCTTTCGTCTCCGGGGAGCGGCGTAGAGAACGTAGGAGAAGTGCGGCGTCGCGAGCGGCGCCCTACGCCCCGAGGTCAGTACTGCGACAAGCGATCGCACCTGTGGCTCCGCCCATGCGGCAGGCTGGGCAGCCGGCTACGATGCTAGGTCCGGTAATCCTCTGCCCCATATTCCTCGCCCTCTATTTGTCCTTTTGACTTGGGGATTGGGGAGGGTCAGGTTTAGTGAAAATTGAATGTTGATTGGAGTTTTGAAGCTCATGCTGTAATTTTCTCTGTATTAGTTTCTCATACCAATTGATTTTGAACTCTCTGTATTGCAATTGCAACTATGCCTAATTTCGCAGTTAGGGAAGTGGTATGCCCCTTGTGATGAATCTCATCGTTGCTCACTATCCTAGCAAAAATTTTAGATCCAGTACTACTCCACACAGAAGTGGTGTCAGGCATCTATTATTGATGCAAATATGGTTCTGGCTTGGCCTTGGGCGTGCTGGAATCTCTTTTGGTTGGTGCAATTTGAACGCATGCCCAGCCTATCAACTTCGTTGTCGTAGGTGAAGCGTTCCCTCGAAAGAGACAACTTAATGTGACACAAATACCAGTCCCAGGATGCTAATTCACATTATTACAACTGATGATTCAGTACATAAAAGACATTACGGGTGACGGTAGCATTGTAGCGCTACTAAAAACAGAACTAGAGCTAAACTCCAGATAACAAGGTTGACAACAAAGAGGTCTTCATCAGAGCGGAACGACATGCGGCTTCAAGCGGGTGACCCTAACACACAGGCAAAGGTTGGGTGCAGAACGAACCCCCCCTAAGCAACGTCCTCGGGGACAAAGTCTGGGTCCTCCTCTGTAACAAATTAAGCAAGGGTGAGTACATACGTACTCAGCAAGCACAAACACATCCACGGAAGGAATATAACAGAAGTATGCTAGGAAAATAATCAAGGACAGGTTCAAGGTTTATTTGCAATAAAGCTAACTTTTACACATGCAGGGGTTTGTTTTATAAACAGACTTTCACAACCAAATTTTATTAGTGGCATCAATAAACATAGTTGTCTGTCTCACGATGAGACCAAGATTTTCATGCTACCGGACTTCCCATCCGTCGTAGCCACAGACAAAGTTCTTCCCAAAACAACTCACACCATAACTCATTCCCAAAATAGAGGACTAGTGAAGTGACCAAGCCGTAACTCGCCCAATACCGTGGACACGGCTATCCGGATAGGTTTTAACTCTGCAGAGATGTACAACCACAAGTAGGCTACCACAACATGAACACCTTAGTGCCAGTGTAGCTCCTTCAAAGCCATTACCCACCATAGCTAAACTGACAAGTTACCACAAAGCGACCAGGGTGCTAGCAACCTACCAACGAGGTTCTACCCAGGGCATATTTCACATAGATCGTATCCCCGTCTCCATGGCCCTTTGTTGCTCACCAGCACACCACATAACCAACAGTTTAACTAGTGGGATTTATGCTAGGCCGTTGCCACATACAACGGTCGAGTGGTGGTACAATAAAAAGGGTTAGGCTAGATGACACATCAACATCATCCCAAAACTGTGACAGGACAGACATCTCCCACCGTGCTCAACCATAGAGGCTCGAGCGCACCTCGGCATTCCACACAAGGAATACCGTCTGTCTCATCCCGCACGGATATTCATTTTATTCATCAAAAAAATCCACTTTTTATTTTAAAGCACACACGCGGTTGCTTTTGTAAGCATCAGATGATTTTAATAGAGAGTATAACAGTAAAACGGTCCTGAGCATTTCTAGCAGTGACTAACATTCAAACAGAGCAATGCCATATTC
>OAMR01000360.1:1008407-1028338 GCA_900205405.1 Echinochloa crus-galli
GGGATTGCACTTGCCGTTCTCCCAACCCTCGGGGGATTCCTGCCCGGGGTCTTGGTCTCCAAGCTCCTGCTCGTAACCCGGCTCCTCCTCGAGTCCTTCCTCGGTCACAGCGTGGTCTATGGCACACACAAGCAAGCATACAATAAATAAAAGAAAAAAATAAAGTTTTTACTGAGCTCCGAAAGAAAGAATAGAGAGTAAAAGGAAAGGATGGCGAGAGGGTTATTTCTGAGAAGGAACTGGATGGCTTGGCGGAAATATAGTGGTGATCATTGTGGTGGAGTTTGGGGTCTGTTATCCAGAAATAAAGTTTTTCACGCTGGTTAACCGGCAGAACTTCTGGTAACATTTGACAGTGTACTTCTCCATCAGTTTTTATGCCTGCTTTCTAACGAATCCGTGCAAGGTGTTATTCGGTTTCGTGTTGCTAAATGGCATTAGCCAAACATGTGTTTCGTAGATGTCTGATATCAGTGTCACACCATCACAAATTCACAATTGGTGCAAGTTAAAAAAGAGTACAAATTCACAACTCCGCTGGAAACTTCGACTCGTGCAGAGAGCAAAGAGCGGCTTTCGAGCCGTAAAAATAAAAATTCCCCAATCTTCACCCACATCCACCCCCACCCCGAAATCAAAGGCCGTAACCGCCCTCCGGCGTTCCGCCGCCTATTCAAACCCCCAAACCCTTCCCCGTTCCCTCCCGTTCTTCCACCACCGCAATGGCCGCATCCTCCTCCTCCCGCGGCGGCGGCGCGGGCGACGACGACGAAGAGCCCTACCTCCTGGGCTTCGTCGTCTCCAAGATCGTCGGGATGCGGCACTACCACGCCAGGGTCGCCGGCCGCGAGACCGTCGGCCTGGTCCGGCAGCCGCTGAACAGGTACGACGAGAACGCCATCGCCGTCTTCAACGCCCGCGACCAGCAGGTGGGCCACCTCCCCGCCCCCGTCGCCAAGGTGCTCGCCCCGCTCCTCGACTCCCAGCTCCTCACCGCGGCGTACGGCATCGTGCCCCGCTTCGACTCCAAAATCAACGGCAAGCCCTTCAGCCTCCCCTGCCAGGTCCACCTCTTCGCGAGCCCCGACGCCGCCGCCGTCGTCCAGGCCGCGCTCCACGAGGCCGACCTCGACCTCATCCACACCAACCACCCCGAGTTCGCCCTCTCCCAATCCGCTGCGGTCATGGAGCAGACCAAGAAGCCCGACCGGGACGTCGATAAGCTCTTCTCGCTCGTCGGGGGCAAGGAAGGGAAGGCCCGGATTCAGCCGATGGAGGCGCCGGGGGATGTCGTGCTATCGGAGCTGTTCGACCACCAGAAGGAGGCGCTGGGGTGGATGGTGCATCGGGAGGAGACGGACGACCTGCCGCCGTTCTGGGAAGAAACTGAAGATGGGGGATTCGAGAATGTGCTTACCAATCAGACGACGAAGGAGCGGCCGCCGCCACTGAAGGGCGGGATTTTCGCTGATGATATGGGGCTAGGGAAGACCCTCACGCTGTTGTCATTAATTGGAAGGACAAAAGCTCGCAATTTGGGTGTGAAGAAGGCTAAAGGGGCGAAGAGGAGGAAGGTTGAAAATGCAGGGGATGGACCACGGCCTACGCTCGTGGTGTGCCCGCCCTCGGTGTTCTCATCTTGGGTGACACAACTGGAGGAGCACCTAGAACCAGGCAGCTTGAAAGTGTATATGTACCATGGCGATCGGACAAGAGATAAGAAGGAGCTGTTGAAGTATGATCTCGTTCTTACCACTTACAGCATCTTGGGGACAGAATTTGAGCAGGAGGACTCACCGGTGAAGCATATTGACTGGTTCCGTGTGATTCTGGATGAAGCCCATGTGATCAAGAATTCTACAGCACGGCAGACAAAGGCGGTGATTGCTCTGAACGCAGAGAGGCGGTGGGTGGTCACTGGAACGCCTATTCAGAACAGCTCATTTGATTTATACCCGCTCATGGCATTTTTAAAGTTCCAGCCTTTCTCAATCAAGAGCTACTGGCAGAAGTTGATCCAGCGCCCCTTGGAGAAAGGGAATAAGGCTGGATTGTCACGGTTACAAGTAAGTTAACACATATTTTCCTTTCTTAACTCCCACTGCATAAACCATTTTTATCATTGGACAACTGGTAAGATCTGGGAACTAGAAAGTATGGGCATCTGCATCAAATGCTCTCGAAGTACTGCCCAACTGATTAGATTCTTTGTTGTGAAATATGTTTACTCAAATACTCACATTTAAAACGTTTTCAATGGTATACAGTCGATTCGATCCATTCAGTCGCCGAGTCATGCCCTCTATCAAGGCCGGAAAAGGAATGCCATTTTTTTCGGCCTGAACCGGCCTAGTCTATGATCAGGTCTAGCTTGTGGTAGCTTCTCCTACTGTCTTTATAGTAACTTAGGATCGATCTCTCTGCTTGTAAGAGGATGAAGCCAGAACTCTACATTATCAAAAAAAAAAAAACTCTTGCAAGTTGTAACCATCTATATGCATGCTAAAAAAACAAACAAAACCTCTAACATATGTACAACAAGGACACCGATCTTTATATATGTGCTCTACAGTCCTTTCTGATTAGTAGTACTAACAGCAGCTTAACAAAAAATTTTACAGCGACAAGATCGAAGTTGCCACAGAACACGTACACGCCATCCTCCCAGATGGCCAACCAGGCAACCAGCAAACATCAGGCGCAGCCTCTCAATATCTCGGCGAGCCCCTTCCGCTGCTCGTCGGTGAGGTCCTCCGGGAACACGACCTCAAACTTCACCATGAGGTCCCCGCGCGCGCCCTTCTCCCCTCCGGCGACGGGCATGCCGCCGCCCTTGACGACCTTGACGTACCCGGGGCAGATGACCTCGTCCCTGAACGCGTACCGGAACCTGTCGCCGCAGAGCAGCCGGAAGGAGAGCTGCCACCCGGTGAGCGCGCTCACCAGCGGCACCCGCGCCCTGAGCACCAGGTCGTCGCCGAGCCGCTTGAAGCGCCTGTGCTTCCGCTCCGACACGACGAACACGGCGTCGCCCGTCAGGCAGCCCGGCCGCTCGTCGCCGGCGCCCTCCAGCGTCACCGCCGCGCCTTTCCGCATCCCGGGCCTCACCCGGATGGTCTGCGTCACCTCCTTCTTGGTGATCAATCTGCCAGCCAGAAATGTAGTACATACGAGGTTGGTCGGATCAATCGATGATCAGTCGCGTGAAATCTGAGCATGCATGGTAAGCCGTCAGTCAAATCAGTGGCGCGAGAAGCTAGCTAGTGAGCTAGCTAGGGGAGTGCGGCGTCACTGTCTGGACTCTGGAGCCCTATCGTTGCTCGATCGATCGCCACGGCCAGCATCCTCACATGGAGGCAGGCAGTATGCATTACGCACCACCTAATGCACAAAAGGACCACTTCTGATAGGTGCAGCCTCCAAAAGGATGGAAGGCGTTCTAACAAACATGGAAAGAGTCAAGGTAAAGGTTTGGGACACTGAATAATATTGTGGAATAGGCTTGTTCCACCATTCCAGCTTCTGAATGTTTTGTGATAAATATGGCATGTGACTAGCTGTAGAAACTCAATAACCCCATACATAACCTTAAAGGTTGTATAACTGAATGTACTGCTTCAGTGTTTCTTTTAATGTGGAGAGCTGGCTGAGATTCTGTGCCATAAAGGCACCACATATTTCAGCATAAATTGGGTTGGTGTGATGGTATCAAGGTAACAGCTCTGCTTGCAGCTCCTCAAGCTCTGAAACTTGCATTCATCCATAAGTTAAATTGTGCAGAGATTCCTTATTGAAATGAAAGTAGGTTCGTGTTTTAATTAATCTTAACCTATTATTATCTTTATTATACGTACATAGATGACAGATGTTGGCAAGTAACAATAAAACTGACAAAATGATTTCTCACTCCTTTTTTTGGCTACTATAATAAGGACTCACTGAACACAGAGAGTTATGTTCTGAACGCAGAGCTATGCATGTGTTTGCAGAGTTGTGGTGGAAATACTTTCAGACGATATTGTCGTGAAGAGTGCAAATATCTTCAAGAAAACGAAATGCTAGCTCAATTTCCGAAGAGCACCGCCAAAAAGGCTCTGCACCGTACCGTGTACCCGCAAAATTAAAAAAAAAAGGCACTACACTACACGTCGTCGGTCGTCCTCGGATACGCCATATACGTGAGTTAAATGGCGACGAATGTTGTCAGAAACAAAGTTTCAGAAACCGCACATACTACACGGATGTCTCTATTCGTTCGCGACTTCACGTACACGTCATCAATCGTAGGCGAGCGCGACGGCTTACCCGTTCTTGGTGACGACGTCGCGGGTGTACCTGACCTCCTTGGTGCAGCCGCTGCAGAGCTCCTCGAGGGTGCACTCCACCCTGCGTTCCAGCGGCGGCGCCTTGCGCACCACGTAGCTGGAGAACTCGGCGAACGCGCGCCGGCCGCCGCCGCCGCCGACGCCGACGTTGCTGCAGGCGCTGTACACCGCAGGGCTTCTTCTCGCCCCGCCGTGCCGCTCTCGCCACCGCCGTGGCGACGGCGTTCTTCTCACCGCCGCCGCCGCCGCGGTCCTTCTCGGCGGGCATGGTCCTCCCGCCGTCGCCGCCGCGCGCGGGGAACACCGCCCTGTTCTCCTGTTGGTCCAGCAGCGCCTGTGCGAAAGATAGAAGAGGGTCATGAACACATCGAACTCTGTAAAGATCGAGTAACAGGGTCATGTTATGGATATCGGTGGCAGTTGTCACCTCGTAGGCCTCGGTGATGGCCTTGAAGCGCGCCTCGGCGTCGGGCCTGGACTCCGGAGGGTGCTTGTCGGGGTGCCATTGGCGGGCCAGGGTCCTGTACGCCGCCCGGACCCCCCGCGGGGACGCGTCCCTGGCGACGTGCAGGATCTCGTAGTAGAGCTCCGGCGGCGGCTTGTTCCCCATCGCCCCCCGGTCGCGCGCGAGAGGCGGGGAAAGAAACGCGGGTGAACGGACGGGCGGACAGCCGAGACGTACTGGGCGAGTGATCGAGAGAGGATTCAGGAGGTCGTGTACTAGCTCACAGTCACAGATGCGTGGCGGCTTTGTAGGGATAGATGGGGTACGTGATGCTCTCGCCTGCTTAATTAATTGGACTGCCGAGACCGAGCTGAGGGATAAAGAGGGAGGAGACGGAGATCGAGCGCGACGGGGGTGTCCGGCCGGCTCAGCAGCACCGGTTGGTGCGAGGTAGTGCATTACTACTCCGTACAAGCTAGTGTGGGTGTATGTACAACGTGCAGGCCACGGGGCCACGATGATCGATCTGAGTCGTCGTCCCTTGTCGGAACGTGGGGAGGACGCGCGCCATCGCCATTCACGCCATGCTCCGGAGGGTGAGGTCGTCTCTGGGAGATCGATGGCGCATGCAGCAGGGAGGAGGGGGGCCGTGCCATGTGTGGAACCTGCCATGCGTGCTGGAAATGGAGCAGTCACTGCGTGCCTGTATTCACGTCGATCGTCAGATCTACTACGTACTGCAACGCAAGTCGAGGCTCGAAAGGGGAGGGTAGCTAGATTTTGATTTTTGAGCTCCGGATCCAGCCAATTCCTCCTCCTCGATCATGGACGGACTCGTGGCCAGCACTCAAGTACGTTATCCCCGCGTGTTCCCCGTCAATATATGGGAGGATACACGTTTGCCCGCCGGAGCTGTACGTCCGGAAGCGTAGGTACAGCTCCGGGCGCTGTCCGTTTGCGCCGCGGTACTTGTCCGGACCGTGCCACGACCAAGGACGCGCGCAGGAGGCTCTGGCGTTCTGCAATTGAATCAGCTATACTGGCGAGAACAGTGGAGCGCCCAGCAGTTAGCGACGCCCGGCCAGTTCGATGGCCATGCATGCATTATATTGCAGGATTTGCAGGAGACACAGGGGCAGAGGACCGTCGTGGCCTCGCGATCATGATTATTTCACCGATCTGCCGCGTGCGGAAATACATACGTACTGATCGGCTGATCGCAGGCACTAGCTCGTACATGGTACAGTACAGTCTCGTGCGTACGTTCCGTGTCCGTCCCTCAGGGCAAAACGGTCGGAAATAGTTCTCTCATTTCCCCGGCCTCGGGATGTGATGCCTAGTGCACGGCGACGGTACGGTGCTCCCTCTTAGTTCGGCAGGTTTCCGTCGAGATCCAAATCTTCCAATCCAAGCACGTACGCTAGCTTCCGTAAGTTACCGTATGCTTCTGATCGAACGTTGGTTCAGGCTCCAGATGTATCTGTTACTATCTCTGGACATACTATATATACTGGTACTTACCTGCATGCATATATGCACGGTCGTGACTCACTGGCTCAGTCAATTGTGTCAGTTTACTCGCGTGGTCTGCTCCTGCTCCTGGTGTCCAGTATACCTTGAGAGCTCTGTAACTTCTGCCAAGATCCAAACAGGCAAACACGCATGTGTGCCTGTCGAAAGTGGGGGTACCAGGGGGAGCGAAAATGAACCTCCTGAAATGAGAGTACTCATTGGCATCCAAATCTCTGACGATACGTCTGCCGAGTAGAGCCATTTAATCCGTCTGAATCTATGAGTAATATCTAGCTTAATTGCATTACTAATAATAATGTAGTGTAATAGCATTATTTACACCTCCATCCGCACACACACACATTTTTTTCGAAACAATCACACACACATTTTATTATCTAAAAAGGCTTAGGTATACTACACTCAAGTATTTTTTCCCCTTTTTCCCGCAATCAATCTTTCCACGCTTAGGTCTTGATCCTCTCTCTATATGGACACAAGATTCTCTTCTTCCTCCACCTCCTATTTTATTTCACCGTGATCATCTTTACCCTATGACGCCCTCGTCCCGCTCTCCTAACCCCATCCTGGTCCTGGCAGCTCCCGCCGCATTACTAGTTACTACTAACTCGGCTCTGCTAGGTAAATTTTCGTGGTGCCACAGCCTGATCCTTTCTAACTAGTTGACCTCCACTGTCGCGGCCACCAGCGTCCCGATCCCCTGCATCTGCCACCACCGCTAGATTGGCATATCTACTTGGCCTCCTCCTAAGCCCAGAGTCTCGAGGAGAAAAAAAAAACCTTCCTCTAACTCCACCGGCCAGAGCAACGGAATTGAAGGCAAAGGAAGGGCAGGCCGGGCAAAAATTAAAAATGGAGGAGAAGGGAAATAAACGAAATGTATAGCAAAGCCAAAGCATATTTAAAATCAAATGAAAAAAATAGGATGTCGGAGTCATAGAGAGCATAGAAGATAGGGACCACTGTACAAGGGCCAAGAGAGTAGAACTGCTTGTAGGTAGGGAGTCACTTCAGCCCCTCACAAGAATGTGAAAAGCTAAATGAACTAAAGAAAATATATCTTGAAGAAATGAAAATTTAGGATTCTTGATCCACATCCGTGAGGTATTTTCAGCTTACACGTCGAGCACTTATCACCTAGAGCCAATGTGGACAACTGGACACACAACATGTGGGAAAAATTAGTTGCAGTCACAAAAAGGATGCTAACCCCACGAGCAGCTAGCTCATACATTTGTGCTTGGTTTCTTTGCTTTCTCCATGCAAATGTGGGGATATGGTTCTTTAAAAAACTTTAATTAATATTTATCAACTTGTCCTTCATATATGCTCATCGATCCATACCCTATAATGGATAGAATTATGGCAACAGGTAATTAAAATATTCTCACTTGATAATGATTTCTAGGTCTGTGTGATCCAGGTTAGATGCGCGAGAGAATGTGATGACCTTTGGCACGTTCCTGCAGTCACAATCATATAAAAGCAACATCACCTCCTACTCAGGGATGGAGCTATAGAAAAAATAGGGATGTATACATGATGTTCGAACAACAAATAAGGTGAAGATTCAGGAATAATATAACTGATTTAATTTTTTTCGTGTGACCGCACCCAGCGCACCAACAACGTAGGTCCGCCCCTACATCCTAGGTAAAAATTAGTTCACCAAGAAATTACAGCAAGTAGGCATATGTCATTTTCTATATATCTCCATTGATTTGATTCTCCTCGTCCTTGATGTCTTTGATATTTTTCCCTTTTTGTTAGCGTCAGTGAAATGACCTGATGTAACATGCATGAAAGATACAGCCACTCAAAATGGATGGCTCGGAGCCACCATCCTTAATTCTGAATCCCCAGATTAAGGCCTGTGGTTTGTTGTTATTCATTGGAGTGTCGGCAGAAGGTGAAAATTCTGAAAAAGAAAGTATGTCCGAACAAAATTTTCAATCAAAGAATTTCCAAGACATCATGAACAACGGGTAGAAGTTTTAGCAGAGTAAGGCCACTCGGTTGTTTTAGCGGTAACTTGATCGACTTGCCTCATTACCTCTCGGTTGATCCCCTTGGTCATGAACTCATGATGCGTAGCGTTGCTCGTCCACCATTGTAGTTGTGCTCGTCGATCTTCATCTACATTGACACTGGCGTGACATCCTAACGAACTGCTGGCACCACCACCCTTCCCATCACCTCCTAAGTCAATTTTCATAGTGACCTTGTCCTCCTTCATGTCTTCAGGCTCCCCGGTGCCTTGTACTGCCGTGCCGACCGGTTGACTCGTGAATCTTGATGGCCCTGCTTCTACTGCAAGACTGGCTACCATTGTAGCCTTCCCTCTAAACCCTCTACTCTCTGATGAAAATCCCAATTCTAGGGGACGAGCATCGGTTCAGGTGGTCAGCTCAATTCTGTTTGATTCCCCCGCAGGTCATGTTCCTGGTAGCTAGAGTGCAAAACGGACTAGTCGAGGCTTGAACCTCGGTCTTCATATATGTCAGTTTCTCGGGGTGGCAGAAAGATGAGGATCTATCCCTGGCATCTACATTCTAATATTAAAACTGTAAAAACTCTAATCCTAACGTCACTAGAGGAGCTCATCGTTGTTAGAAAAAACAAGTTCTAGTTGATCAGAAATCACCAGGTATGATCGTGCAATTCAAAACGCTTTTCTTTTTTTTTACTGTCCCAAATTATCCCTGATCGGTGCATAGTTTGCCTAGTGGAAGCGGTGTGCCATCATAAACGCAAAACTATGTTTATGTTCAGGTCTAAATTTGAATCCGATAGTTTGTTTGTTTAGGAGTCCTTTTAGTATTTTAGAAATCATGAACACCGTAAATGTAACCTTTAGAGTATGGAATCTTATGTAAACAAATGAGAGCTCTATAAATCTGAAATCAGATTTTTTTTTCTTTTAGAATCAGATAAATTGAGTGGCTGGTACCTAACCGTTCACTTCTACACTTGTGTGGCCAGTTTTTCTGCCCCCGCCTAAACATTAATAAATCGAAACATAACATTCCAGAGAAACGAACGATGAAAAAACATGAAAGGAGTTTGAAGTCAACTGAACGAAATGAAACGGAGCCAAACCATACAAAATGTTGTGTAGCAGGCAGGAATGTTAACTGGACTAGGCTGCGGGAGACGTTTGGAGTGGGCTGATGGACCAATCATCTCCTTTACCTAATATAAAAAAGAAAAAAACCAACGATCTCCTCCTGAGCCCACCACGCAACGCGGAGGTGGCGAAACGGGAAAATCTCGTGGCCCTCGTCGTCTCCAGTGACGGCGGTCGCCGCGGAGCTGGTTCGGCGGCCGCGCCGCGCCCTCGCCACTGGCTCTGGGGGTGGCATCCGACTCGCCCTCGGGCGTCGCCACTCGCCTTGGCGGGCGAAATGTGCGTCCTGTGGTGCGGTATCGCCGGGGAGCTGCGACTGCGACTGCACCTGTAAGTTGGTTCCTCCATCCCCTTTGTTGATTCGCATCGCTCCTAAGATAATATCGGATTTCAGCACTCGGCAGGTGTCTTTAGATGCGAGCGTGTTATTTCCAAAAAAAAAAGATGCGAGCGTGTTTCCTTATTCTACTCAGTAGTTCTTTACAGCGCATGGCCGTATGGTATATTGATATACCTTCGAAATGGCTTAGATCTCATATTTCAATTCACAAGAACGAACTGTCGCTCGATTGCACATACATATTAGTTCATTTCAAAGCAACGCCTAGATGTAACCTGTGAACTATGCCTCGATCTATTAACTGTTTGCCTAAAAATACCTGGTCTTTGTTTTGTCTTCTCCTTTCTGCTGCCTTTGCCATCGAACAGAACAGATTCAATTTGTTATTTTGTTTCCTGCGTTGTATACTTGCTTGTATCTTGTATCGACAACTTGCAACAACTAGAAGGGATTTCTGAGCTCCAGGGCACGGATCGCCTCAAAATTTGGCAGGTTTTAAGGGAATACAACACAAGTCTTACCCAAACAAGCCTGTAGCAGTGAACAAATAATTACACACTAGTAACAAGGCAGCATATTATGATGTATCATTCAGCGGTTGCATATATACTATAACGACGACGAGTTTGAAGTCAACTGAACGAAATGAAACGGAGCCAAACCATACAAAATGTTGTGTAGCAGGCAGGAATGTTAACTGGACTAGGCTGCGGGAGACGTTTGGAGTGGGCTGATGGACCAATCATCTCCTTTACCTAATATAAAAAAGAAAAAAACCAACGATCTCCTCCTGAGCCCACCACGCAACGCGGAGGTGGCGAAACGGGAAAATCTCGTGGCCCTCGTCGTCTCCAGTGACGGCGGTCGCCGCGGAGCTGGTTCGGCGGCCGCGCCGCGCCCTCGCCACTGGCTCTGGGGGTGGCATCCGACTCGCCCTCGGGCGTCGCCACTCGCCTTGGCGGGCGAAATGTGCGTCCTGTGGTGCGGTATCGCCGGGGAGCTGCGACTGCGACTGCACCTGTAAGTTGGTTCCTCCATCCCCTTTGTTGATTCGCATCGCTCCTAAGATAATATCGGATTTCAGCACTCGGCAGGTGTCTTTAGATGCGAGCGTGTTATTTCCAAAAAAAAAAGATGCGAGCGTGTTTCCTTATTCTACTCAGTAGTTCTTTACAGCGCATGGCCGTATGGTATATTGATATACCTTCGAAATGGCTTAGATCTCATATTTCAATTCACAAGAACGAACTGTCGCTCGATTGCACATACATATTAGTTCATTTCAAAGCAACGCCTAGATGTAACCTGTGAACTATGCCTCGATCTATTAACTGTTTGCCTAAAAATACCTGGTCTTTGTTTTGTCTTCTCCTTTCTGCTGCCTTTGCCATCGAACAGAACAGATTCAATTTGTTATTTTGTTTCCTGCGTTGTATACTTGCTTGTATCTTGTATCGACAACTTGCAACAACTAGAAGGGATTTCTGAGCTCCAGGGCACGGATCGCCTCAAAATTTGGCAGGTTTTAAGGGAATACAACACAAGTCTTACCCAAACAAGCCTGTAGCAGTGAACAAATAATTACACACTAGTAACAAGGCAGCATATTATGATGTATCATTCAGCGGTTGCATATATACTATAACGACGACGAGGCTCATGTTCATTACCTGTTTTACCACTACTTTTGACGGACACTGTGTTCACCGTTATTTGTTTCGGGTTGCCTCCCATTTCCTCAAAAAGGACCAGAACATTTCCTTGAGGTTTTAGAAATTGCCGTGGTATGTGATACCTTCGGAATTATGTAACAATGGCATGTAGCTTGTGAGATTACAGTTATAAGAAAGAGAAGAATGTGGCGCTGAAATGGACTGAGTCTAAGAATAGGAACTAACTATACTTACAATGATTGAGATGGATTGCCGCTAGGAGCCTTGAAGGAGACCCAATACCGTCCAATGCTCTCTCCATTGATCCATACTTCGCCCTTCCCCATACCAGCAAGGTTCAGTGCTACTGGATCATTGCCCGCTGGTGTGGCAAATGTTGTCTGGATCACAGAACAGATGATTTCAGAATTACTTTGACATTTAGCAGAAGGTTACAAACAAGTTGTTCTGTACTTTCTGTACCTTGTACCAAGTAAGTGGATGATATGTTGTATTGTTAATAGTTGCCCATTCAATATTGTGTGATCCTCCTTGTGTATAAATGTGGCTCCTCTCCCCAAATAAGCCAACCTGCGTTTAAGTAATAAGCTTGAAATGAAGCATCTATTTTTTTTAACTCATTATTTTAGTTCTGGTTGACTAGGATTTACTTGGTAACCCCATAGCCTATTGTTGAGCAGTTGTTCTGGCTGTTTGCCCTTTTGTATGGTCACTTTCCGGATTCCATAGACTCTCCTTTCCATGTGAGCGCCAGAGTCCTTTAAGTCAATAGATGAAAACTCAAATTAATGCATTTGTAGTCACTCAAAGTCAATTAGTATTCAACCTTACGTCCTTCAGTCTCAACATTATATGTTAAGTTGCAAACCTATTATTTTATCTCAGTAGTAACCAAGTACAAGCACATGCTTTATGTTTGAAAGCCCAAAGTACAACATAATGATTGTGTCCCTTGTTAGTTCATTTCATAATTCACCACTAATTTATAATACTTTGTTTATTTAGCTCAGTATATATGGTAAGCTGCATGGTTTGTACCGGTGATCCAACCATAACATTTAGCAATGATATGGTGTTTTGTCCTTCCTTTAGAGAAATGCACGTCTTCAGAATTATATTATCACCTTCATTATAACTCCCATGCACAGATCCTAAACATAGAATGGAAGAGTCAGTATTAAGGGTGAATTGTGACTAGAAACATAAAGCATCATTTGTAAAATTTAAAGGAGAATATAGCATAATCAGAACTGACATGATCAGCGTGAATGTGATTAATTATTTATATTTCATAAAAGTATACTAAAAGAAGCTTGGAGAACCCACAGTTATCTTATAGGATACTGACCTACATATTGGTCATTGACAAAAGCATGCACCATATGTGCACGTGACTCAACGCTGAGAAACACAAGCTGGCCATCACCAATTGGTCTATATTCATGGCTGCATTTAAGCGAATTTCCCATATCATACATTAAACATATTCAGTGAAGAGAGGTGATCAAGGTGAAAAAGGCAAAGGATGAACCACAGAGAACATGGTATGATCATACCTGACAGTGTACCAGAGATAGTCTGTTTCATCCTTAGTTGCTGAGAGTTGTTCTAAGAGCTGGCTTTTAGTGTACATAGCCTTTTTCACGTCTAAAGGAATTTGTTCTTTGAATGCCTTCCAAGCATTAATGTCACTGAGAGATTGTACTACTTCAGCTGTTCTTGAACCACGCTGAGCCTTTGTCTGTGATAAAAATAATTATAGTAATGAGAATTATTATTGATGTCACTTGCCTATTATATATTTAAAAGAGATGATGCCCACAACAGAATGTTGGCTACTCACCTTGGCTGTTTCATAAACTACTCTTCTGCAATCTGAGAGAATGCTGATTGATTTAGGAGCCAGTTGAAAAGATATATGGCGAAATATTACTTTTGGCATTTGACTCTTATCAAAATTGACCAAGAAAGCCACACACTTCGATTCTGTTTCAAACACGTGTGCCTGGAGTACATCATAAATTATGTGTTTATCTCTTGTAATTCATTGAAACAAATCATCTATGTTATTGTTGGTGTCATATCACCTCTTGTTCTTGACCTAACGAAAAACTGGAGTACTTTCCAAATAGCAGCGGTTCTGATGACTGATTGACGGCCGCATGCAGTTCTTTGAGATGACCCCATGTAGGTTGCCATATTAAACCTGTATAAATGGTGTGCTCAAATTAATTTGAGCTATTGTAGATAATATAGTTGTGTAAATATGTTTAGCACTATGTGTAAATATTATGGTACCATATTCATCAATAGGAGCTCCATCGTAGTAGCTTGTTGTTACATATGAGGAAGCAAACCTCCCGAAGTTTGTTCCTCCATGGTACTGTATCATGATCAGCAGGACAAGTTACACAATTGTTGTGATTGAAATGTTGTATGTTTTTGGACGTACATACCATGTAGTAGTTCACGAAGCTTCCTTTCTTCCCTGCTATAAAAAGAGCAACCGCGAAGGCAATGTCTTCTGGAGATCTTAATTGTGTATCACTGCCGTATGTACGGAAGCTGGATTAAGATACAATCCACCATTAGACCCTTTTTGTACCATCAATATTAGAAGATCTAATACTAAGGGACAACAATGTCATTATAACAAACCGATATGTCCAATTTTCTGTCCACAGTGCAGGCTTGTTCGGTGAGTTTGGTCCTACAAACGTTTCTCCGCAAATGAGCCCATTGCAGGAATTTATCTAGCCATGAGTTTGATGTTAGACTGTTGGATTTTTCAGGTAGCCATGTGTAAATCAGGTGAAAGAGTATAGAATGGACACTCACAACTGGATCTGGAGCATCATCTTGCTTGCACATCATCCATGGAACTCCTGTCTGGAGATTTACAGCCATTGCAGCTGCCCAACGGACATAACGTGGTCCACTTGAGCCAAATGCAGGCTCAACCATCTGGTACTCATTCTCAATCTGACATGTCAAGTAATGTAATTAGATGACTAGCATGTCAAAATATCAAATTTTGCTGCAACTATATATTCAAGTTGTCCTGACCTGAGAAATGATGATAGGTCCTCCTTGTGGGTAATAAAGTCCTTCAAGTTTCATCATGTTTACTATCTGTGTGACAAATCTTTGCATATGTTGCTGCATTGATCAAATACAAATAATTAGTGTAATGTATTAAAAGACATTAATTTTGATGAAATCACTTATATGAAACTACTTAAGCAGTTTTCTTAAGAATCATGGAAAATCACCAGCCACAGTTTGCAGGTAATGAGTTCGCTAACCTCAACAGGTTAGGTATTACCTTAAAGGGTTCATTGTCGCTCCGGAAGGCAATGTTTGGGACATCATGTAGCCAAAACGGGAAGCCTCTGCATGAACAAAATACATTTATTCAACATTAGTTGATATACTCCCTCCGTTCCAAAATATAGGTCGTTTGACTTTTTAAACCACAAGCTTGACTCGCTCGTCTTATTCAAAATTTTGTGCAAATTATCATATTTTTTATGGTTTCTTGCTTTATTGATATAAAATCTTTAAAAATTCCTTAAATTTGACTATATTTTCACAATTTTTTTGAATAAGACGAGTGGTCAAACTTGTGGTAAAAAAAGTCAAACGACCTACATTTTGAAACGGAGGGAGTACTATTCTAGGTTTCCTCAGGTCTCAGCTATTATGTTTTTTTTTCCAAAAACTTAGCTTGGTGAGATTAACTGTTGACAAAATTGTTTTAGACATTCATACAACCAATCTGCACACAGGAAATGCTTTAATTCATTCATACCCGTACTTCCATTCCGCCTCTATAAACGGGCCAATCCTGAGGCTTACATAGAGGCCTTGAGCTTGAATTTCTTTGATGAATTTCACAAGATCGTATCTTCCCGTAAAGTTGTACTGATGAAATAATATCATATTAGTTTTCAGCCACTCATTTATGGAAATATTTTGCATATTCTTTTATCAGGTACCCAGTAACCATATCGAAATGGAAAGGACATTTACCTGACCCTTCACAGGCTCATGGACATTCCAAAACACATACGTCTGTATCACGTCGAGGCCACCTTCCTTGGCTTTAGCGATGAGACTTGGCCACATCTGTCAATGTTTGCACGGACTTGGAGGATTTATCATGGGATAGACTGAATGATGGAGTGCATAACAGATTAAGCTTTTTTTTCAGGCACCCAGAAAAATGCTATTAATTTTGTTGATGAATTATGATGATAAATTGACGATTGAAGATTTTCACCATTCCTTGTGCAGGTTGCATTCTTTTGTGTGTATGAACTCGAAATCAAACATCTGCGTGTGCATACGCCTGATAAGGCTAACCTCTACGAAATTCTGGAACAAGATGTGTTTTAGAAATCAATTGCTCGTCACTCTGAATGAGGCAGCCAATGTATAAAGTGCAATCTCAACTTATTAGCCCTCCGATCAGGCAATCACAAAAATGTATCGTTTTTGGACACTACAGTCTGCATTTTATACAATGCCAGCATGCGTATGCAACTTTATTCAACCTTGTGAGTTATTATAAACAACTAGTAGTCTGAGCTGGAGAGCTTCGATCACACATACAAATTTGGATTTTTGAGAAGATAAATTTATCTGAATTTGGGTAGAGAGACAACTTGGTTGAATCTGTATACTTCACCGCCCTATAGAGGTGAAAGATATCAACACCGTTTGTTCTATATCATTATACAGGTCTCACACCCCGTGCAACATGCTGAGTTGAGATCAAAACCACCACGCTGAAGTTCCTTTTGTAACTGTATCATAGGCTACATTTTCTTGTCGGCATGTGGTAACTAGAACTGATATGAGAACACAATTTCCGCATGAATCAACTGTCACCTGTCACTGTTTTTAGTGACCTAAAAAAACGAGATGAGTTTATTACAGTTAGTTTTGGCTGAAATTCCTTCAATCCTTCTCTTCTTCACAGGACACCAAGTAAACTAATACCGTAGTATACTTTTTTTTGAGATATTTCTACAGTAGTATACCAAACAGCTAGCAGCGCCAAATTAAGAAATACTGTAGCTAAATTAAACTAAAATACCTCGGGGGTGCTTCTAGTGTAGTGCATCTCTCCGGAGAAGAGCATCCTCCTCGTTCCATCCACCATCAAGGCCCTGCCGTCGTACGAGACCTCTCTCCGCACTCCTCGCTGGATCTCTGCCGCCGCCGCCGCCGCAGACGACGACGTGCGCAGCGCCGCCAGCACGATGAGCGCCGCCGCGACGGCCATGCTTCTCGACATCTCGGAGTACCTGGCTGTGTACACACTCGCACGCAGTTTCAGTGCTTTCAACGTAGGTATATTTATATACATTCCACATTGCCAGTGCGGCGGCAAACTGGCAACATGTGCATGCATGCTTAGGTCTTTGGCAGATCAGGCAGTAAATTTGGCATGTCTCGTACTTTGGCAAGTGACCAGAGTATCAAATACGGAGTATTTGATAAGTGTAATGGGCGTTTGGATTGAAGCCAATCTAGCTGCCGAAAATTGCCAAATTATGAAATTAAACAGCTATGCAGTGTTGATCAAGCCGCGTCAGGCGCTTATTGCAGTGTTGATCTGCATTCTAGCATTTGCTTTAAAATCTAAGCTGTGTTGAAAATTTATTTGGTACTCAATCATTTTGGTTAATATTAAGCTTAAACAAGTGTCAAAGAAAAAAAAAAGAAAGAAGTTGTTGTGAACTTAGGTCAGGTAGTACTATGACTAGTGGAAACTTGTCTAAACATGTTGTGATATGATCTAGGGCTTAAATTGCCTAATCCACAATTGAATCATTTGCTTCATTATTGTAAGCTCGTGTTGAGACCATTGCAGGTTTTTCAGCAGGAATAATTGAACAAGATGTCTGTATGTATGGAGAAAGGAGACATGTATTTTGGCAAGCATTGGCTAAATTAAAGATTGCGTGGCCCATATAATCCGCCCATATATTGGCCGGTACGGGCATGACCAAATATCCAGGGGCATCGGGCAGCCGTACAATGACCAAATATTTGGTGCATAATCTATCCAAATTTTGTAGGGCTAGTTGGTGCTTCAAACAGTCCTTTGTATTTATATGCACGCAGATGATGGAGAATGAAGGCCATGCATTTGGATTATTTCTTGTTTGGTGCCTACTATAGCTAGCAACATTTTCATCTAGATTTCGTGCACTAGCGCATCAGTATTATTACTCACCAAGCTTTTCGTACTCTCTAATCTTTACTAGCATGTAACAAACAGGTCGCCTCGCGTAAAAATTATATGCATTATGCCTCGTGCAACTGCACGAATACTCACGTGTTCATAGAACGTGAGTGCAGTGCATTGCAGGTTCTCGAAAAAAGGGGGAACGTTTCAGAATTTTGCATAGGAGGCCTTGTTTAGTTCCCCAACTTTGCCCCCCAAATTCTACTATGCTCTTTTCCATCACATTAAAATATCGGCACATACATGAAGTACTAAATGTAGATGAAATAAAAAACTAATTGCACAGTTTTATTATACTTTGCGAGACGAACATTTTAAGCCTAATTAATCAATATTTGGACAATTATTCACAAATACAAACACGAAATGTTACAGTGACATATTAATGATAAAGTTGGAAACTAAACAAGGGCTTTCAACAGTAGCTTGGACGTAGCAGCTGCGCGCGCGGTGACTTCCAACGTACAGTAAAACAACAGTAGCTCAGGCCGGTCATGCTGCTTCAGTAAAACTACACGTACAATCTGTTCCTAAGCTCTGACTTTCTGCAAGTTGACCAACGAGATCACTCGTATTTCTCCTGAAACCCCAAATCACATGGACATACATGCGCTTAACCAAATAATTAGTGTCCACATGCAATTCAACACCAGATTATATACTACGATCCTACATTTCAGATCGATGCACACAAGGGCAGCGTAGCGGAGTCATCTCTAGTCAACACTGTACGTGTACAGCTTGTTACATGCATGTGCGTTTCCAGTGCAAGCCGCCGGGATCCATCATGTTGCGAAGTAGCATACCTCTCTGCATGTTTTCTTTACTTATCTCGATCTTCGCAAATTGAGATCGAACAAACTTAATTAAGGAAACTGCACCACAACAGATGAGCTCGATCTGTGAATGCCCCATTTGACAAGAATCAGAGAGTTAGTTCTTTAATTTGTATATGGCCGAGCTAGATAATAGGTGCGCATGTTCCACACATGGCCGAACAGGATAACTACAGGTGTACGAGCCTATTAGTCAGATCACTAATGGAAGCCACATGAGCGTGCACATATCCGTTTGCCAGTATTATTAGATCCAAGATCTCGAGTGTAGCCCTGCAAACGGTTTGGGTTCAAATGAATTTAATGGGTTGAATTTTGATATGAAGTGTATTGGAGTGGGTTAAAATGGGTTATATTAGTTAATGGGGTTGGATGGAGTAGGTTCTATGTAAATATGGGTTGGGTTGGGTTGGGTTGAAATGGGTTCTTGTGTAGAGCTGGACCTTGGAATTAAAATCTCGTGTTCGCACTATAAAATTTTATCGAAATTGACTGAACTTTGTTGGAGATGACTCAGTATAACTGGCAGCTACTCTGTGCAAAGCAGTGTGGCTAGACCTACACGTGGGCCCCATGTCAAGAGCCTGACCCTAGAATTAAAACATCACGTTCACACTATAAAATTTTATCGAAATTGACCGAAATTTGTTGGAGATGACTCAGTATGCCTGGCAGCTCCTATGTGTAAAGCAGTGTTGCTAGACCTACACGTGGGCCCCATGTCAAGAGCTGGACCCTAGAATTAAAACCTCGCGTTCACACTATAAAATTTTATCGAAATTGACCGAAATTTATTGAAGATGACTCAGTATACCTGTCAGCTCCTCTGTGCAACAAGAATCTATATTATATTTTTTTTTAAAAAAAAGAGTTCTTATTGAGTTTAACCATAGTTTGGCTAAATAGTTATTACATTATGAGTTCAAATGTTTGGGTTGGATTGGTGTGTGGTGGTGGTGGTTTGGGTTGGATTGGTGTGTGGTGGTGGTGGTTTGAGGTAGAGTGGATTCATATAATTTCATTCATGAGAATGGAATGACGTGGGTATAGCTTGGTTTCCAACCCACAGCCATACTCGAGTGCAGACCGTAGCCGTACCTTTCCAGTTCATTGCTAGCATAATCTGGCGAAAGAACGAGCGGCAAAGTGGGCAAAATGGGTTCGCGGTCGAGGCGACGGCATCCGCCATGACGCAAACGTTTCAAGAGAAACAAATTAGTGGGCCGTTCTCTAGCAAAACTCTAAGGTAGCATATGGGCCGCGGCGAATAGTAAGAAAAACAATGGGCCTCTGCGACCTGTTCGCCTCCGACCGCGCGCACGGGCCGCTGCGCTTCCAGGCCCATTGAGCTCGGTCCGGTCTCGCACCGAAGGGGTGGAAGCGGCGAAAGCCC
>OAMR01000360.1:1028497-1047710 GCA_900205405.1 Echinochloa crus-galli
AATTAAAATCTCGCGTTCACACTATAAAATTTTATCGAAATTGACCGAAATTTGTTGGAGATGACTCAGTATGCCTGACAGCTCCTCTGTGCAAAGCAGTGTGACAAGAATCTATATTATAATTTTTTTTAAAAAATGGATTCTTATTGGGTTGTAACCATAGTTTGGCTAATAGTTATTACATTATGAGTTCAAATGTTTGGGTTGGATTGGTGTGTGGTGGTGGTGGTTTGGGTTGGATTGGTGTGTGGTGGTGGTGGTTTGGGTTGGATTGGTGTGTGGTGGTGGTGGTTTGGGTTGGATTGGTGTGTGGTGGTGGTGGTTTGGGTTGGATTGGTGTGTGGTGGTGGTGGTTTGGGTTGGATTGGTGTGTGGTGGTGGTGGTTTGGGTTGGATTGGTGTGTGGTGGTGGTGGTTTGGGTTGGATTGGTGTGTGGTGGTGGTGGTTTGAGGTAGAGTGGATTCATATAATTTCATTCATGAGAATGGAATGACGTGGGTATAGCTTGGTTTCCAACCCACAGCCATACTCGAGTGCAGACCGTAGCCGTACCTTTCCAGTTCATTGCTAGCATAATCTGGCGAAAGAACGAGCGGCAAAGTGGGCAAAATGGGTTCGCGGTCGAGGCGACGGCATCCGCCATGACGCAAACGTTTCAAGAGAAACAAATTAGTGGGCCGTTCTCTAGCAAAACTCTAAGGTAGCATATGGGCCGCGGCGAATAGTAAGAAAAACAATGGGCCTCTGCGACCTGTTCGCCTCCGACCGCGCGCACGGGCCGCTGCGCTTCCAGGCCCATTGAGCTCGGTCCGGTCTCGCACCGAAGGGGTGGAAGCGGCGAAAGCCCCCGCAGCCGCACCTCCGGTGACGGCTCGCCGCGGCCGCGCCACTGGTTCGGTCCGCCGCGACGCGCGCTGCGAGCGACGCCTCCCTCTGCCTCAGGGTCAGGGATGCCTTCCGGCGCGCCAGTGGGGACCGCCACTGGCTGCCGCTGAGGGGGAAGGGAGGAGGTGGGGGCGTGCGGATCCACGGTGCGGCTCCGACCGCTCTTGTAAGTTGTCCTCCTCCTCTCCCTAGAAATCTAGCACTGTACTAGCGAATGTTCTTCCCTGTTGTCGATACACATTGTTCCAGAGACGTATCTTCTTCGGGTGGCAGTTTCTCCGCGGTGAGGCGTGTGATTGGAGCCGCTAGGAATGATAGTATTTCGAATCGCAATTCACAACCATCAACCTTACAAATATCTATGCTAAGCAATGCGTACATGGAGTCTGCGAACTACACCTCAATTTAATAATCTATCAACTGCTTGCCTAGGAACACTTGTTGTTTGTTTTGATTTCTATCTCCTCTCTTCTGATTTTGCTTGCAGTGTACCTAATTTCTTCCTGTGCTGTATACTAGTATGGTTGTCTTGTAGACTTATCATCTGCAACTCGCCACAACTACAAGGGATTTTTGGGTTCCAGGGCATGGATCCCCTCCGAATCTGGCAGGTGTTACGGGTATTGTGCACCCACTCTTACCCAAGCAAGCCTGAAAAATCAAACAACTAGTTATACATACTAGCTAACAGAACACAACATTATAGGCATGTTGATGTTAGTGTGGATAGCTTAGAGATGATTTGGCGGTGTTCTTACCTGTTTTACAACAGATTCAGATGATCCGGCATGACAGCTTCCAGAACCAAAATTCGTGCAGCCTCCCACGGGATTTCCATAGCTTGCAAATTCAATTGCAGAGATCTGTTTTCCTTCCTGGCACCGCAGATCGACTGCTGGTTCCTTGTCCTGGGACTGGAGCGATGGGGCGGAGAGCTCGTTCACATTGCCACACACTCTTGTGACGGACACTGTGTTCACTGTTATCTGTTGTGGGTCGCCTCCCATTTCCTCAAAAAGGACTAGGATGTTGTCTTGAGGGTTCAGGAATTGCCGTGGTATGTGATACCTTAGGAATGTTGTGCCAGTAAAACATTGCTTGTGAGATTGTTGGGGAGAGAAGGATATAGTGGCGAGAGAGTGGGAGTTGGAGCTAACTCTACTTACAGAGATTGCGAAGGATTGCCACTAGGAGCCTTAAAAGAGACCCAATATCGCCCGATGCTCTCCCCGTTGATCCATACTTCACCCTTACCCATACTAGTAAGGTTCAGTGTCACTGCATCATTTCCAGCTGGTGTGCGAAATGATGTCTGGGTCACATAACAAATGATGCTAGTTATAGTTTGCTGCTGTAAATAGTGGACATGGCCGAAAACTGTGAACCATTTTTTCTGTACTCTACCTTATACCAAGTAAGTGGAGTATATGCCAAATCGTTGATAGTTGTCCATTGAACACTTTGCGATCCTTCTTGTGTGTAGATGCTATTCCTTTCCCCAAATAAGCCAACCTGCATTTAATCAGAAAGCTCAAAATCAAGCATCTAATGTCGGCCTCTCAATTTTCATTCAAATATTAACTTGTCTTGGACAATTGGACTTACTTGGTATCCCCATAGCTCATTGTTGAGCAGATTTTCTTGTTCTTGTCCCTGTTGTATGCTCACTTTCCGGATTCCAAAGACTCTTCTTTCCATATGAGCACCAGAGTCCTTTAAGTTAGCAGATGAAAGCTCAGTGTGCTGCATGTCTATTAATTCAAAGGCATATGGTACTAAAAGTGATGGTACTCGTGCTCGATTGTTATTTAAAGTTAATCTGATAACAAATTCTTGTCACAAGTTTTGTAAACCATTGACTTTCCGTTTGGAGGACCCATTATAGAGCATCTTAATCTCCACTTTTAGTTTTCCTAATTGGCAATTCTTTACAGTTCATCATATAGTAGGGTTGTATGATTTATACCGGCGATCCAACCATAGCACTTAGCAGTGATATGGTGTTTGGTCCTTCACTGAGAGAAATATTCGTGCTGAGAATTATATTGGCAGGTCCATCATGGGTCCCATGTATCCTACCTAAAATGTTGCGGAAATGAGTTGTCAAACACAAACTAGAGAATAATGAACACTTCTGGAAGATACCTATAATTCCATGCGTTAACAGTAAAATTTAAAAGAGAGAATATTGTAATCTGGAATATATGCCATTATTTCACAAAAAGACAAGTATACTTAAAGAACTTTGGGAAAACCACGGTAATTTAATAAGATCTTTACCTGCATATGCATTGTTGACAAATGCATGCAATATATGTGCTCGTGACTCAACATTAATTAGCACAAGCTGGCCATCATCACTTGGTGTATATTCATAGCTGCATTTGAGAGAGTTTCCCTTATCATGCTTTTAAGAGGAGTGATGAAACAAGTAAACATTGTAACAAAGGATTAAATGATGGAGCAAAGGGTCTTTGGGAAAGTTTATCTTACCCAACAATGTACCATAGATAGTCTGTCTCATCTTTAGTGGTTGATAGATGTTCAAAGAGTTGGTTTCCAGTGTACATAGCTTTACTCACATCTTGAGGAATTGGTTCTTTGAATGCCTTCCAAGTATTAATGTCATTGAAAGACTGTACTTCTTCAGCCGTTCTTGTCCCATGCTGAGCATTTACCTGTCACATTAAGAAAACAGACAAATGATACATTTTTCTGTATCCTATTGTTAATGGGGAAAAAATATCTGTCATAAACAGTATGTAGGTTTACTTACCTTAGCAGTTTCAAAGACTACTCGATTACAATCTGAGAGAATGCTGATTGATTTAGGGGCCAGTTGCAATGATATATTACGAAATACAACCTCTGATATGTGATGCTGATTAAAGTTGACTAGGAATGCCACACATTGTGCTTCTGTTTCAAAAATATGTGCCTGGCATACATCATACAATATGTCCTTATCTTGGTGGAGCCTATTGAAATAAAGCATTGAATTTTTCTTCGTGTAACTTTACCTCTTGTTGCTGACCTAAAGAAAAATTGGAGTATGTCCCAAATAGTAATGGTTCTGATGCCTGTTTCACTGCAGCATGCAATTCTCTCAGGTGACCCCATGTTGGTTGCCATATTAAACCTGGATATAATAAAATTAAAGTTATGATGCGGTATTGAAGTATAAAATTGTGCAAATGTATTTAGCATGCTTCCGTTTTGTGTAAATCTTTACCATACTCATCAAGAGGAGCTCCATCATAGTAGTTTGTTGTTACATATGAAGAGGCAAACCTCCCAAAGTTTGTGCCCCCATGGTACTGTATCATAATCAACAGAAGTCAACAACGACAACAAAGCTTTTGTATGATAATCAACAGAAATGAGAAACATACTGAGAGGTAATGCTGCGAAATTTTTAATTCTTCTCAGGATGTTCATACCATATAGTAGCTCACATAGCTTCCATTCTTTCTTGCTATAAAGAGTGCAACTGCAAAGGCAATGTCTTGTGGAGTTCTCAACTTCGTGTCATTGCCGTATATAAGATAGCTGCATGTAGAAATAATCTACCATTAAGAACTTTTTATCCCATCAAGATCAGGAATGTAAAA
The DNA here is from genome assembly GCA_900205405.1 of Echinochloa crus-galli. NCBI lineage: Eukaryota > Viridiplantae > Streptophyta > Magnoliopsida > Poales > Poaceae > Echinochloa > Echinochloa crus-galli. The sequence continues at coordinate 1,032,995 of OAMR01000360.1, forward strand.
CTAAAAGTGAAATATCATAGCACAGATACCGAGAGGTCCAATTTTCTGTCCACAGTGCAGGCTTATTAGCTGAGTTTGGTCCAACAAATGTTTCTCCACAGATGAGCCCGTTGCAAGTATTGATCTAACCATGAATTTATTATTAGATAGGTTTGAAATTGCTTGCTAGCATTGGGAGCTTAAGTGAAGTAGTATGAGAATGAATACCGACAACTGGATCTGGAGCATCATTTTGCTTGCACATCGTCCAGGGAACACCTGTCTGAAGGTTTACCGCCATTGCAGCTGCCCAACTGACATAACGTTGCCCACTTGAGCCAAATGCAGGCTCAACCATTTGGTATTCATTCTCAATCTGCATATAATTTATGTAGTTAGATGATCTGCTGAGTCAAAAAATAAATACTTTGTGGTTTTTCTGACCTGAGAAGTTATAATGGGGCCTCCTTGTGGGTAATAAAGCCCTTCATGTTTCATCATGGTTACTATATCAGTGACAAATCTTTGCATATGTTGCTGCATAGATCAAATGTAATTTAGTATGATGCCTTACGAGGTTTATCATGGTAAAATCACTGATGAAAATGAAAATACTTCGCTAGTGCTTCATTTGGATCATGTCAAACGATAATTCTATTCTGAATTCACCTGCCACAGTTTGCAGGTGGCTGGGCAGGTTTACTTACCTTAAAGGGTTCATTGTCGCTTCGGAATGTAATGTCTGGGACATCATGCAGCCAAAATGGAAATCCTCTGCGTGAACAAAAGATATTCAGCATTTATTGAGGTAATATCTAGTTTATTCGATGTTATACCAGTTCTTTGTTCTTTTTATAAATTGGTTCTTTAAAATAATTCAGTTTGGTGAGAATATGCTCTGGAGAACCCATCTATACTTCATTCATTCATACCCGTATTTCCATTCTGCCTCTATGAAGGGACCAATCCTGAGGCTGACATAGAGTCCTTGAGCTTGAATCTCTTTGATGAATTTCACAAGATCATATCTTCCCTCAAAGTTGTACTGTTGAAAATGATACAATGTACTCATCTCTTAGTATTTCGACTACTTGTATGTAGGATGTTTTGCTAGTGTTTTGATAGGCATTCATATAGAACTGGAAAGAGCGTCTACCTGGCCCTGGACAGGCTCATGAACATTCCAAAATACATAAGTCTGTATTACATCAAGGCCACCTTCCTTTGCTTTAGCAATGAGTTTTGGCCACATCTGCCAATCATTCAAGAACTTCTTAAGAAACAATTTAGGTGAATAACTGAAAGATGTAATGTATATGAAAATTTTCAATGAAGGCAGAAAATGACAAAGTTCATTTATGATATTTGAGGCTCGTTCTAGATGTCTTTGTTTCTATGACATGGCCGTGTTTCTTTCCCTTTCGCAACAAAATTGCCAAAGGGAATCTTGCATGCATGGAGCACTAAATGAAGTCTATCTGCAAAACCCTTTTAGGGAGTGCAACTTTACGCGATGAATCTAATGACCCTAATTAATCCATATTTCACTACAGTAACCATTCTCTAATCGTACGGTAAAAGACCTCATTAGATAGGTCTCGCGAAATAGTGCAATGTTGTGAAGGTAGTTTTGTAAACTTACTTTATTTAATATCCTTAATTATTGGTCAAAGGGGCTGGCAATATTTTGCCAGACCCAAAGAAACATGGCCCGTGTATCTATAAACTCTCAAGCAAAGAATTTGAGCGCGCATGTATTCACTTTCTGAAATGCCTCTTAGACTCTCAGCTAATTCAGCTATGAGATACTTAGAATTCAGAAACTCAGGGTAGCTGGTCTATCTGAACGATGTGCCCAATGTACACCACTGAAAATTGTGTCATTGATTCATAGTAGCTGTTTATAAAAGATGCAGGCTTGTCAAAATGACAACGTTGTATGTAGGGCCAGTGATGGCAGCTAGACAGGAAGTGAGCACAGGAGACAAGGCTGCGCTGGGTTATTGGGAGCAACTCGTGTCCACCAGGTCTCTGAGCATAGTAGCTGGGCTTTGAATTGGTACTCAAGTCGACCTCTATGGTCACTTATGCAAAGATGAATTTCCAATAGAGATCGGAATTCTCCTTTGGCAAAATTTTCCAAACAAACAACTGCGTGCACGCTAACCTCAGGGGTGCTTCTGGTGTAGTGCATCTCACCGGCGAACAGGACCCTCCTCGTGCCATCCACTACCAGGGCCCTGCTGTCCAGCGACACCTCTCTCCGCACGCCCGCCGCCTCCTTCCTCCTCCACCCACTGGCTCTCAGCCGCTGCCGGCGGCGTGCACACGGCCGCCAACACGGCGAGCACCGCGGCACCGGCGGCAATGTCCATCGACATTTCTCTGGTTATGTTCATCGTCATTTCTCTGATTACTAGGGTACTTCACTCTCTTGTTACTAGGCTACTTCCCTCCTGTTTCTGCTCAAGTTTCACCTGCATGGGGCGTTAACATGTGCATGATTGGACCTTGGGGGAGGGAGGGCAGGCAGTTTAAAGAGAAATGCGTGCGTATATATAATACACGCGGAGATGGTTGGAGATTATGCATGTGTACGCTGTGCGTCTCTTCTACCGTGAACTCGTATGATGTGCAATATATTAGGTCATCATTTGGCCAAATATTTTCGGGGGAATGAATGAAAGACAAAGTGATAAGGAATTTCCAAAGTTGGTCAGGGTAACCAAGTATACTCTTTCTCTTGTTCTAAACATCATCATTATATTTGAAAATGCACCGGGTATTCCGAACAATGTATTATTTAACAACGAAGGAAGTATTTCGAGCAATTGGCAAACGAGAGATATGATCTGCCTCGTAGATCTTTGGCTCTGGGTCTCATATCGCATCGTATCCACCAACAGGAATTAATTGCTGAACACGTTACCAACCAATAGGCTCGCAAATATGTACATCTTGTCTCCTTCAGGTGCAATCTCGAGAGCGATAGTCTCAAAACTTTCAAGGCGATTTTACCACAACCCTGTGTGGCCACTCGTGTTATCCGAGAGTGGAGAATTGCCTGGAGATTCGCGCCCTTCCCCATTCTTCCTGTCCCTGCCCGCGTCCGCACGCCGCCGCACCTGCTCCTCGCCGCGCCGACCCGCTGCCGGCGCCCCGCTGCCAACACGCCGCTGCACACCCGCTGCCAACACTCCGTCGCGCCGCTGCTGCACCTGCCACACGCCGTTGCACCGCTGCTGCACCTGTCGCTCCGCCGCCGTCCACCCGTCGGGGCGGCATGTGTCCCACATGCCGCCGCGGCATGTGCGGTAGCGGCGGGGAAGCGGCGGGGGCGGCGCGACGGAGCGGAGTGGCGGCCGCGGCGACGGGCAGAGCACAGAGGAGGGACGGCAGCCGGAGCGGGAGAGAAGGGGAGAGAGGAGAGCTTGCACGAATCTTAAAGCACCAATGAAGGGTGGGAGATAAGATGAGTGGGAGCATAGGGTTGTGGAGTTGTTCATCCGTCGTAACTTTGCATTGATTGACTATCAAAGGCGAGCAAATAAAAATATGGTTTTACAGTTGTTACAACAGTGAATGATCGATTTATTTTAGAAAAAACAACTCTGCGCCGACACAAACATTTTGGCTGCTACATTTTTTTTTTCAAAATGGGTGGCAAAAGTTGTCCCGCTATTTTACTAGGCTTGCTGACTAACTACAGTCCTACAGATCGTAGCGGTACTGTGCGTTTGTATTTCGCTGCACGCGGAGCGCTTCGCACGGTACAGATCATGCAGTGCTACAAGTCCCTCTCTCTTGAGTCTCGATGAGGACATGGTGATACGGAGTACGTACCACCCTATAGCTGCCTGTGCGTCAACCGAAAGACACTTGCTTGGTCCCATTGCTCGGCGTGCACTGAAATGAACGGACCAAAACTATGGGGACTAAAGTTTTCTCTCGTCCAATAAAGAAATTAAGGAAAAGCACGGGCATTTCCCACGGTGTTTTGGATAGGCGGACAGGCCTCAAGTTCGCGTCGTTCCACGGGGAACGGTGCCATGAAAGACCGTGTGCCATTTTGATGACCCAGAGATACGATCTCGATGCGTGGCCGGATGACCAATGCGTGCCTGTGCCGCATCTCCGGACAGAGCGTGCCGCGCGAGCGCAGAGTCGATCAGCATCACGCGACCCGGCTCTAACCACTAAAAGGCCGCTATCTCTATGCAAAAACACGCATGATATATGAACATACGCGTCCAGTCGCTTGCTGGCCGGCCTAGATCGTCCAAAGAATAGCTGGTATGCTACCACCGGCCGGGTTAGTTCATTCATTCACATTCACCAATGCATGTGCAGTGGAGAGAGAGCGAGAGCAAGAGCAGGAGAAGGCAGGTCACCGCACCCAACTTTCAGTTGGGAGACGCGCGCGGCCACGCACGTACGTTATTTCCGCTTTGCGCTTTTTCCAGTACTCGCTGTTCACTGATCATCGTTTCAATAATAATCTTATCATGAGCGACGACAAATCAGTTGTGCCGCGGACTGCGCGCGGCGGCGGCGTTCGATCCGTTTCTTTTCGTTAAAGCAGAGCCGCGCCCATCATTGATTGATTGGGTTTATGGTCGTCCACTCTCCAACTAGCAGATAATAACGTGCACGCGGCACTAGCCCGTGTCGTCCGCAACGATTTCTTTGCTTGATGGTATATGTACTAGCACATATACACTAGCAGGGACAACGCCGTGGCAACAGGCCACCACCACCGGCCGGCGGGCAGACGGGGGAGAGGGCGTTCGGCGCGCGACGCGTTTGCCATGAGCACACGCACCCGCGGCGATGGAGCACACGCACCGCGCCGTGGGCGGGCGCCGGCCGGCCGGCGCGTCATGCGGAGCGCCCCCATTATCCCGCGGCCAGGCCAAGAGCGCGCGCCAGACGGGTCGGGTCGGGTGGCGCACGCACGAGGCCTTGCGAGCCACGGGGCTCGTTCTACCGCGGGCACAGCCCGAGACAAAACGATCGAGCCCGCTGCAGTCTCACTAGTACTCCGACTAATAACCGTGGCCGTGAGGCTAATAAGAAACACCAACAAAATCAAAGCATCCCGGCGTCAACTGATCGAGGATCCATACATGTTCCAAATAGTTATCCACAAACGGCACGCGCGCAACCGAATGAAAATTTTTTAAGAACTTGCATAGCACGTATTTGTTTAAAAACAAATGAAATCGTTTCGGGCAAAATCCCACCGTTCTAAATAGCCAAAACTAACCGCAGGCTGAGACCTCAAGATCATGCAAGAAAGCACAGAAGCAGCAGCAGCATCTACCAGGGCAAAGCAAAACAACGCATCGAGGAGGGACGACGATGCACGTTACCTCGGGCGTGCTCCTCGGATAGTGCATCTCCCCGGAGAAGAGCATCCTCCGGGTGCCGTTCAGCACCAGGGCCCTGTGGTCGTACGTCACCTCCCCCGGCGCACCGCACCCCTCCTCCCTCCATCGCCTGCGGCTTCCAACCGCCGCCGACGACGACGCCGCCACCAGCCCGAGAAGCGCCACGGCGATCACCTCCGCGACGCCCATCTTCCTCCCTGCCTCTCTTGCTTTCTCACGGTGTCCTTGATGATCTGGCGATCTCCCTGCTAGTCAGTTCCTTGCAGTCTGTTTGTGCTCGCTCTCTGTCTACTTGTACCTACAGACAAGAGGCAGCAGCAGAAACGGGCATGCTTGCGCAGCATTGGCTGGGCTGGCAGGGCAGCGGAGGCGGAGTGGCAGCCTGGCAGGATATCTCCTGCTGCTGGCCTTGCTATATATACCCTGATAAAATCTGGCCAGTTATTAACTGCTCCGTTTTCTTGCGTGAATGAATAAACACCGGATTCCTTGGGCCTGTTGCGTGAATGGAAACGGAAGATGAAGAAGATACAATATCGTAAAGCAGCGACGAGCATAGATATATTGTTTTCTTACGCCGCTTGGAATGTTTGCAAGGTACGCTGCACGACGGTAATCAACGACAAGGGGCTAGCAGCCTAGCACCATCTCAGACTGGCACTCTCATCTAGCTGGACGTACTGTAATTCTTTGAAGAACGTTACGTAACTCTTTCCCGGTAAATTCCTAGTTGTCACTCTTGCTTTAGCCAGGCTTGCTACAGTCGGCAGTTTCTTTTCTTTTTCTTTGTTACTGTGTACAGCTTTCTTTTTCTTGCCAGGGCCTGAATCCGATCTGTACACTCTAGTCCAGTAGTCCTTCCTCAATGCAAAGGCAGAGCACCTACCATTTAGCATTACAAAACGAAGATATCTAACATCATATATGAGTGGTTTTCAAAACCCGGGCGGTCAGCTTTTGAAATAGGCAACCTAGGCCAGCTTTTGAAATAGGCACTTTACTATGTTTTATTTCTTGTTTAGTTCGCACCTAGTTATAAGGTGTTTCGTTGAATGCCTGAGTTGATGATGGACAATCATCAGATCCAAACTCTGAATCTGACCATTGGTCTGAAAATAGATCGATGTTGATCGATCACCATCCCATTCCTACGAAACTCACATGGCTAGCGCAACAGTGAGGGTCTGAGCCTCTGAGGGAGCCATAGAGATTCACGGTATAACCCTACGATGGACCACCACACCATTCTAGCGGACGATACGATCGAGTCGGTTCCTCGAACAAACATGCTAAATTAGCGTACGAGTTTGGCCGCTGTATCCCACTTTTTAGTTCTGACGGCGACCATGCATGGTTGATCGATGATGAGACGACGATGATGGCGACCTCATGACGCCGCTGGACAGTCGTGCCACGGCACGCCCTTTCCGTTAAAGGCGAGACCGGGGGTATCCTCCAACTGGAAGCAGGCAGTACTCTGCAGCGCCGTGCCGGTACATAAATAAATTAAAATCTCGTCTGAAATGTGCACGCCCGGTGCTCTCGTTCGTGACGATCCCGCGTGCGTGCGTGCGTTGTGTGCTACCGGCATGCGTGTGGGGTTGCCGGGTCATATATATTTGCCATTTGGTGGTTGAGACGTGCGGGGATGGACGCGACCTCACAGTTTTGCTAGTGCCTGCTGGCATATCTCCGCTTTATCTTGATCGAGGTGATCGGGTCGCGATTCAGGCTGGATTCCAGAAATAGTTTGCTGTGGGTACGACGGCCAATGTAAACGGGAGTACGGGGCACGATCAGGTCAGCCAGCATCTCGCAACGAGGGGAAAGTCATTACGTCACTATGGTCTTCCTTTTTAAATGGGACTAAAACTAAGGGACTAAGCCTAAAATTGCTGTTTAGATCCCTAGAATAAAAGGGACTAAAGTTGCTTTAACGGCTTACGCAAAGACTACTTTATCCATGGACTTAAACGGGAACAAGTGGGCCGGCTGGTGGGGAGGGGCATCCAGTGGAAAAGTGGGGGTTTTAGTCCCTATAAACTCCTCTTGTGCAGTTTTAGTCCCTTTTAGAGGTTTTAGTCCCAAGAGTTTGGACCTTCAGTCCGTTTTGGGACTAATTTTAGTCCGTTTTGGTTTTAGTCCGTGGAACCAAACACCCCCTAATTTTGCTCTGGACACTAGAGAAATACGAAATTGGCCACAGTGCTCGTTCTTGCCTTTACTTAAGGACGCTTTTTATTTGTACCAATTAGTCATGGAACGCCATAACGAATAAAATATTAATTTATGGGCTAATGGACCGTCAAAAGAAAATTTTGCTATGGGGTTCACAAGTCAGTTTTCTTCTTGCCTCTCTGTCTTCTCGCTACTCGCTCCTAACAAACTCACATACGAACCACCCAGCTTTGGCCTCTGAGCCCCACGGTCAGCCTCGGTATCGACACATGCACACCGGGGCCATCTCCAGTTCAGTGGGAGCTTTGCATTGGCCACAACGTCATCGGTCGATGCTGCGGACCAAGACAGCGAGGGCATCCGGCCGCTCTGTGCGGTGATGCACCTGAACACGGCGAGAAGAACACAACGATGAAAAAAGGGCGTGTGGACCCCACTTCAGCGAGGGCAAAAATAACTTTTCGTGCTCTTCCTCTCTTCTCTAAGAAAGGCTGCGTTTAGTTCTCCAACTTTTTCAAAAATTCTCTCTCTAAACTTCACTATCCATCTATCACATCAAATCACGTCAAATCTCTCTCTTCATGCATGGAACACTAAACGTGGGTAAATAAAAAAACTAAGTACATAGTTTTGATGTACACGGCGAGACGAATCTTTTGAGCCTAGTTAGGTCATGGTAGGACAATGTTTACCACAAACAAACAAAAGTGCTACAGTGCGCTATAGTGTCCGATGTGACATTTTCACCAAACTTTCTCTTCTTCTTTTTCTAACTAAACACAGCGCAAGAAATGAATATTTTATTAGCTCTAGTGTCCATCAGTCAATTACCACACTTGAAGAGTATTCATTTGAAGGGAGAATTGAACGATGTGGCAAATAATGACATTGTACGGTGTCCTACAAGAAAATTGCCCTTTTTAAAAAAAGAGAAGCTGGGCCAAACTCAGCAGTCGGACTCCTTTCGGCTACCACGGCCTGTTCAGGCAGTTCGCCGAGTGGTGTAGATGCTAGTTGGGCTCCGCTTACGCTTGGGCGCCTTTCGGCCTTTCCCAACGAATCTCAGTGGTCCAGTCCATCCTCCACGCATTCCAACCGTGGGCCTAGAGGCGCCCGAGAACCCAAGCGTCTGGTAGCATGGCACGGCCCTGTCGGCGCTCCAACTTTTGAGCTTTCTTCGAGCCCCCATTTATTTTTGCGCAGGCTTCCTCTACTTTGCTCAAGCTTACCTTTTCCATTTCTTAAATTGTCTCCATGTTAAGTTTTTCATTCTTTCATTACGTGATCCTACAGCGCCACGAAACAAAAGGCTGACCGCGGGCTCCGATCAGATGCAACTGAAAAGATTCACTGTACACCACCATCATCATGAGACCCAGAAACGTAACTGCCGCAATCAGGCAGCCCGCGCGCACAGTACGTGAACTGAAGCCGCTCGCTGCGAGCCAGCCCGGTGAATGATGATGATCCATGATGAGCCCTCCTGCGCCCGTGGTAGGCAAAAGCCTGCGCCGAGTTACCACCCACCCCCTCCTCGCCGCAAGCCCGCAACAGTCTCCCCGCCCGGTACGCGCGCGCCATCATGGCATGGCTTCGCGAGCGAGCGAGCGAACGGCCGCTGCTAGCTCCGACCCTGCTCCCGTCAGCTTTGCCATCTCCGCCCGCGGCGCGGCGGCTATAATGCTGCCGCGCGCCGAGCCACCCACCGGCCGGGCGGCTCTCCCCTGGCCCCTGCGCGCCCGCGCGGCAGTGAAGAAGATTCAAGGCGCGCCAATGCACCATGGACCCATGGTTGGTCCCTGACTGCCGACTCCCTGCCGGATCTGCGCCGTGTCCGTCGCTCGTCCATCTCCAACGACCCACCCGTCGGCCCGCCGATGCCAAATGCCATGCCGACCGGCTGCTGTTCCGTTCTCGGATCCCGGGCCGATCGAGGGGACACCGTGCGTGCTGCTGCTGGTGTGGTGACTACCATGCCGGCCGTGTGCTGTGTCGTGTTACTGAGGAGCATGAGCCTGTCAATCACGCCGCGCGTTCTAAGCGCTCATCATTATTGGATTTGGGTTGGGCCCCCGTGGGGGCAGCGATCTACGTATCGAGGATTTGGGCCCCGTAAGGACTACGGTCGCAGCCTCGAAGCGTACATGCACACAGTGCAGTCCGGCTACATGCTGGTCGTTGCCGTACGTCACCAGCTAGTACTACTACAAAGCTGCCGTACAGCACATGCGTGTTGACACTTGGGAGTGAGTGAGAGAGTGCAGACGGCTTGTCGATCAAACGCCTCGTCGGGTTAAACGGTGCTTATCGCAAACAAACAAACACAGCGCACCACACAGAATTTGTAGTTTATGCGATGCCCGTCCTGATGCACCCCTGCTCTGTAAATCCACAGGCACACACAGAACGGACAGTCAGGCAGCAGGTCAGATAAGCTTCTGGCTTTACATAAGCAAATTAATATAAGTGAGAGACAGCTACTAGAGCAGGAGAGTTAACCAGGAGGACAGAATACAAACACAGTACACACATCACGGCAGCGTCACGCTCACACGCGCACACAGATCAGTCACACGCTCATGCACACGACACAACACAACACACTAATAGTATGACGGGCAGCGGAGGTTATTCACGCAGTTACAGCATCGTAAAAAGATCAGCCTTGGCAGTAAAAGTTTGCACACAAGGAGGGAGGAGGGGCCACCGTCAGCATCGTCGTCCATCAAATCAAGCCAGGAGCCAGAAGTTCTTCTGCCACCGGCTGCTGATGAGGTAGCCGCCGACGCCCTTGCTCTGCCGCCGCACAGCCAGCGTCAGGCACTCCGCCCGGTTGATGCATTCCTCCACCAACGCCTCGCTGCTGCTCCGCATGAAGCTGCATGCACCACACCGCTCACAAAGGTCAGCAGGTCACGCTCAAAAACATATTCATGTTAAATTACTACTGCAAACTACGTAGTATATCCATAATCAACATGGCAGTTTGATTATTACATGGTACAGTAAAAGGCAACTTTCCCGACGCTGTGGTCTTAAACTTCGAGCTGTTACTTTCACAAGGAATAGTGCATGTACAACAGCAACACGAACCCAGCAGTGGCAGGGACGCTCGAACAGGACCGTTCTTGCTGGTTGGCTCCAATTGGGAGATAGAATCGAATTTAAACCGGAAGGACAAGGGAAAGAAGGCATCTCCGGTTTATGGACGGCACATGGCTGATGCTCTCCCTGCTAGTTTTTGACCCCCCAAGCCAGAGCTCCCCCATCCCTGCTCCTGCACTGTTCCCCGGTAAATAAAGTTGTTGTTCTTCCTAAATTTGCAAACTCGCCAAATAAACAGTTCTCGGTACCAAGACGACTAGAGCTGCTAAATATACATACCCATCTAGGATTTTCAGGCATGGACACCTCTGTCCCTGCGCGTTTGTTTCTGAAACCTGAAGGATAATGGGCGTGAAGAGCTGTGCCAGCTGCGCGAGATTCTATTCTCCCTTTCACCTTTGCGCAGGCCATGCCAGCTGATCCATCCGTGACAAGGGACGTGGTGTGGATGGATGTGAACGTGGTGCGTGCACATGACATGCATCTTGTTCGTGTGAGCTTACCAGCAGAAAGGCGAGGGCTTGCGTTGGCTGAGCACGAGCACGGACGCCTCCAGCTTCTTCACCTGGCTGAGGACGGTCGACAGCTTGGGCCCCTGGATCACAAGCGCCTCCACCTCCACCTAACATTTTCATCAGACAAGCAATTTTGTATGACATGGCACGAGATACCGTGATGCATGAGCACGCACACCCTTCTCACGGGCTACAGGACGAGGTTCAGGGCGCATGCATCCACTGCAACACACCAGTGGCTCAAGTACACTGAAATATGCTTATTAGTATTCTATTTTGGGGGACAAATGGCAAGTGAAAAGAAAAAAAATACAATAGTCTGACAGACATGTTAGACCCCCAAAAGCCAGGAAAATTGTTCAGAGACGTGCTCGGAAGGCATTTCTAAATTGTGTTTAGGGAGATCAGGCTATTATTATGGGCATCTCGCTTTTTATGAAGGGTGAGGCCTTTTTTAGCTTTAGGGGCCTGCCATGATCCATCAATGAAAAGGGTGCCCATGATTCCGTCTCTTTTCATGAACGTTCTGATCTGATCTAGCCACAAGCCACCTACTAGCATAACTCTCCTTGCCTCCAGGCAGTCAGTGAGTGGCCCAAGAACCCACAAAACTTGATCCAAGAAAAAGCCACAGGACCTACCGTCCAACCGTAACTCGCTGGAGTCTCAAGTGCAAATTTCACTACGTGAACTACTTAAAAAGCAATCTTTTGTCTTCTAAAAAAAAGCAATCTTTTGACTTACTGGGTCTGTAAAAACTAGCACTTTCTTTTTATCTTGAAAGCTGATGAATCCTATTTCTGTTGGTGCAGATTAAGGTCATAATGCACATTCTAAAACAACTCTTGGCAGGCTTAATAGATGTCCTAAAATGGATTCCAAAGCACATGCTAACCGTGTTACCAAATTAAATGAAATTTTAAAACAGAATGTGAAATGCCTAGCTCACTGTAACAACTGAAGGTTCTTAAACAATATGCGAGTACCTATATTATCTGTTTATGCAGGTGCGTAATACACTAATATTCTGTAAGAACAAGCTACAAATCACCACAGAAAGCTGTGCATGAATGGACAAAGGACACACACCTCAGGCTTGCAGGCCTTGCAGAGCGCGCCGAGGGAGTTGGCGAGCGCGGACGCGTCCACCCCGCCGCCGCGGCCGCCGGCGCCGCCGCTCCCGCTGCCGCCCTGCGGCGGCAGGACGTGGAGCAGGGTAAGGAAGTCGCCCTTGTTGGCGACGTGCGTGAGCGCCCACATCATGGCGTGCTTGGCGCCGGAGCTCTGGTCCACCACCACCATCACCCGCTTCCGCCCCGCCGCGGCGGCCTCCTCCGTCCGGCAGAACCCGCCGCCGCGGCGGTGGCCCCGCGCCCGCGCCTTTTTCCTGGACCAGCGCCGCGACCCGCGCCTGCTGCCGCCGCACTCCCACTCCTGCTGCAGCGGCGCGCCACTGTCACCGCCGTCGCTGGAGCTCAGCTGCCGCAGGAAGTGCTCGCTGCTCCCCATCGATCTCCTCCAGCCGCTTCCCAGGACAGTGCGCGGCTTGGTGCGTGTGCGTGTGTGTTGTGTCGAGTGCCGGGGCTTGGCTTTGGTGCGTGTGCGTGATGTAACGTTCTCTCTTGTTTTAAAGTGGAGGCAGCAGGCAGGCACAGGCACGGCACGGGTGAGTTAAAGTTTAGATAGGGAGGAGAAAAATTTGGCATCAAAATTTTACACATGGTTACTGGGCCGTGTTTTTTTGTTGGAGAAATTTCTCCTGCTCCTCTGACCCATACTTTAGGTATTAAATCAACTCAGTTTACAAAACTATCTTCATAGTATTGTACTATTTCGTGAGACTTGTCTAATGAGATCTTTGACCGCACGAGTAGAGGATGGTTACTGTAGCAAATTATGGACCAATTAGGCTTATTAGATTCGTCGCGTAAAGTTGCACCCATCCCTAAAAATATTTTGCAAATAGACTTCGTTTAGTACTACATGCATGCAAGATTCTCTTGGGAGATTTTTCTCCCACATCCAAAGAAACACGGCCTAAGAGCAGTAGCAAAAACTTGTGAAACTGTCGGGGGACCAAACTAGGGGTCCCTCAAAAACTTGTGAAACCAGGATAATCACCCTAAAAACGTAAATCAAAGCTGTCACCCATAATCTCGTGGGCCCGAATCAACGAAACCACGCAGCCCATTGCCATCCGACAGAACCCCACAACGACCCACAAAGGCACGTTGTCCTCACGCTCAGGGTCCACCTCGCTCGAGGGCACCACGCCTCCCCCTCGAGCTGTGAACCGCCACTCCGCCTCGCCCAGGGCTCACCCCGACCCCTCGAGTACGAGCCGCATCAGCCACACGGCCACTGACAGTCCCAAATCCCACACTGGGCGCCGGAGTCAAAGGGAAAACCTCCTTGCACATCGCCCCTGACAAGATTTGGGAGCACTGTGCCCCCTGCAACGCGGACAGGCGAAAGCTGTGCAGGGCCTGCGCGGCACTATACCCCCGACACCGCTGACACCAGCCGCTCCGCCGGGGCCCCCCATTACCTCCCGCGCCTGAACGCCCTCGAGCGAGCGCTGGGGGACCCCACAAACGGGGAAGCAACCGATGACCAGGGGCGAACCCCGGTCAAAACAACGTTGCTGGCCCCCGCAAGGCAAGGAACGAACCCCTTGACCCTTGCTCGCCACACCTCTAGGCGATGGCACGCGCACTGTGGCAACGGTAGGCACCTCACCTACGTCGGCTACACCCGTCCTCAACGGCGGGGGCCCCCTCTGCTCTGTGGATACGGGAGATCTTCGGGTTGCCCCGACAGCGGCCGCCCCGTACGGATATGAGCTGACCCCGTTGTCAGGGCAAAAGCCGGCCGTACCGGCCCAATGAAGCGTGCCGTACCCTCCCTGCCATCATGCCTGATAAAGGCGTCTGGTGCTGAAGCGACGGCCTGCGCCATGCTAACCCCTGCGTCCCTAGCAGGCTATCCCTCGAGGCGGTGCGGAGATCCCCTCGAGCGAGGACCAGGTGACCCCTGGAAGCCCCGTCAACACGGACGCAAGGAGATGCCGTGTCGACGGTCAAGACCGGAGGGCGGCCTCGACTCACCGACAAGACAAGGACACGCCTAGAACAGACACGCCCTTTTGTAAGATACGCGGTACGACCTGCACTATAGCACGCACTGTACCCACGACTGTAACCTTCCTCCCCCTTGGACTATAAAAGGGAGAGCAAGGAGTCCCGTACGGGACACACCCCAACCACGACACACAACAGGAGGACCAACGACCACGCAAGGTTGATCCATCCGAACGCACGAACCATCCCACCATAGGACAGGGACTTGGAAAACGTCTCTCCTCTCCCGCATCCGCTTGTAGCCCCCCACTGCAAGCACCCCTTGCAGCGCTAATACAAATGCGCGAGCACGCCCCTGCTGGACGTACGGCCCCGCGGCCGGAACCAGCATAAACCAGCGTCCTTGTGCTAGCCTCCGCATCAACCATCAAGGGATGAGACACAGCGCATTTCTGTGCGGTGTAGGGAG
>OAMR01000360.1:1056814-1091541 GCA_900205405.1 Echinochloa crus-galli
CTGCGGCGGCAGGACGTGGAGCAGGGTGAGGAAGTCGCCCTTGTTGGCGACGTGCGTGAGCGCCCACATCATGGCGTGCTTGGCGCCGGAGCTCTGGTCCACCACCACCATCACCCGCTTCCGCCCCGCCGCGGCCTCCTCCGTCCGGCAGAACCCGCCGCCGCCGCCGCGGCGGTGGCCCCGCGCCCGCGCCTTCTTCCTGGACCAGCGCCGCGACCCGCGCCTGCTGCCGCCGCACTCCCACTCCTGCTGCTGCAGCAGCTGGTGCGGCGGCGCGCTGCTGTCGCCGCCGTCGCTGGAGCTCAGCTGCCGCAGGAAGTGCTCGCTGCTGCCCCCGCTGCTCCCCATCGATCTCCTCCCGCCGCTTCCCAGGACAGTGCGCGGCTTGGTGCGTGTGCGTGTGTGTTGTGTCGAGTGCCGGGGCTTGGCTTTGGTGCGTGTGCGTGATGTAACGTTCTCTCTTGTTTTAAAGTGGAGGCAGCAGGCAGGCACAGGCACGGCACGGGTGAGTTAAAGTTTAGATAGGGAGGAGAAAAATTTGGCATCAAAATTTTACACATGGTTACTGGGCCGTGTTTTTTTGTTGGAGAAATTTCTCCTGCTCCTCTGACCCATACTTTAGGTATTAAATCAACTCAGTTTACAAAACTATCTTCATAGTATTGTACTATTTCGTGAGACTTGTCTAATGAGATCTTTGACCGCACGAGTAGAGGATGGTTACTGTAGCAAATTATGGACCAATTAGGCTTATTAGATTCGTCGCGTAAAGTTGCACCCATCCCTAAAAATATTTTGCAAATAGACTTCGTTTAGTACTACATGCATGCAAGATTCTCTTGGGAGATTTTTCTCCCACATCCAAAGAAACACGGCCTAAGAGCAGTAGCAAAAACTTGTGAAACTGTCGGGGGACCAAACTAGGGGTCCCTCAAAAACTTGTGAAACCAGGATAATCACCCTAAAAACGTAAATCAAAGCTGTCACCCATAATCTCGTGGGCCCGAATCAACGAAACCACGCGGCCCATTGCCATCCGACAGAACCCAACAGCGGCCCACAAAGGCACGTTGCCCTCAAGCTCAGGGTCCGCCTCGCTCGAGGGCATCACGCCTCCCCCTCGAGCTGCGAACCGTCACTCCGCCTCGCCCAGGGCTCGCCCCGACCCCTCGAGTACGAGCCGCATCAGCGACACGGCAACTAACAGTCCCAACTCCCGCACCGGGCGCCGGAGTCAAAGGGAAAACCCCCTTACATGTCGCCCCTGACAAGATTCGGGAGCACTGTGCCCCTGCAACGCGGACAGGCGAAAGCTGTGTAGGGCCTGCGCGGCACTATACCCCCGACACCGCTGACACCAGCCGCTCCGCCGGGGGGCCCCCATTGCCTCCCGCGCCGGAACGCCCTCGAGCGAGCGCTGGGGGACCCCACAAACGGGAAAGCAACCGATGATCAGAGGCGAACCCCGGTCAAAACAACGTTGCTGGCCCGGCAAGGCAAGGAACGAACCCCTTAACCCTTGCCTGCCACGCCTCCAGGCGACGGGACGTGCACTATGACAACGGTAGGCACCTCACCTACGTCGCCTACACCCGTCCTCAACGGCGGGGGCCCCCTCTGCTCTGTGGATACGGGAGATCTTCGGGTTGCCCCGACAGCGGCCGCCCCGTACGAATATAAGCTGACCCCGCTGTCAGGGCAAAAGCCGTCCGTACCGGCCCAATGGAGCGCGCCGTACCCGCTTTGCCACCATGCCTGATAAAGGCGTCTGGTGCCGAAGCGACGGCCTGTGCTACGCTGGCCCCTACGCCCCTAGTGGGCTGTCCCTCGAGGTGGTACGGAGGTCCCCTCGAACGAAGCCTCAAATGATGGCCCAAACACCTCGACGACCAGAAGACCCCTTAAAGCCCCGACGAAACGAGCGCAAGGAGATGCCATATCGACGGTCAGACCAGAGGGCGGCCTCGACTCACCAACAAGACAAACACGCCTTTTGCGAGATACGTTGTACGACCTGCACTGTAGCATGTACTGTATCCACGACTGTAGCCTTTCTCCCTCTTGGACTATAAAAGGGGGAGCAGGGAGTCCCGTACGGGACAACACGCACAGCAGGAGGACCAACAACCACGCAAGGTTGATCCATCCGAACGCACCACATCCACCATCGAACAGGGACTTGGAGAACGCCTCTCCTCTCCCGCAACCGCTTGTAGCCCCCCACTGCAAGCACTCTGGTGCAGAGCTAATACGAGTGCGCATGCACGCCCCTGCTGGACGTACGGGCCCGCGGCCGGAACCAGGATAAACTCGCGTCCCCGTGTTAGCCTCCGCATCAACCATCAAGGGACGAGACACAGCGCATTTCTGTGCGGTGTAGGAGGTGCCGGCCATTTCCGACACCGACAGAAATGTATGAAAATTTTACACATGTTTACTAAAAATAGTATCAAATATCCTAACATTTATTGACTTTTCTTTAAATTTGTTGTGAAATATATAAATTTTTGTGATACATATGAAATTTGAAGGAAGTTTTTTCTTCCCCTATCTAAACACGACCCAAGTAACATGCATCCAGGGTCAACATTTTAAACTTAGCTTCCCTGACGGTTTCTTTCATTTCTCGTTCCAAGTTTATTTTTTACCATTTCGTGGGATAGCGTGAAGCAAGCTAGAGTCTAGAGATACACCATGTAATCATGTATGTTAAGGTGAATAGTCATATTTCTGTGTTAAACTAACAATGGGGGTGTTCACTTCCTCAAAAGAGAGGGTGAAAATGTCACATCGGATACTGTAGCGCACTGTAGCACTTTTCGTTTGTTTGTGGTAAACATTGTCGTACCATGACCTAATTAGGCTCAAAAGATTCGTCTCGTCGTGTACATCAAAACTATACAATTAGTTTTTTTATTTACCTACGTTTAGTGCTCCATATATAAGGAGAGAGATTTGATGTGATAGTGAACAATGAAATTTGGAGAGAGAAAGTTTGGGGGAATTTTACCTTTTGAAGGGAACTAAACAGGGCCAATATATAGGTTTAAATCACTTCATTTTAGCTTACTCCATACAAGATATAAACTTCAAATCTAAATGGAGTCAGGACATATCTAACTTACCTGTTCGCCTCGTTGATGGCTGGTCACTGATGCTGATTTATGCTGAGAAAAAAATACTAATGACTGGTGCTTATTTATGCTAAAAAATACTGACTGGCTGCTGATAAGCCAACCGAACGGATCCGTATGCTTTCGGCCTTTGTTTTCATCTGCTGATTTGTTTTCAGCGTTTTGAATGCCCATGTTCACCGTCTCATTTTGCGGGCACCTACATTTTCGACTTCGTTTTTAAAACCCAGCAAATACGCAACCAAAGAACATACTCCCTCAGAGCATGTACAGCCCTTAGACACTAAGTCGTCTGTAGAAGCTCGAACTGCGTATACAGACATGTATATAGACAGCTCATACAACCCATAGACAGAGAGCCCGTCTATAACATGTTTAATGCTTTGCATTAGCTTAGGATCAACTACACATATATTTGTGTATACGATTGTGTGGCTATTTGATAGAAGAAATAATAAAACATTATGCGACTAAAACCAGTTAAACTCGTTGACACGTGGACACAAGGAACATAAACCCCACCAGCAAAGTAACACGCTAGTTGTTTACCCGTTGTTTTTTTGATCAACCTGTTGTTCTTATCCTCTCCCTGACTTTATCCATTTTGCTCCTCTTCTCTCTGCTCCCGAGCACGCTCGCTAGCTCCACGAGCGGGGCCTCCTGCAGTCCTGCTACTGCCCTGCTATGCTCCAGGCCAGCGCCCTCCGCCGGCCAGCGCCCTCCGCAGCTCCCTCTGCCGGCCAGCGCCGCATCCTCCTTCCTCCTCTCTCTCTCTCCACTCCAGTCAACTCCGCAGGCGAGCGGCGGAGGATGAGGGGCAGCAACGGCCGCATCCTCCAATCGAGCACCACAGCGGCGCGGGGAGCTGCTCCAATCGAGCACCACAGGTGGGAGGCATCCTCGAGCGGCGCGGGGAGCCGCTCGGCGCGTGCGGGGGCGAGCGGGTGCGGCGCGTCGGCGGCGGCGGCGGTCAAGCGAGCTGCCCGGCGCGGGGCGAGGACTGCTCGACGGCGATGGCGCGGAGCATGGCGCGGCCGGGCCCCGTCGTGGCGCTCGACGCGGACGACGACCACCGCGGCCGCCGCGCGCTCGAGCACCGCCACGGCCGCGTCCTCCGAACCATGGTGGCCGGATCTCGCAGCTCCTGATGTTGCTGCCCCGGCGGCGCCTCCTCCCCTTCCCCACCCCCTCCTCATCGGCGCCGCCCCGAGCTGCAGAGGAGCAAGGAGCAGGTCGGCCTGCCAGCGATGGCCTACCTCCGCTCATGCGCGCCTGCCAGCGGTGGAGGCTGCGCCGTGCTGGAAGAAGGGGATCTAGCGCAATGTTTGGCGGGGAGGGGGCGGAGCGTGGTAAGAAGGGAGTCGCTTTGGCGGGCAGGGAGCGGAGCGCGGGAGGTAGACAGTCGATTTCGCGGGGGCGGAGCGCGGGATCCCGCCGGCGATGACTCGTGGAGACGGTCGTTCTACGGCACGGCGCCGCGGCGTCTCTTGAGCGTCGGGGAACGGGACGAGCCCGTCGCCCGGTCTAGCGACGCTCGGCCCGTCGCTGGGTATCTGCGGGGGGGTTTTGGCAAAAATACCGGTCTAGCGACGGGCTCAGGCGCCGGGCTGTACATGCCCTCACTAGAAGTAAGGCGAGGCTCCAAACTTCCAGGATGCAGGAGTTGGAAAATGCTTTATACTCCCTCCAGTATCGTATGCTTTGCACGGTTGCGCCGGGACTTGGAAAATGGAACCGGTATCCAGTCGAAGAGACGGCTCGCTATGATAAAAGATGGTCAAAGAGTTTATCATAATTCGTACAAAATCATGTCCGTGCAATCATGCTGGAACAGTACACAAATCGAGGACTGATTTTATGGGCACCAAAGTCGGTACGGTACACTTTGACTTGAAACAGGGCCCTGCGTTATGGGCAGTCTGTACACGGCCCAGTTACTTGTCCGTACGTACCGTATACAACGCAGCGTAGTCGTGTGTAGGCATGTGTGTTTTGCCAGTGTGTGCGTAAATGCATTTTTCATCATGAAGCACAGTACCGTAACTGTCCAATTTTACTGCACATTGTCTCACTTGTATTCCTTGTATTCCTTGGCTGGGTTTACTGTCACACTGCACTCTGCAGCGAAGAAAGCTGGGAGGGAATTGGTCGTTTTTTTTTAATCTCCTTTGCGAATGAAATCTTCTTCGTCTTTCCTTTTTGTTCTTTTCTTTTGCGGATGGATATTGTTCATTTGGGTCATGCTCTATCCGTTCTAGATCACTATCCGCTGTTGATTTATACTCACACAACATTTAAGTATTCTCTCTATTTAAAAAATCATTTTAGTATCTTTATTGTGTTTATGAATTATTTTATCATAAAAAATGCTTTAAGTATAATTTATCTTTTCATATATTCACGTTGGATTTTTTTAATAAGATAAATGGTCAAACATTACAGGCAAAAATCAACTCCGAATATTAATTTGGGATGCATGAAATATAATGTTTTAGAATTTCCATTACTTGTTACCTAAGAAGAAAAAAGTTTAAAAATTAGCTTATTGTCTCTTTTGTTTATTGATTTAGCAACTGTGCTAAAAAAACTTATTTTGTGAAAAAAGTTTATTGATTTCGCAATTAGCTTAATACATCATTTATTGTTTCGATGTATTTCAGTGATGAAACTTGTATCAACTAGACAACTACATACTGATCTATGGATTGATATAGGTAATCAGTGGGCCAAAGCCATTTTGTGAGCAGCAACATCCCTGCTAATCGGGCCCTAATTAAAAAAATGAAATAAGGGCATCTTAAAATTTTATCTAATATAAATTCAATTTGTTGAAGATGACTCAATATTATGATCATCTAAGTTCTGCAGATTAGCGTGGTTGCATCTATAGGTGTACTCTACATCAAAAGCTGAACCCTAAAATAAAAACTTTGAGTTTGTACTTCAATTAACTTTTTTAACAAAACCGACTGATATTTATTGGATATGACTTGGTATAACAATAAACTAACTACTTCGTGCGAGATCCAAATTTTTAAGGGCCCATCAACATGTGGATCCCACATCAAAACGTGTAAGCTTGTTTTGATAAGACCAGTCCCAGTGGGGGTTTCATAGAGAGTTTTATGGCATTAAATATGCTGATGTAGTATGAGAGAGAGAAAAAAGTTTTATGGGATGTGACTATGTGAGAGGAGTTTCATGGCTCAGTTACCTAGTTTCTGGTTTACATAACCCTATAGTAAAACTGTGCATTGAGACTGGTCTAAGCCGTGTTACTGTGTTAGTTAACTACTTTTATGTAATATTTAGGTAATGTAATGGTTAAAAACATTGGCGGACCCAAGGCCCGGCGCGCCTGGGCGACCGCCCGGGCTCCTTGGCGAACGTCCGTGTACAGGTCACTTACTCAGCTGGGCGTGGGCACTGCAGACGAGTGGGATTAGGGATCAGAAGCACATAATTATCTGATCAGGTTAGTGGTGCGGGGAGTGGTTATGATAAGTGTGCTAAGACTGATTTTGAAAAACAGAGATAGAACGTATCGAATGAATTCTCATGTGTGGTAGACAATGGCTTTGGTTGTAAAACAATCAAGACCGTCAAGTTTATTGGTGTTCATGGGTTATATGTATGTATGATATTATCACCAGTTGTTACGTTCGCCCAAGCTCTGTGATATTTCTGGATTCACCACTAGCTAGCAATGGGCAAAATCCACGACCCCTCACGCCCACCACCTGCCATGGGAACAAAAGCATGCCCGTGCCCTCCATCCATGGATGTCAGATGCCCACTAGGGCGCCTATATGCCCGCAAACTTGGAGCAATCAAGCACGCGTGCATGTTTTAACAGCAATATATATATCTCTGGACATAAATAGATATCTTCAACAACAATATCTTAGCACACATTAACATATATAAAAGTATATAACCATACAAGAATTACAGTCCAACACGCAACAGAGAGACCATTACATTAATGCCTGACCAGGCAAATAGATAAGCCATGGAGGAGAATCCAGCGGCAACGGACCGACAAAGGGTGGGAACTCAGCGTCACAGGCATCAAGCCACATAGCGCCCCCTGACCGGTGCTGCCCAATGAACTGGACCGTAGAACGGGGGTTGAGGGTTCGTGGGGCACTAGGAACATGGAAGTAGTTGAGAGTGGGGGGAAATGGGAGGATGGGGCGAGGGTGATTGTAGCAATGGTCGGGACTCGGGACGAGTAGGTCGGGGTCGGGGAACGGGAAGAAGGGGTGCTGGGCCGAGGGGTATGGCGACCGGGAGGAATAGGTCAGGGGACATGGGGGAGGGGGTGGTGGCCACGAGGAATTGGTCAATGAATTAGGACAATTTATATACCTAGGTGCTTAGGTTCTATGCCATCTATTGGAGCACATCTAACGAATTTGCGGGCGTATATATCATTTTTAGTTGTCCATTAACAACTATCTATTGGGTTTAGGGGCCTGCCCTGTAGACACAATCTTAGAGCAACTCCAGTAGCGCCTCTACTCAAGTCCTTACTCAAAAAGTAGGGTGACAAAAAAAGTCCACTCCAGCATAGCCACTATCAGGGCTCTCACTCCGGGGAGGCACCTAATTTCTCTTATCTAGCCCCTTCCCCCACGGGTGCCTAGGGAGGCTCCTACTTTTAATTTTGCTCCTCTTTCTCTTCTTCCTTGAGCTGGTGGTGGAGCGGCACAAGCCCAGGAGGCCGGCGCGGCATGGGCCGAGACGGCAGTGGCGGTGGCAGCGCGCGGCGGCCCATAGATGGTGGCACGGCGTGCGGGGCTTTGCGTGACGGCGGCGCGACGGGCGGGGGGGCGACGGCGGCGCGACGCATCGGGGTTGTGGCGACCCACGGGAGGTGGAGCGGTACGACAACCACTGGCGGCTGGGCCCACCAGTAAAAGAAAGTAGACACCGACATGTGGACCCCAACTGCCATAATAAGAGTAGGGGTTTTCATTAGAGTCTATTGTTAAAGTTGAATACAAAATTATAGCCCCAGAAAGTTGAAGTCGGCCCCTGCTCAAGGAAGTAGGGTCTTGAAGTAGTGATTGTTGCTGGAGTTGCTCTACCGGTATCCATGTCCATCGTTTTTTCGATATTTTCTGTCGTTGTAGATTGGACACTGTTGACATAGAAACGACCCACTTGCTAATTCCATGTATGTAGCGGCCTCCAATATCGACGGGGGCACTCGTTCTAGATCACTATCCGCTGTTGATTTATACTCACACAACATTTAAGTATTCTCTCTATTTAAAAAATCATTTTAGTATCTTTATTGTGTTTATGAATTATTTTATCATAAAAAATGCTTTAAGTATAATTTATCTTTTCATATATTCACGTTGGATTTTTTTAATAAGATAAATGGTCAAACATTATCCTCAGATTCTCTTCGGTGACCACGAACAGCTTGTCGTTGTCTCGGATCACGTCGATTGAGTCGATCTCTGCTCCTTCGTCGTTCACGATCAGCGCCTTCTCTGCATCAACTTTCAGTTTCTCACCTGAAGCAAAAGAAAGGAAAGTGTTAACCGTGTGAATGAACTGCAAGTCCGCAACCGAAATGAATTATGTGGTTTCTGGCCCTACGGATAATGGCTTTGAATTCTTCCATCGTGCCGGGCAGGTTGATCAGCTTGCCGGCTTCCGAGCTCTGGTTCCTGAGGAATGGGTGGCCCTTGTATATGCTCACCCGAGGCCAGCTCGTGCTCTGGAACCTGCCGCCGCCTCGACGGCCGTGCCCCGACGACGAGCCGCCGTCGGGGACCACCGCCGGCGAGTCGATGATGGTGATCTGGTGCCCGAGCTCCCGCTTCTGCAGGAGCTCCCGCAGCTCGCCCGGCGACATCGCCAGCCGTCCCGCGCCGGCGCCGGAGCCGGAGCCGGAGCCGTCGTCGTCGTCAAGGCCGGCCTTTTCGACGCTGGCCCCGTTCATGATGAGGAACCTGGCTGCGTCGGCGTAGCCCTCGGCCATGGCGACGCGCAGCGCGGTGGCGCCGTCGTGGTCCTCGGAGTCCACGTCGAGGCCGAGCCTGAGGAGCTCCCGGAGCGCGGCGACGTCGTTGCGGCGCGCGGCGAGGCACATGACGTCGCCGCCGGCGTGCGGGCTCGACACGCGCGCCGAGTGGTGCAGGATGTTGAAGATCTTGTGGTGCCCCGCCGCGAGGGCGTGCCACAGCGCCGTGTTCCCCTGCTTGTCCTTGATGTTCACGTTGCAGGCGTGCTTCAGCAGCACCAGCACGCAGTCCTCGTACCCCTTGGACGCCGCGATATGCTGCCAGTGGCGTCGATCCCCAAGAACAGAGACCAAGAGTCAGCAAGATGCATCGTCACTCGTCAGCATCAATATTTGCTCTGAATTTGTGTACATGTTGTCACTTACCAGTGCCGTTCTGCCCTTGGCGTCGCCGACGTCGGCGTCCTTCCCTGCCCTGAGGAGGTCCTCGAGCAAGCCGCTGTTCCCCATCGCGGCGACCGTCAGCACATTAGCGTCGTCGTGCTCGCCGGAGTTCTCTCCCAGCAAGTCCTCGACCTTCATGCCATGCATCTCGACCTGATGCTGCAATGCAATCAATCGTTTCGTCAGTGAAAAATCACCAGCACGTACGGCGCCTTTGCTCAGAGACTTCAGCATCGAGCACCGAGAGAGAGAGAGAGAGATTATTGATGGCTGGTAATGGTAACCTTGAGGAAGTTCCTGATGATGACGACGCTGTCCTCGGGGCGGCTCTGCATGGCCTCCTTGAGCGTGGCCTGCTTCAGCCGCAGCAGCTGGCTCAGCGTCCTGGTCCGGAACGTGAACCCCTGCGCGCGGTCGCTGAGCGCGCTGACCTCGCCGAAGATTCCCCGCGCCCCCAGCGGCGTGGCCTCCGCCCTCTCCTCGACGCCGTCGAACCGTATGGCCTCGACCTCGCCGGAGACGACGACGTAGACGTCGTCGGGCGCCTCGTCCTGCACGATCACGTCCTCCCGCGGCGGGATGTACTCCGGCTTCATCTTGGTGACCAGGCCCAGGAGCCCCTCCCTGGAGACGCCCCTGAAGAGGTACACGTCCTTGACCACGGGCAGGAAGAGGCGCTCGCAGATGCTCTTGTAGATGGACTTGGGCAGCTGGTCCATGAGCTGCTGCTGGTTCAGGCTCTCCGCCCGGAACTTGAGGCACATGTAGGCGAGGATCTGCTGCTTCAGCCGCGGCGGCAGGCGGTTCCGGCTTACGAAGCTGGAGGCAGCTCTGACGCTGTTCCTCTGCATTCCATCCAAATGGCATTCAGTTTGCATTGCATTCAGAATTCAGATCAGTTTTAGATTTTTTTTGGGGTAGTTCAGATCAGTGTTAGTTAATAATAAGTTACAAGAGTGATGAATAGTGGTCAATTACGTACGAATTCCATGGTGCGGCGGGTGCCCTCGACGACGAGGTTGGTCATGTTGCCGATGAGGTAGGCGGTGAGGCCGAGGTTGAAGAGCATGTAGAAGATGTTGAAGACCATCTCGACCATGTTCTCGGCGTGGAGGTCGCCGTAGCCGACGGTGGTCATGGTGGTGATGGACCAGTAGATGGAGGAGATGTAGCGGATGCGGAGGCTGGCCTGCCGGAAGTTGGGGATCGCCGCGCCGATCCACGTCTTCTCCCGGTGAGGGTACCGGTCGGCGATCAGGTAGTACAGGCACCCGGCGCAGTGCACCAGGAACAGCGTCACCTGATGAACGTGCAGAGGCCAGATTGATTGATGCTTCAGGGTTCATTCAGATCGATTCAGCCACCGGAATGCATTGTTCTTGAATGGATGGAGGTGTGCATGCAATGCATATGTATGGTTACCGACGTACCGCGACGAGGCGGCCGCAGCGGATCCAGAAGTAGCTGAAGCGGATGTCCTTCTCGAGCCTGGTGAAGAACTGCTTGACCTTGCGGAGACGCCAGAGCCGGAGGACGCCCAGCAGGCTGTAGGCGGCGCCCTCCCTGACCTCGCCGGTGATGAGGTAGGCCAGGCCCTGGAAAGGGATCGTCGACGCCACGTCCATGATGAAGAACGTCGACAGGTACCTTCACGGCCAAAGCTTGCAGCCTCATCAGTCAATTGCTTGATCAAGCAAATACGGAGTATATTCAGTATTTTTCTTACTCGCAAAAAAAATATTCAGTTATTTTTCCACTTCTTACTTTTTTTCGAGATTATTTTTCCTCTTCTTACTTCTCAGGAACAAAAAAAAATATCAAATGATCAATTCAATCGATCAATATACGAAGGCCCGGTTTAGCTTTGGGCTCGCAGCGCGCTGGGATAAGGCCCATTGAACAGAAAGCTAAGACTGGGCTTCTGTGACCTTCTCTGGGTTTCTCTGATTCTTTGTCTTACAAAGAAAAGACAAACACCGTTGGATTATTTTACCCTACGGCTTGACATAAGTAAGGCAAGCATCACGTTTTCATCAGCCGTATAACATATGGACCTCATTTGTCCTCTAAAAAAAATCTACTTATTTTTTATGCGTATTCTGAAACAAGCATTTCCAAGGCTCATGAGCCCCCATGGGTCCATCAGCGAAAGTTGGTATAATCGCCAGCTACTACATCCACGATATCGAATCTGGCATACAGGAACAAGACTACAAAAGATACCTACCACAATTTGATGACGATGTGGTCCATTTGGACCGTCCATGAAGTGCACCATATGTCTGTGCAGCCTGCACACACATCTCAGTGACTCGGTACTGTGCCCGCGTTGTATCAGCGGCCCGGAAAGGCAGTTGCAAGGCGACAATTAATAAAATGCAGTTAGGTTTTGGCCTTTTGGGTCCCTGGAATTGATTGCTGAATTTATTTTCTCCCTTGTAATAATCCCGCACATTATGATCTCTTCACCTATGTCATGAAAAAAGTAGTAGTTGCTTTCCTGACTAAAAATGTGGCCACGTGTTCTTCTCCCCACTATCATACTGTCACCTCCAAGAATCTGAACCAAAGCAGCATATCGATCTATCTCTATATATACAAACTTAATGGTGTGATAACCATGAAAGCAAACACGGCATGGATACAGCGCCATCACGTGCGTATCCATCCCCATCAGGCTGTGAATGATCAGAATGGAAAATCCGGCAGCTGAACTAATCCCCAACAACGCCCTGGATGAACTAAAGTACCCTTGCCATCTTCTAACGGGTCGTTGCACCGACAAACAAAAGCTTGCATTCTTCTAGGCAGGAATATATGATGATATGCAAATACAAGAGGTCAAGAGAATAAGGTGCACTGTATAGCTGTAGTGTAGTGTGTGTAGATTGCCGTACGTACCTGATGGCTATCTTGTTCCTGTCGCGGACGAGCAGCTGTGTCCTGGGGTCGATGTAGGCGACGAAGAAGGTGAGCACGATGTCGACGGCGAAGAAGAGGTCGACGACGATGTCCGCCACCTCGAGGCCGCCCTTGGGGGACGCGTTCATGAACGCCACCTCGAACGGGTACACCCACGCCGAGTACGCCACCAGCACCACCATGAACGTCTCCCAGCACCTGACCCATGTCAGATTATTACCCACCGTCAGAGATCATGGCATGCACGATACAGAGATCATGGCATGCACGGAATGAATGAATATCGCCAGCTCTGATCGATGCTTCACCTGTATCTGGAGTCGAGCGGCGAGATGACCCACTTGTCGGAGCCGGCGTGGGGCTGGCCGTGGCCGGACGGCCCGCCGAGCGGCGGCAGGATGACCTTGGACAGGTTCCGGAGGTTGAAGGAGCCCGAGCCAGAGCCAGAGCTGCCGGAACCTGATCCAGAGCTGCCAGAGGAGCCCGAGCCCGAGCCGGCGCCGGCACTGCTGCTGCTGCTCGTACTCATCTGAAAGCTCGAGCTCTTCATTGCGCTGCTTCCAACCTACCTTCTTCCCGCAGCAGCCTAGCAACTGCTATATCCAGGAGACCAGGACATATAAGATGCTCAGCTCGTGGCGCACTGAAGGCTGCCGGCCGGGATTCGGATCGGAAAGGCGAGGAGGAAACAGGGCCAGCCGGCCAACAAAAGGGAAGAGGAAAGCGAGAACCAAATCGGATCAGAGGCGGGGCATCGAAATAATGAAGCACAGCATCGCATCAATAATGGAGGAGGAGGGTGAGGAAGGAGGACACTGGGACAGTGACCACCGGCCGCAGCTGCACGGTGTCGATCTCGCGAGCCGCGGGCTGTGGATTTGTACGCGAGCCGGTCGGTAGAGACTACTTAGAGACTGACTGGCAGGTGTGGCTCAGGATTATTCACCGCGATTTTCAGACACACGCTGCGTGCTCTCCGAATTATCCGGTCACTACTGGCCATAATATATACGTATATATGGAATGTTCATCGATGTGGACGTCTGCTTGGTGCTTGGGGTCCATGCAGAAGCCTACCTGTCTGCCCCCGGAGGCCGGTGCCACCGTGCCAAGCACACCGCCATGCCGGCCTGTGCGCTAAACTGCTACTCCTAAATGCTAATCGCTCAGGTCAGGACCTGTTTGGATTGGACTTTTGCGCCTCGGAAGAATTGATTGCTGAATGGCGACAGTCGATGGAGTCTGTGCGCAAATGCAGCTTCGCTTCTCCATGCATGTTTATCACGATTCCTACGGTTCTATCACACCACAGTTAGCCGATCGAGCAAAACATTTTTTTAATTTTAATTTTGCACAAACTTCAGGTGTATATATCCTGCACTTTTCCTGCTTAATTAGGTAAGCCGTCCTCATCATAAGGCATAACTCTCAATCTGCTGAATCCTGATGGATGAAGAGGGCGCAGTTAACGGAAATGGTTGCAATGCCTTTTAGATTATATGGCTCTTCGGTAAACCTGATAGTTAGAGTGTGTGCGTGTGTTCGTCTTTTGTTACTCTGCTCTGCGGGATACAGATGTTTTGGAACTCTCCATCTGCTACGATGTGAAAAAAATGTGCTTAGCTTACGGAGCGTAGATTTCGCTGTCGGACAGACGGTGCATGATAAGATGGGTAGTCCGAGACGCGAGAAGGTAAACCATATTAATCTGTATATATGTCACAATAAAATGAGATTTGACAAGAGATGTTGACTTTGAAGCAGCAGAATAACATAGATCACCCAACGCTTGCCAAGAAATATATGCTGCGTGCTCAGGACTGGAGGGTGGAGGCTCATCTGCTGGCCACACAAGTGACAAGTGGTACTGTGGTATATACTTGTTGGATAGTACGCGCAAATTGGCATCGCATCAGAGATGATGCGACTTGATTTTTTTCCAGGAATATGTTAGGCTACTCACTGACAAACAGCCTCCGCCTCTCATTCCGAGTCCCCAGTAATTTCTAGCATCTATACTTAAAACCCTAAAGAAAAAACTAACAGAGACGAGTAGGGGATTGACAGATTAGTCTCACTGCATAATTTTATTACACTATTATCAAGATGGATATTTGGTAAACAAACCTAGTAGGTGTTAGGGATAAAATTCCTCTCTAATCCCACTAAACTCTCTCTCCTCTTTGCTTCTAATGACCCCACTGCATCAACAAATTTATTAGTGTAGCATCGAATTTAATATTCTTAAAACTTTTTATTGAATCCCCACTCCTTGCCTCAACCCTCAAGAAAGCAATTACCCTTTTCCCCTCTATTCTTAACTCTCACGCCACGTCACCAAAAAGATCTACGCGACACTCATTGCATCCGTATGATACTTACATACTGGGATAGCCATAATATGCTTTAACATTGAACATTTGGCAAAGAATCACTCAACTGGAACAAAAGCATGTTAGGATAGAAAATAAGTCTATGCACATAGAAAAATATGTAAATTCATGTAATAAAAGTATGCACCCTAGCTTGCTTAACCAGAATTATTTGATTAGTATACTAGAACAATTTTTTATTTACGTTGAACAAAATTATGTAGGGAGGAGACACAAAGTTTGTATAGCCCGTAGATTAAAGAACTATGCATCCGCCATGTTTGAGTAGAAGTATTCAACTAGATTCGTTCAGATTGTATAAAACTATGTATAGAAGAAAAATATTTATATATAAAATAAATCATGAAACTCATTGAGAAAAATGTTTTGTACACCATCCCTGACAAGGAATATTTAATATGAACTATACACCTATGGATAAAAAAGTTTGTAGATCTAAAATAAAATTGATAGAATAAAAAATTATACATGTGGAACAAAAATATCCTTTACTGCACGGGAGATGGCAGCATCGGGTATATTTAATATTTAATTTGATTCTCGATTGGATGAATGCAACACTTTCAGAACTAGGAACCGTTTTTCAGCATCCCAAATGCTTTTTCAATATGGTTTCAAAGTTATGCATGCCGATGGATTGTAATTTGCATATTGAATTGTCCGTGACGATCTACTCATTCTAATCAGTATGGTGATATCTAACTCCTCGGTCTGGAGCGATGAATTAGTAGGGATGAAAATGGGACGGGAAAATCCCGTACCGACCGATACCGTATCCCGCGTAAACCGATCCAATACCGTACTTACAGGAAAAAACGGGAAGCAGGAAAAAACCGAGAAAAACCAGCGGGACGGTCGAGGGTGTTTCCTGACCGTATCTACGGTTACCGTATTCGTCCGGGAAAAATCCCGTCGGTATTCTTGTTGCAACTAAACCTTATATTCAGCCCATATGTACATTGAGCCCAAGCCCGCACCGGGTGCCCCTCGTGGGCTGGTCTGGCCTGCCGCCACTAGCTGTTGCCTCCAACAAAACTAGCCTGTTGTGCTTGTGGTCCGCTGTGTGTCTGTGTTTTGGCTCTCTGCCCGATGTGGTATTTTTTTTTTAATTTGGATCTGTCATCTGCTGGTTAGTGTTGCTACCAAAACTATTGGTTACTGCAGCGACTATGGATTGGAGTTTGGCATGTGCGGCTGGGCTGGGCTGGGTTGTACTGTGTCATGTTATATTTGTGGTTTGTGCATGTACTAATATGCATCTACTTATTTATGTATTGTTTGCATTTAAATTTTGCATGACTGTAACTATTATGTCGAACTAAATATCTCACGTGGTTACATGCGCCTGTGTTCCCGATTCGAGTTTCCGATTCCCGATTGTAACCGACATGTTCCCGATCGATATGTTCCGTTTTCGATATCCCGTAATACCGGTTTCATTTTCCCGTCCGACTTTCCCGTTCTCGTTACCATTCCCGACCAAAAAATACGGTAGCGAAAGTGGTTAAGACGTTTTCCCGACCGTTCCCGACCGTTTTCATCCATATGAATTAGGATGTATTTGCGTATCCACCACCTACAGGGTACAACTGCCCCACGGACACATGAAAACCCTTCGCACGAGCAGAACGTAGGACTCCTGGATCAGATGCGCATCCTTCCTGCCCATATGAGATGAAAGTGAAATTTAGATCAAAGTCGCATAGACACATTACGTTTTGTGACAGTGTTCTTTTTATGTTTCTCGATGGAGGGGCTTTGTCTACTATAATGGTGATAGGTATATAAATCCCATCAATAGCTGCAATGTAGTTTAGGCATGTATCTAGGTTCTAATGCAATCTTCACTTGGGTATGGTTGACATTTTGAAGGAATCTAAGGGGCGGTATTGGAATTATATCAAAGGACTCTGTTATCTGTTATTTTCCTATGTATCACCATTGGGATGGAATTCCTTTTTTAGTCCTACAACCCCAACCGCTTCTCAATTCTAACACCACAGGTGTCAAGTAATAGATTTTCCACTCTAATATAATTTTCTATAATTCTAGCTTCCTGAACTCCACTTTGCACCAATTCTTATGGCCTTCTAAGATTTGTCTGACCTTTTCTGCACCAGGAAGAGTGGATGTGTGCTCTGGCCTTTTCTCATCATATAGACAAAATTGAAGAACGGGGACTTGACTAGAAATAGCTCGCCATTCTCTTCTTCCACCTCTAGCGAAAATCTCCTAACTTCGTCATCCCAAGAGTCCATTTTCTAGTATATAAGATATAATATTATTACTATATAGGAATCAGACAAACTAGCTAACTACTCCTACATGCAGGAGCCATTCGGAATTGGAACCACTATATGGCAAACACAGAATGTCTTATGTATGTGTAATCCAACATAAAAAAATGACACTGATTAATGTACAGATTTATATAGCACATTTGATCAAACTAGCAAATGGACAACTTTGTACAAATTAGATTGCAACGGTTCGTTTCAGTTTCTAACTTACGGTGGAACAGTTGGAGCGTTGAACTCCGGGAGTCGTTGAAACTCCCGTCTCGACCTGCCTTCTTAGAACAAAGTCTGGTGAGAGTCTCACACCATCGTCGAGTTTCATATCATCACAACCATGAGCAGCACAAACCCTAGGTAATTTGAGTTTGAGAGGAAGGAAGGGAAGAACTTATAAATCCAAGAAGCATTGTGGTGGATCCAGAGGAGGCGGTCGAGTCATTGTAAATCAAGATGGCCGTAGCAGAAAATATCGGGGACAGGAGGTGCTTGGATGAGGACGGGATGTGGAAGGGCGGCGCCACTTGGACGAGGACGGGGATGTGGAGGGGTGATGAAGCTTGGATGGAGGCGGAGTGGATGGGGAGAGGCGACGCTTCTTGATGGTTCCCTCGACAGTCACGTTGCCCTTGTATCGCCTCAGGTAAGAGCTGTCGGACCCTTGGGGTGGTGTTGCGGCGTCCCGGGAAAAGTTGCGGATCTGGTTTGACGCCCCCGCGCCTGTGGCTCCCAAATGATGGGGAGATTTTAGCTATGGCTCCTATATGGCTTCTATACACTAGATAAGTAATATAACTTAGAGGCCCAACAACACACTAGCACTATCTCAGTTATCCATGTACAGGACGTATACTACTCCTGATTACCTGCGTGCGTGCGTATTGCTCATAACATAGACATTTTCTGTTCCGCTGGAAATAAAGCCGCACGTATAATTGTACGAGTTTTTTTTCTGGTATGAAACTCTATTAGCCTCTAGAAATTCCATGTGATATCAGGTTCAACATTTTATCAACTTGATTTAACATTTCAAAAATATTGTCTCAACACTTAGAAATCTAATTCAACATTTTTCTAAAAAATATTGAAATGGTATATTACAAATATTGAGACAGTATATAAAAAATGTTGAAGTAGTACATTTCTAATGTTGGATTAGATTTAATATTTTTCAAACCTAATAATTAACATTTTTTCAGTAGTTCTTACATAAAATGTTAAAGTAGGGTAACGAAACGTTGAACTAGCTTACCGTAAATGTTGATTTTTTTAAAAAAATACAAATGAAATAAAAATATATTCAAATTAGAGCTTATTTTGTTGCATAAATTCTAACTAATATCATTGTTTAAACGGATTTGAAAAAGTACTTATAGTTTGAAAGAAAAATATATTTGAAGATCAAAATCTAAATGAAATCAGTCCTGACCAACTCATGCGTGCTATCAGCTACGCGCTCCAGCTGTCCACGTGCAGCTCTCTCGCTGTTGTCAGCTCTCTTTCCTCGTCAATCCGGTATGTTCATCCTAATCTACACAAATTTTAAAAAGTTAAAGCTATGTGGAAAAAAAAACTTTCGAAAGCTTTTTCCGGATTTTAGCCGGGACCAAAATCTACGGGAGCCTACCCGGGGGATCGTGGAGGATTCTAGGGGTACGCGGGGGGTCCCTATGTGGCTTCCATGTGCTAGTTAAGCAACATGGCTTAGAGGCCCAACTAGGCCCAAAAACACAATAGTATTATCTATGGTCACCCTCGTGGTATATTCTATAATATTTTTTATTCCATTGAAAACAGTCGCACACGTAGCTGTTTCTGAATATTTTTTGGCTCGGAATTTTATTAGCCTCCAACAGTTTCATATGATACCAGATTCAATATTTTTGTCAACCTAATTCAACATTTTAAGAATATTGGTTCAACATTTATAGAAAACTAATTCAACATTTTCTAAAAAATGTTGAAATAGTATATTAGGAATGTTGAACCAGTTTCCAGCAAATGTTGATTTAAAAAAACTATCAAAAGATATGAAATATATTTAAATTGGATCTTGTTTTGTTGCATAAATTCTAACTAATATCACGGTTCAAACGGATTTCAAAAATGATTTATAGTTTAAGAAAAAATTGAATTTAAAGATCAAAATCTAAAGGAATCATGTCCGCATGCAGGAACCGCGTACCCAACCGCGTAGCTGCAGCTGTCCACGTGCACCTTCCTTATTGTTGCCGGCTCTTCTTCTGTACTAATCCGGTACGTTCATCTGATGTGCACCAATCTAAAACAGTGGAAGCCAACTAGCTAAAAAAACTTGTGGAAACTATATAGGATTGCTGGGATATTTTTGGTTCCCTGAGGAGCCCATGAATGAAAAGCACCGTGGACAAGCTTTGCAGGTTGTTGTATTTGGTGGGCTACCAGTTAACTTAGGGCCGTAGTTGGATCTTTGGGCTGGTTGATGGACATAAATCAAAGTTTGGGCTGGGGACGAAGACTAGGAATTTTCGTTCCGGAGACGTGGGCTTTTTTGCTAACAAATTGCCTAGCGGCCAGCTGTGTGGGTTAAGACGCACCGAACCAAGTCAGCCTAGCCCAAGTTTCATCGTTTATTAATTTGGGCCAATATCATCATACATTGGACTTAACCCGCCGCGATTACTCGTCCAACACGGATAGCCCAAGCTTATTGCCCGAACCTCCATTGGTTGGCCCGATCCAAATCTAATGCGCAGGCCCAGAAACAAACGACAGAAAGCCCATTGGCCATGGGAATCTATAACAACTATACAATTGGTACCCACTAAAATCCCACCCCCATTTCTTTTAATCCTCACGCATCCACGTCAGCATCTACAAATTAATATCGAAGTTGTTTCTGGTTGAAGCTCATCGGTGGACAATCCCTCGCCTTCTCGCCTCCCCACCGCGCCACCTTGAGCGGTGCCTGTTCACTTACCATAACTGATCACCACACCATCTTATTTGAATTCCCATCATACAAGAAGAAAATGCTTGCATCTAATGGTATTAACGCTCAACTCTGATGCTCCACCAGCGCTATCCATTAATCCCTCTGTATGGCTCTTTTGTTCCCTGTCTACACATATAAATAGAGTCCCGCTAATCAACTCAGTACTCCCTCCCAAACCATCTAAACTCCAGAAACAAGTCAACCATTATCACAATGATGACCTCCTGCTCTTCTGTTCTGTTGCCGTTTGTTGGAATGGGAGGCTCTATGTATCTTGGAGTATCTTCACTGCCATCGTTACTGCTGTCTTCTGCCACTGGGCGCAGGTCTTCTTCAATACTCATAGCTTCTCGGTTTTATTGCCCTCTCTCTCATTTTACTCCCGTCCATCTATGTCTCTATGGTTTGCGACACAGGATCATCACGTGCCATATTTGTATTGACGGTGGAGCCGGACAGAAGCAAGCAAAGTGGATTTTGCTTTTCCGCAGAAGCAATGGCCGGCACCAAATCTCACCGTCCAGAGCTATATTATAGATTTATGTAAATATCCCGCAGCAACGCGCAGGAAATTCACCTAGTTGTTTTGTAATTTCGCGGCTCAAAAGTAGTTTTGTGACTGTCAGACGAAACACTAGTGCCAAAAATGTACTGAGTACTGACCGATTCTCCTGACGTCTAAAAACAATTGGAGATTGTGACAAGGGCCTTGTTTGGTTCCCAAATTTGGAAGTTTGGGATCACTTCGTAATCATTGCGCCAATATAGCATTTCATTTGTATGTGCGAAAAATAATTCAAAATTTGATTAATTAGGCTCAAAATGTTCGTCTCACGAGTACAACAAAACTGTTCAATTAGTTTTTGATTTCATCTATATTTAGTACTACATGTATGTTATGATATTTTGATGTGGTGCAGAATCTTTTTTTTACATAGTTAATTTGAGAGGTGCTTTTTGAAAAAGGCCAAGGTCAGTAGAAGTTTCTTTTTACCTGTTTCAATTTTTTTATTATGGCTTCTATTTGGCACACCAAATCTGAGTTTATGCTTCGTCCTAAAGACTGGACTGATCTAGGTTACTATATAAATTCTGGTTTAAATATATAACCAGAGGATCGAAAAGATGACCAGAGAGAGGAGTGAATGGGAGCCGATAAAAAAATTTTCTCGAAACTTGGCCTCGGTCTCACAATCACTATTTAATGATTCCTCATAAGCTTGCCAAGGTAGCGTAGTCACAACGGACCTACCAATCCTAGAAACAAGCTAAAACAACACAACAAAGCGGGAGTAAAACACAACCTATTGTTGTCTACCTGTGTCACGGTGGACTGTCCGACTAATCTGGGCGGACTGTTCGGGGACCTGACGGAGCGTCCGACAAAGTAGGAACGGACAGTCCCGGGGTGGCAGACCGTCCGGCTACAGCACGGCGGACTATCCGTGAACCCTTCGGAAGAACAGAACGAACAACTACAGGAACCCGCGGGCACACCCTCTCAAATACATCACCGGATCTCCCAAACGACTAGAGCTCTTGACAGGAAACTTTGAGGAGATGGGTAGCACTCCAAGGAGATGCTATGCCCTAAAAATCCCGGCCTCTAACTCCCTACAACTCGAGGAATCGCAAATCACACGGGACAACACATTCATCACAAGTTCATCCAAAAAACACTGAATCGAGACCGATTCCCGGAGTTTGAGGGGACAAGATCATTCACAAAGAGGCGCAAGGCACTCACACATGACCCCCTCAAACAAATCCGGAGTCAAACGATCTAGAAACGAAGAATCAAACCAAGAGCGAAAATAGCACCAAAATAAACTCGGGAAGGAAAAAAAGATTCAACTAGCACAAGTAATCTTCCATTCAACCAAAGGTCAGACTCTATACAAGGCTGGAAACCTCCCAACATCCACCAGCTCAGATCAACATTAAGCACGAGCTAGCTTATGAAAAAACAAAAAAGAAATGACTAGAGTTTCAAAAGATAACTTGTCATCCTCTCCACCTCCTATTTATATTAAGTCTCCTGGTGGGAGCTAATGACCAAACTACCTTTACATTCTAAACCTAAGATCCCTCGGGGGCAGTTTTGGAATACAAAGATATTTCCTCCTGCTGGGCATGCCGTCCACCGTTTTGAAGCTTCCCGAACGCGCCCGGATCACCGTCTCTGTCACGTTGGGCCTTCGGGCTCGATTTTGAGGCCCAAACCGAGAAACCCTCGTCCGATGGTTTTGTGGCCCAACCATCAAACCCCGTGTACAAGCTTCGGTTGTGCCGCTACCTTGCACCGGCTCCAAGTCCACGACCTCGTCTTGCTCTTCTTGCACCATGCTGACTACACTTGATCCCGTCTAGTCATCGGGTCTCTCGAACCAAGCCTACTTGTCTCTCCACTCCTCGGAGGCCACTCAGGCTAAGACCTTTCACGTTTGTTCTTCACCTGCACCAACGCAAACCAAGTCGCATCCAACACCTGCAATATTAGGCCAAGAGTCAGTCCGCGCAACATTGTCAATCACACATCACACTGAGAAGCGACCATCCATCGGTCCTCGGACACACCTGATCTTCAATAATTTTTTAAAAATTTTTAATAATAAAATAAATGATATCAATTTATTTTTAAAATAAAATGAATGGTTAAATATTATATGAAAAATCAGTAACAATAATAATTTGGATAGATTAGTGCTATGTGAGCAAGTTTAGGGATAGGCCGTTGCTATGATCTGCAGCGCAGGCGTGCAGCTAGCTGCAATGAACTCCCAGTGTCCCAGCTCGATCTTCCGGCGCCTCAGCCATGCATGCAGGCTCTTGGGACCATAGGACTAGGAGTCAACTGTGGAGACCAACGAGGGAAAAAAGATGCCGCGGAGAAGAATCTTGGTGTGAGTGACCTCGAGACTCTAGACCTGTATCCCGGAGCTTTTGGTCGGTTTCCGTTTCCCAGGTGGACAATACGCAGCCGGTGCAAGTTGCCGGACCTTCACCTTTCTCCAGCGCGCCTTGCGTGGGTTGAAGGATGATGAATCCAAGGTCCAAACGGGCTGATTGTTTAATAGCGTCTAGCTAGATGACAGGTTTACTCTCCAGGGACTTCATAGATACACTATCATATCATATCATATCATATCATATCATATACGGTTCCCTTGTTGTTTACTGCAAGTCTTCATTAAACTAACGGGAATGGACATGCATGTGTATGGCATGGCACTGACGCTGTACAGCGACCTGCGTTGTGCCAAATTGCCAATACTACTACGGAGTACTATCCGAAGAGTGCTGGGAGGATGGAGGAAGTGGCAGGCATGATTACACATTGGCTTGATGGCTGTCAGCGTAGTATACTTACGCAAGCAATCAGCAGCCTGTTAGTGTTAGCAAAGGACCAAAGGAGCATTCAGGATTTCAGGATATATAGCAGCTGTTTAACTTTACCGGTTCCCCAAACATGCCGCGCTTTTGGTAGGCACCGCTTTCCTTTCCTCCTCCCTTCTTTTCCACGTCGCTTCGCTTATCATTTTGATCGCCCTTTTTTGCCATAATACGGAGTATATTTTCTCCCTGATCGAATGCGTCATCCCCCTTTTCTCTCATTTTACCTCTTCACGTCTTTCTTGTTCTTTGAACAAGTGGTCGAAGAAAACGAGAAGCTAGATTCCTGAAAACAAAAAACAACGATAAAAAGAAACAAAGGCGGTAAAGCCACCAAAAAGAGCCTCTGCTGAAGGTCAAGTCCTCAACGGAACGCATGCATAGGAGGCATGACTGACGGAAAATAGGTATATGCCGTGGCGTCATCAAACCACCGAGTCAATTCGAGTACGGTTGGTTGTCGATCGGTGATCACCACCGCATTTCCCTATCGGTACGTTTTGCAGGCTCCCGATTTCCAATCCGCGGCGGCGGTGGTTGCCGCTGTCCTGCCGCCTGTAGCGTCCCGTCCTCGGTCTCGGATGGGGAGAACGAAAGAGGAGACCAGACTAGACCAAACCAAAAGGGAGCTGTATCCGTTGCGGCTCAACGGGCTGGTATCCGGGCGCGAGGGAAGACTCGCCAGAGCGGTTCGATCGCGAACTTCTGCTACGTCCTACGATACCACGGCGCGACGTGCTCTATCGATCGCGACTAGAAAAAGAAAAAGAAAATGATATTTCGCGTCGCGTCCTCTGAAATTGCAAGCAGCTCTGCAAAATTCGAGACCAAAACGGAGGAAGATATATGCAGTAGTATCTGTTACCTTGGATTGGGGTAGAAATCCAGCAAAGATAATTCGCCGTGCCTGCAGATCGTTCGCACTGCACACATGGCACATGACATGCTGCGGCTACTGCTACTGGGGTCGTGAGGATCCAAGGGCAGCTCTACAAATAACGGGGACCCCGGAAACGTGCCCGCCTGCAGAAACGGCGGGGTGAGGGGAGGAAGATTCAGGTCAGGACTCTACCTGCCTGCCCGCCTCTAGCTCCTGTTCCCCGCAGCATGACACGTACGTGATCCATGAGCAAAAATGCATCGTCACCGTACACGCCCGCCTGCGTGAAGGAAAGGAAGAGCGATGCCTGCAGACGGTGACGATGAGCACTCGAGACACGCCGTGCAGCAAATTGTATAACGTGCACAGGTGCTCATTAACTCTGCGCTTCGCCTGCGCTGGTCCCGTCCCGAGCCGGAGACCGATGCCACGCACGCCGGGAGCTCGCTCTCGCTCTCCATGCACGCTGGGTCGCTGGTCCAGGAACGGACGAGGGACGGGTGCAGCTGCAGCTGCAGCTTTGCGGGCCGGTTACAGTTCTGCTGGGTCTCCGGAGCTCCCTCTCCCTCCCCGGACCACCACGCATGGACCATCCATGCAGCGCATCCATCTCCGCTCTTTAAATAGAAGAAGAGAACAAGATGATGAAGGCGTAAGCGCAATGAAAGTAGGCTGTTACGGTGGGGCACCCCGGGAACAGGATTAGGCAGCGTGAGCATGACACCGCCACTGCTCGCCACCTGCCTGCCTGAGCTGCATGCATGCGCGACCACGACTTGCATCCACCGGAGTAAGCCGCGGTGACATTTCCTCCTGCGATCGATCGATCTACGTACACCTCCTGAACGTGGTCTGTCTGTCTCGGAGACCTGGGGGCTGATGGATGGATTTCCACACGAGGCGAGGCGATCGAGCGGCGCGATCCACGGGGGTGATTCCTGGCGACACGTACGAACCCACCCGGCTCCCGAGTCCCGACCGAGGCATATGCATATGCACGGAGCCATGGGCGTCAAACTGGCACCAATCATGGGCGCTCCTCTCCTCTCCCTGGCCGGCCACGGCCAGTGGCCGGCGAGAGACCGGAAGGCTTGGGATAAAGACGGAGCAACGCACAGCTTGTCCCCGGGACCCTCCTCTCCACTCAGTCTCATACTGGTGAAGTCTCATCGACTCGCATCGGCAGGCTCCATTATTCGTGCGGGTACGGGTCGGGGATCATGGCGGGGCGTCGTGGCCGCGCTGGACACGCATCATGGCATGGCGCCGGCGCCTCCTTTTGGTTTTTATGGCCCCCGCCCCTCGGGCCGGCCGGCGTGGTCAAACGGGGAATCCCCTTCTCTTCCTCGCGCGGCCGGAGGCAGGGCTCACACGTCACAAAAACATTCTTTCTCCTCTGTCCGGTTTTGATCCGAATCCATCCACAGCAGCCCATCTATCAGGTAATCTACAGCTCACTCGCTTTGCTGTGCTGCGCTTTTGTTTCGGCCCTCGGTTCGTTGCTTTTCCGTTGGGTCACAGCCTAGCAAAACTAGCATCATACAGTATGTCCCACCACCACCACCACCAAATAAGCATGGTTATTACTTTTGCGTCCATCATTAGCGGCGCAAACACACTCTGGAAGATGCCCGCGGCCTTTCGCCATGCAAATGATACACAGTACTCCCTAGCAGAGAATGTGCTGTTCTTTTGGCCTGATTAGAGGCGGCATCAGCAGCGGCGCTAAGTCTGGCAGTGCGTGCTTTCAGTTCCGGCGTTCAACAGGCTTGGGAATAATTACCAGAAAAGAAAACGGCCTTTGGCGATTGATTTCAAAGGTTGCAAGCAAAGGGATGAGACCCTGACTGACGTCCATGGAGCTTTGTCTGAAACAGCTCGTCACCCATCATCGATGGCCAAATGCAAAGCACCAAGGACAGCGACAAAATGGAACAACATGGGGGTAGTAAAGAGTAACATGGCGCCGGCAACGACAGAGAGGACAAATCAGGCAATCTAAAATCAACATGTTGATGGAAGAGAGATAAAAATGTACAGACAGATGTACAGAGCAGCAACTATTCTCCATCAGTCCTTCCATCCTCCCTCCCAAGGGCCACAGCGACCCCTCCCTCCCACCCATCATCCTTCCCCCAAGAAACAAATCTCACTTTGGTTTTCAAGTAAAACACATACAAACGCGAGACCCCCCCCCAAAAAACAAGAACAGCAAGCCAACAAATAATCAAAGAACCGGGGCACGAAACGGGCCTAGAAAACCAGAAACTCTTATTTGTCCTCCTCTCCTATCATGCAACATGTTCAAATGGTGGCGGTATGGACCTGTGGACCTGACTGGCGATCAAATTATGTGAAATGTGGCGCTGGAGCCAACCCCCCTCAGGCAGACTCCGCGGTGCTCTTCACCTTGAACCGGTACAGCAGCTTCTTCTTCTTCGACGCCGGGTTGTTCACGGTCAGCACCAACTTGCCGGGTTCGCTCACCTTGAAGCTCCCCTTCATGATCGGCTCCTCGTGGGCAGGCACCTTCCTCGTCTTCTGCACGATCACGTCGTAGCCGCCCTCGGCGTCGGGGGAGAACTCAGCGCCGTAGCTCACCTCCCATCCCAGCACGCGGAGCTCCCACACCACCGTTGAGTTCTACAATTACGGGTGTTTGTACACGATAGCAATTAGTTTCATCGCATTGTGGAATTGGGATGAAATTCAGGATTCAGAAAACAGAAAGGCGATCAAACCTCAGTGGCTGGAATCTCAATGGTTTCTTTGGAGGATGGCTTGACGGTGAGCTCAGTGACAGCATCAGAGGTGGAGAACTCGGTGTCATCCTCTTTGTAGAGACCACCGAATTGGACGGGAACTTGTTCAGGCGCAATGTATCTGTATCAAATTTGATGCGTCAAGGGTTATGTAAGGATGCAGATTCTGAATGTATGGTCCCAACGAATGTCGATGGATATAAATCCTTTAGTGCAAGAAGACTACAGACCTGAAGAGGGTCT
This sequence comes from Echinochloa crus-galli, assembly GCA_900205405.1. Classification (NCBI taxonomy): domain Eukaryota; kingdom Viridiplantae; phylum Streptophyta; class Magnoliopsida; order Poales; family Poaceae; genus Echinochloa; species Echinochloa crus-galli. The sequence goes on from OAMR01000360.1 coordinate 1,084,237, forward strand.
CCGCGGACTTGCCAGGGCTGCAGAAGACGATCTTGCTCTTGGTGCGCTGAGTCAGGAAAGGACTCATCACCTTGTTTGCCGCAAGGTACCACCACGGGACATTGATGAACACCTGCAATTGATCAATGATCGAACCAAATCAATTTCCCCCAAATCAGAAAATCATTCGCCACCTGACATAGCTGAAATAAGAGTAGTTTCAATCAAAACAGAAGTATCTGAATGCTATTTTATTGCGGCAAGAAGCATGTGTAGCAGCAGTTACACAAGACTGGCAAGCAGCAGTGTGCAAAAGAGGGAAACAGGATGGGCAAAAATGATACCAGCTTTGCTTGTACCGCCAGATGTGGTTACGGTACTAGATTACTGAACTTTACCAGACAGAAAAAAGCATGCCGGTATGGAGAATTGAGGATCCTATTTTTAGATTATTTTTAACCAAGCACAAAAACCATAAACGCGGAAATTCTGAACCTCTTAGCTGATTCTGGATTATAGGATTCTAGGAGATGATTCGAATTTCGCACTGGGAACTCTGGCTAGATTCGATCAATGCAAAAGAAGAGAGGCTGTACCTTCTTGGCGACGAACTCGGGGTAGTTGTCCTGGAGCAGAGCGAGGGCCTGGCGGGTGACGGCGCGGTGCTTGCCGAGCATGGGCGGCGAGTTCTTGAGGTCGGTGACCTGCACCATGGAGCAGATGCCGCTGGGCGAGAAGTCGAGTTGCTCCCTGATGCCGCGCTCGAGGAGCTGGATGCGCCACTTGAGGAAGCGCTCCCGCTTCTCCTCGTCGCCGAAGGCCTTCTCGTAGAGCTCCTTGTCCTGGAACTCGCCGTAGACGTTGTAGCAGACGGGGTGGCCCTCGCGGTCGGCGCCGCGGTAGAACACCACGTTCTCCAGCTCCGGCAGGCCGAGGTCGGCGCCCAGGAGGTCGTCGATGCCGAAGCGCTTGCGCCACAGCACCGCCGACTTGAGCATCGCCATGGCCTCCTTCACCTTGAACTCGCGCGCGCGGAGGAACTTGAGCAGCACCGTGTCCGTGCGCTCGTCGCCGCCCACCAGCGGCACGCCCCAGATGAGCTCCTCCTTCGCCTCGGCCGGCGCTGCCTCCGCCTCGGCGGCCGCGGCCGGCTCGGACGCGGCGGCGGCGGCGACGGTCTCCTCGATGGCTTCCACCGTCTTGGTGCTTTCCTCCTCGGCGACCACGACGGTCTTCTCCTCCGGCACCGGCTCGGCGGGCTTGGCCTCCTCGGCCGCCGCCGCCTCGGCCTTGGGCTCCTCGGCGGCCGGCGCCTCCGTCTTGGGCTCCTCCTTGGCAGGCTCCTCGACCTTGGGCTCCTCCACTGGGGCGGCCTCCTCAGCCTTGGGCCCAGCCTTGACCTCCTCGGCGGCAGCTTCGGCCGGCGCCTCCGCCTTGGGCTCCTCCTCCTTTGCCGGCGCCGCCTCCTCCTTGGCCGGCTCCTCCTTCTTGGGCTCCTCCTTGGGCGGCGGCGGCGGGGGCAGGTCGAACTCCCCGTTGGCGAGCGCGGCGGCGACGAGCTCCTTGAGCTGCGCGAGCGCGGTTTGCTCCGGGTCGGGCAGCTCGGACACGAGGTTGCTCTCCTCCTTGAACGAGCCGGCGCCGTCGATCACCGCCGCCTCGTCCCCCGCGGCCGCCTCGAGCGCCTCCTCCGCCTTCTTCTCCTCCTCCGAGTCCCCCTCCGCCGCGGCCGCCTTCTCCTCAACCTCCACGGCCTTCTCCTCGACCGCCACCTCCGCGACCTTCTCCTCCTCCGCCGCCGCCTCCACGGCCTTCTCCTCGACCGCGGCCGGCGCGGGCTCCTCCGCCTTCTTCTCGGGCTCCGTCACGGCCAGCTCTGCCGCCGCCGCGGCGGCGGCTGCCTCTTGCTTGCTCTCGTCGGCCATGCCTGATCGATCACAAAGCGCGCGATCAAATCGAACGGCGCGTGCGGAAAGGCGACAAAGGCGCGGGGCGGAGTTCGGGGAAATTTGGACGGGGGAAGAGAGAGAGAGAAGTGGGAGAGATTTGTAGAGAGCGAGAGGGAGGGGAGGTGGCGAAACCAAACGCGAAGCAGGCAGAGCAAGCTGTCAGGTAGAACAGCTCTTGCTTTGCTTGCTGGAAGCGTGAGGGAGCACTAGTCTGACCGGGACCGGGGCCCACCTCGTGCATGGATTAGCATGACACTCACACTACTACAGTGGTACAGCTAGCTCCCGTTTCTCCGATTTGTTCGTTGATCACCCTCTAATGAAAAGCGGACGCCGGAGGCGCCAATCATTTGGAGAATGGATCTTACATTATCTTGGCTCTTTTTTAAGCACCAACGTTAATCTTTATTTAGATTAATCGTGATAGCGAAAAAAAAGTAGGAAATGGTATACACTCTTTGTGTAAAGAAAACCACACATATCCCATCATCGATTTGGTATACGTCAATCACCATCGCCAACAACTGTTGAATCTAACCCGTTCTAAATTACCCACGTTTTTTAATTCAAGAATACTCCTAATATTTGCTCCTAAATTACCTTCTCTGCCATCTAGTAGAGATTAGCCCAAAGGTCCCTGATACCTAGTTTTAAACTGTCACCACTACCATTCCAAAAGTTCAATTCAAATTTAATTCTAAATTACTAAGTAAAGAACCCAACTAACATATGTATGCCGTTATATTAAATATAAAAAAGTCAATTTTACCCTCACTAATCTACTTTGTCTACTTAACACTATAAACAAACTTTAGGCTCAGTTTACTCCGTCATACCATTTTAACTACCCACGTCTTTCATTTCAAGATTGTTAATCTAAAAAACCCCTAATATTTGATCCTAAATTACCCTCTATGCAATCTAAGTAGGGATTAGCCATTTAGCCCAAAGGACCCTGATACCTACTTTTAAATTGTCACCGCTACTATGAAAAAAGTTTTATTTAAATTTAATTCTAAATTACTAAGTAAAGAACCCAACTTACATATGCATGCCGCTATATTAAAATGGAAAAAAAATCAATTTCACTACTCTAACTAATCCAGTTTGTCTACCTAACACTATGAACAAACTTTAGTATCAATTTACTCCACCATACCATTTAAACTAGTCCAATCTATCTGTAATGATATTTGTTCTTTTTTTTCTCCACGTACACCTTGAGTTTCAAGTTTAAATTTTGTTAAGGTGACTTATAACAAGATCCCCAATGTTCAAAAAATATATGAGAATTTTTCATAGTTATTTTTCATTCGGTTTTGTATATTTAGGATCAAATTTGTATTAAAGAATCCCATTACAATACATTAATAATTAAAAAAGAATTAATATGTATTTGAGAAAATTAAAAATAAATCTTATTAGATGTACATTAGACTAATTAAAATAATATGTATTGGGAAAATGAAAAAATAAATCTTATTAGGTGTACATTAGACCAATTATAATAGTATGGGCTAAATCAAGCTTATGTGTTTGTTCGGGGTAAAGTAGACATAGTTAATTAGCGAGGAACTTTTTGCTATCAAAATTAATCCACTATCTGTCTTGCATCCTAAGCACTAGGTCTCTCTAGTGTAACAATGGCCAAGAGGGCAGAAAAAGTGTGTAATGTACGCCGTATAAGTTTTCGTTTGCAAGGCCTCCCCATCCTAGCCTCTAGACTACCGCCATATGTACCTGTTGCTTGCGCGATCAACAACTTTAATTGGTCACATCCACTGAGGCCGTGGATGGCTGCCCAGCACGCACTGTTAAATTGCCGTCTCTTTTCTTTTCCTTGAACTGGACCGTCTCATTTCTTTCCCATACATCTCGCTGTCACAATGTCATCAACCACCAAGCACTCGTCCCTATCCAAGGCAGCCGAGTGACCAATTCATGCGTTCTACTGGCTCAATTTGTTTATCATCAGCGTCTCTGTTAACCAACCCGGAACGCAAGAATCCCTTGTCACATCGATACATGGCTTACGCTCATCCCGTCTTCTTTCCCTAAACGAGCATCAGTCTCAAGGGTCAGGGCCTATGAATGTTTGCCTCCGATGGAGGGCAAAAGTTTAAGGCCATGAAAATGAAGCGCACTTGCTCCAGTACTCGATGTAAAATGCACCCTTTTTTCAGTGCTTTTTCACAGTCCACACCTCTGTAGTCTGTGTATCTTGATGACTTCAGAGCAGAGGAAGTCGGGTGCGATTTCATTTTCCTTCCTTTTGGACTGTTTGACCGGCAACACGGTTCTCTCTGCACCCTGAGAGGATGAGTTTTACTGAAGAAGTTTGCACGGTGTTACGTGCCGAGTTTGTGCGTAATTTGAGCTTGTGAAACGTGGGGCAATTGAAAGATAACGGAGATGGTTTTGCAGACTGCCACAGCTGGTCCTGATTGGCCGGTGGAAATAGGTTTTCAGAGAACAGTAGGAGTACAGTGGTAGAATAATAAAAGGTGAAGAAAAATGATATATGGAGGGCCATGAGTCGTCACTGACAATTGTCAAGTCTGATCGGGGGTCCTCTCTGCCTCTCTCCGTGGGTTCGCTTTGACCACTTCCAGAATCCAAAGAACTTCCGCACCTTGGTCGGCGCCGGAAACTGCGGTTCCGTCGTGTAAGTTTGATGATCCAATAGCTTATGCATGAAATATTTTAAGTTTAGATAGATTATAAAATTTAGCTATTTACTTTAATCATATATAGAAGACCATTTGGATATCCTAATTAAACTTTATTTTTTTTAAGTTCTCACCACAAGTACCAAAAAAATACAGATTGACAATATACGGTCGATGCTAATATCTTCGTCATAAAATACACGGTGATAATATATAACTATTTGAAACTAGATGATATATACAGTGATGCATATTTACAACCAAGAGGCACGTTGGAGACCAGGGGGTGTTCACTTCCTTGAAAAGAGGGATGAAAGTTTGGTGAAGACGTTACATCGGACATTGTAGCACTTTTCGTTTGTTTGTGGTAAACATTGTCCTACCATGACCTAACCAGGCTCAAAACATTCGTCTCATCGTGTACATCAAAACTATGCAATTAGTTTTTTATTTATCTATGTTTAGTGCTCCATGCATAAAAAGAGAGATTTGATGTGATAGTGAATAGTGAAGTTTGGAGAAAGAAAGTTTGAGGGGGATTTTTGTAAGTGAACACCGCATGTGTTGTCCTCATGAAATTATTTGTTTCCACCTCATGAATTTTTTGTAAGTTTGGGGGATTAGCTCACGCATGCTATTCTGTCTTCTCACCCTTCTATTTGATCGAGGTAGTGACAACGGACAACTCAGTATCGGACTCATAGTTGCATGTGGTGTCCTCATGAATTATTTGTTTCCACTTACAACTGTAAATCTAGCCGTTTCATTTATTTTTACAACTGTACACAGTACATTTCAGTTTTCCCTCTTTTTACAACTGTGCATTTCAGTTTTTTGTTTTTTTCTTACAACTATGCGTTCTTTTTTTTACGGAGTATTTCTGAACGGTACCAATTCTTTTGTTTTTTTGAAGGAGTACCGATTCTTTTGTTTTGACTAGGTAAGTGCCCGTGCGTTGCTACGGGTATGATCCACGTAGCATGATAAACATGCCACACGACTGATTATGTACAACAAAGGCGGAGGTTTTTCGCAAGCGTGGTTGCGAAAGCTATTGTTCCCTCATAAAAAAATTATATTTTTTTAGCCATGAAAAAGAGAGGCGATGGGCAGACCCAACTACAAGCGCCAACGGCCGCAGCTTCAGGAAGGAAGGGTAACGCAGTGGGACGCAAGTTCCTCCACCAGCTCTTTGAGGGTTCATGTAAGGTGACTGTTATTTAGACTTTAAAATTTAATGTCAGGCAAATAGATCTGTGCCCTTAATTTGCAATGGCATGCAAATATTTTCTTACTACATTCTGACATGGATTATTGGTCTAAAGTAATGGCACATGGCAACAAACGATTGAAAACCATTTAACCAACAGTGGTTAGCATAACTCATATCAGAAGTTTCTTGATTAGTGTGGGCCAATGGTGCATTTGAGGGTGATTAAATTGAGAGCCTGACAGTTATCCCCGAAATTAGTAGCATCTGCATATTCAGGATGATTTCACAACTACAAGAAGAAGCATCTGCATTTCCTAATAGTATGTTCCAATGCACCATGGTGTTTTAACTGTTCTCTATCCTATACATTTGATAAAACTGATCACTGAGGAACCCTCAAAGAAACCCCAAAGTCAAACCTGGTCCCTCCAGAAAGATAAGCTAAAGGCATTGATATTGGCATCAGAGATTCCCCTAGACGGAGTCATCATGTTATAGCATCCCTGATTCAAGGAACACTACAGAAGTCATTGTCCTTCTTGTCATTTGCCAAATTTATGTACTACAACTGGGAACACAACACACGGCCACACGTCTTTATCAGGCTATTAAGAACATTGCAGATGTACCTGTCTTGTACTCTTCATCTGCCATTCTCATCTTAGGCGGTGAAATGGTGAACCAAACAACATATATGGCGACAGAGGTATTTGTGAAAGGAAAAATACCACACCACTATTGATCCACATAATAGAAAGGCAGACTACAATAGGGATGTGCATTCATATCTCCATTCTTAGCACAAACAGTTTAATCATTAGGCTATATATAACAGAGATGAAGCCTGCTCATCCACCTGACATCCATTGATGAACATTTGCTGAACAGTTCATCATCCACTTCGCCCTTCTTCCTCCATCGTTATCAAGTAGCCTCAAGAGCACATGGAGTCTTTCCTGACAGCTGCTCACCACCTGTATGGCAAAAGAAGACATAAGTCATCAGACCATGCCCATGGCGAATTGATCAAGTATCTCAGCATTACCATAGCCATCCAACATACCAAACACGTGCACGCCTGTAGAGCTTGTTTACGATCAAAATGTTCTGTTCAGTTTCTTGTTCCTCTCCTTCGGTTCAGCTTCTTGTTCATCCCTTCGTTTTGTTCAGTTGACATCTGTGCAAAACGTTCTCTATCCCTTTCCCTCTTAGCTTGTTTAGGATCAACATCTTGGAGACCTAGAATGAAATTGGCAGAGCAATTAATCAGACTGTGCACACACTATACTGACCTCTATCAGTCGTAACATTACTTTATTTAACAGGACTACACTAACACCATTTTTATTCTTGCTAAATCCATCTATGTTGTCATGCACATATTACAGTTACATCTCAATTGCAGTCCATTGGCCTAACAAAAAAACTATTACTATAGGGGAGTGTGGTAATTACATAATGTGATGGATTTTGTTTGGCAACACAATAATAAATA
>OAMR01000360.1:1120905-1140431 GCA_900205405.1 Echinochloa crus-galli
TTGTACGTCTCTAGCTCTGTCTCTTATACACATCTGTTGGGTGCAAAGTTCCTTTGAACTTTTACGCGACTGGTGGGTAAAGGGTGAAACCTCTGCAGAGTGTACAATCTATCATGATAGCCTTGCTCAGGGTCATGAGCGGCCTGGATCCTTTTTGATTAGAACTTGATGGTTATTATGGTTGTTTAAAGATACTTACCCTATTTAATTGGGTTACAACTGGGAGTCCATTCACGTGTAGTAAATTGGATGAAGATAAAATGAATCAACTAAAAATGCTAATGTAGTCAAACCGAGTCAAACCTTTTTGGCCTCATACCCCGTGCTATACTTGCTAAGTAATTCTGTTACTTACACTTGCTTAAATTCAACAAAATCCCGGATGGGTAACAGGTTGGGCTGAGCGTGAGTCTGCTGCTGAGTTTCCGGAGGATTTGCCGTTCTACTGAGTGTGTTCTCCCAGTCAGAGTCCCTGTGGGATCACGGCTTCATTAGTTTGAGAGTTATAGTCTTCCGCTGTATTGGTTAGTTTATTTTTATTGCACTCTGATGTAAAACTCTTCATTTATGATTCAATAAAGCATTGTGTTCTCTGTTGCTATATATGTATGTGACATCCTGGGCACATATATAGCCGCACTTGGGATTTTATATAAATCCGGGTGTGACACTTTGAGCACAACTTGTTTAAGTTTCGGTCACTAATACCTTTTGTAGGATCAAGTGTTTCTAAGCATCAACTCTTGAAACATTTGATAGTGACTTAAACTACTTTTTGAAAAATTGATCAACATATGCCATGTGGTGCTTTTAGTGGCTCTCCAGTGGAGCAATATTGTGTCAAGTATGCAGGAAATCAATCCCTAGTGTCTTGGAACTCAAATATGACCATATAGCTGTGCTCCATCAGAAATTTCCGCCAAAGTACTGGAGATTTCCGTCGCATTTGCCGTAAATTGGGCTAAGGACCGAAAATTTCCGACGGGGGCAACTTCTGGCAAAACCGGTCTGACCGATTTGTCAAACCGGTCTGACCGGTTTGGACCAGAGTGTTGCAACTTGTCTTTTGAAGTGAGGAATGGAGATATATTTGAGTTATTTATTTGGGATATCATCTTTGGCATATGTACATCAACTTATACCTTTGTGGTAGTAAGTTTCCTCGGCACATTTCAATATGAGCAATTTATTTTGTGCCGTTGACCAAATGTTGACTTACTCCTCCCAAGTCCTTAACAAGACAATGTGCATGTCCCATGTGGTCCAAGCATGATGCACTTATTAAGGGGGAGGTTAATTCAATATTTGTGTCCCTGAGACTAACATTTCTTTGAGTGAATTTGTAGTCTCAATGATGAGGGAGTATCTCTCTCAAATTGGAGTTGTCAACTCAATCTATGATCCAAAGCGGTAAAATTGTATCATCTCATACATTGGATCCCATGTTTAATATATGTTTTGGCAACCCACCATAATATAGTCTAAATTCCTTATTTGATCTTAATGGTTCAAAACTAGTGCATGTGCATCCTTTCTACACACCTTATCATATGCACTAAATAAAAGGAATTTAGTCTATATTGTGAGGTTTTATAATCAATGACCTATTTGACATCCACATACAAAGGTCATTGGTTATGAAACTAGTTCTTGTGCAATTTAATATATTGTATCTCTTTTGTCCAAGACTTGGCATATATCATGAAAAGGGGGATATGAATAAAATTTGAGTATATTGCACAACACGCTCAGCTAGAAGCAAAGGTATGTTTTCTTTGACTAGTATTTACCTTGTGCATCTAGGCTTTTTGTCATGCTAGTGTGTGCATTTGCATGCAAGTATATTGAGTTTTGTGCACCAATTAGATATTTGGTTGACACCTTCTTAACAATTGACTTTGTGTTAAATATTGTTTATGTGAGGTATGAGCCAAATACACTAACATAGTCTATAGCTCAATATAAGTGCATGTACTTGTGTGAAATAGAATAGCTTTTGAAAAATCCAACTAGCATGATAGGTTGTGTGATTTTGAAAAATATTTGAGTTTTGATCTCTTGATCTTTGTCGATCTATTTGTGACTATAGTTAACTTTGCTTGATCGATGGCTAGTCACAAATAGTGAGACTTTCCTAAGTCCATAAAATCTTTATCTATCTATCTTTTCCCATATCTTTCGGAAGAAACGAAAGAAAATGGATTTATTGGAAATCCTATCTTTTATATGGAAAACCTTGAGAAATTGGAGATCCTGTCTATCATATACTTTCTCAGGTCAAGTGAATTATCATCGGAGCTTAATTCCACAAAAATTGGACAAGTGCCAGCTGCCTGGGTGAAACCGGTCTGACTGGTTTCCTAAACCGGTCTGACCGGTTTGGCCAGGACAGCGGGCCCACGTGGATTTAAATCCTCCCGTGATTCCCTCTCTCCTCTCTCATATCCATTCATCCCCTTCCCCCCCTCTCTCTCTCTCTCTCCTGTTCTTCACCGAGAGAGGCGCCCCCATGGCGATCTCTTGATTCAACCAAGGAAAAGTTGGTTTCTCTTTGGCTTTGGAGTGCCTCAAGGTTGCTGATTGAATTCCCCACGAGTTTTGGATTCAAATCCCTTCATTCTATTAAGAACAAGGCTCTCAAGGTATTCAAATCTTCCCATCGCCCGATCTACTCATTGGATGAATATCTTTCGAAACCCTTCGGTAGAACACCTTCTGGCATGTCTAGGAACCTATCCCTAAGAGTTGGATTGATTTGGGTGGCTCATTTTGCGGACCGATGATTTGTGCTTTCACTGCACAAACTGGTCTGACCGGTTTGGCAAACCGGTCTGACCGGTTTGGGCAGGGGCAGCCCAAATCGGCGTTTTGCACCGTGTTGGCTCACATATGGACTAGGGATAGCTTGTATATCAATATTCTCTCAATATCCAGATCATTCTCTGTCCCAATTGGTCTCAGACCAGTTTTGGCTCTGCGCAGGCAAAACCGGTCTGACCGGTTTCTGGAACCGGTCTGACCGGTTTGGCTCTGAGCTGACCCAAAACTGGTTAGATGCTCTCAAGTTAATCATATCTCATGTCAATCTTTTTCTGGGGACTTATACCATGCTTTGCTATCTTGTGAACCCAGAAAGGACAGAAAATATGCCTAAGGGGCCTCATGCCGATCGGGTCAAAAAGGGGCGTCACGATCCCTCCATTGGCAGCAGCTCACAAGCAGCCGGGGGAAGAAACTTGAGGCCTAGGAGGCCTAAGAGAGCAGCTGAGCAGGATATTGAGGAAGTGGATGAAGTGGCGAATACCACTAGTGATGAGGAGGATGTTGAGGATGAGAACTATAGGGTTGAATATCGGCATGGTAAGTTGGGTGGTGATGATGATGATGAGGAGATGGCAGCAGGAAATGATGAGGATGAGGAGGCAGGTGAGGATGAGTCAGCTGAGGGAAATGATCCTCTTCTTCTTGAGATTTGTCGACCCACTGGTCCAGCTAGTAGGAGAGTGACTGATTATTCAGCAGGTGGAATGACAGATATTGTGAGGAAGTTGAGGAGAACTAGTCCACTTGATGTGGATAAGACTGCCACTGATTATAGATTTTGGACTCTTTTTCAGCAGGATTTCTATGCCACAACTATTATGAAGAAGACCAAGATCATATCGGATGCACAGTACATTGATTGGGAGTATATGGTCAAGCAAGACAATCCGGTGTTCAATGAAATTATCAGAGTTTGTTCTGAAAAGCGAGTGAAACATCTCATGGGCTTCAGGCATAGTTGGAACAAGGAGGTCATTGCTCAGTTCTATGCCACAGTATTCTTTGGTTACCATGAGGAGGGTGGGAGGCAGGAGAGGGCGATACATTGGATGACAGAGGGACAGCGCTATCATGTCACCTTTTCTAACTTTGCCTCTATTCTTAGAGTTGGACATGAGAGCGATGACACCGTGACGATACATGACACGGGTGTCATGGAACCATCAGAGTTGAAATTCATGTATCCCAGAGATCAGAATGGCAGTTGGGGCAAAGTGAGTGGTCTCTACACCTAATATGGGATTCTCTATAGATTTCTCAGAAAGACACTCACTCCTAGAGATGGCAACACCTCAGATATCTCACTTTACATGAGAAACCTGATGTACTATCTGAGGATTGGAGAGGAGACGCCTCCATTTAGTGTTGCAGATTTTATTTGGCATGAAATCAAGACCATTTCTGAGAGCCCTCAGAAGATTTGTGCCTATAGCCCCTTCATTATGTTCATCATAGAGAGGGTGACAAGCTTGAAGATTCAAAAGGACACTCAGCACAAGCCACTACGCCCACCGGTACCTCACAAGTTTCGGATGCCTTCTCCTACACAAGATGAGCCTCCTCAGCAGCCACATGTTCAGCAGCCGCAGCCTACGCAGCAAGGAGGAGACCAAACTCAGCAGCAGCAGCACAGTCAGTTGCAGCCGGGGCAAACCGGTCTGACCGGTTTGGCCTGGCAGCAGCTCATATCCTGAGCGAAGACTTCTCCAATTCGGAAGTTCATCTCATGTTCACTGGCATTTGCAAAGGTCAGAGGGATGTTGAAGTGAGCATTAGGCAGCAGAGGATTGAGAGCAAGAAGACTAGGGATGCGGTGAAGAGATTACATGCCAAGATGAGCCCGGATGATCCTCCATCACCTATCTCACCACCTCTCGAGCTACCTGAGATACCCCCGCTTAGAGACATCATGACAGATCATATGAATGCGGGCTACTTTGAAGAGTATGGTGACATTTTTGGATATGGACACGTTGGATCGAGCACACAGCCAGTGCCACCTCCTCCCACTCAGTTTGCTAGTGCTCCAGGGACTTACACTTTCACACCTACTTCAGAAGGTGACTTGTTTGGTTCCTTGTTCGGGTTTGCACCTCCAGGACCCACCTATGCAGCTCCTAGTGTTCCATCTTCGTCATATGCATATGGTGGCACCGGATCTTCTATGGCAGGACTTCAGTTCTCGAGTGCACCGTCTCCATCTCCCGGAGACTTTGCTTCACAGGCAGCTGCTTCTATCTTCGGACCCACTTCTGCACCTAGTCATGGTATGCTTTGCTCTTCCACATCTTTTTCCATGGCTAGCACATCCGAATCACTCCTTTTTTTATCACACATACACATTATCTTGAGTGAAGGTTTTCATTGGACTACATCTTCTTCGTCAGATGATCATAGCCCGACTTTCTAGCGGCAAGGATTGGATGCATGATGGGAGCGTGACTACAAGCTTCTCCAGGCCCTTTATGGATGATTGATGACAAAGGGGGAGAAGAATGGATTAAAGCTTATTTCTAGTTGATATTGTAGTCATGTCACTTTGGATTGTAATAAATTCGTACTTTATCTCTTTGTGGACTTGAGAATTTGTAATGTGTGCTACTCTGTGTGTTGAACTCATTTATATATTATATTATTCTAAGTGACCATTTGCTAGTGTGATATTCATGTATTGTTTGATGCAATGTTGTTTCACATATGCTTCTGTCTGGGTGAAACCGGTCTGACCGGTTTCTCAAACCGGTCTGACCGGTTTGGCCCGTGACAACAAGCATGTGATTTCTTTGCTTTATCAAGTGATATACATGTCATATGCATCACACATTGTTTTATTATGTCACACACACTTGTTGCACATGTTGGATTCTGAGATATAGGGGGAGCTCTCATTTTTATTTATTATTTGTGCATTTGGCATTTGAGGCTGAATTTTTGAAATTCTATTCAAAGCACATATTGAGGGGGAGCTCACCATATATCTCAATCATCTAGATCTTAAATTTCATATCTTTTTGTAAGCTTTAATCATGTTGTAATCAATCACCAAAAAGGGGGAGATTGAAAGTGCATCTAGGCACTTAAATGTTTTGGTGATTTTGGATGACAACATGATTTGTAATTTAACTTGTTTGTTTAAGTATATGAGTAGGGTTTTATTCTTATGGACATTCATGAAACATATTTGTTGAACAATGAGAGCTCATTGTTGGTACAAAGAACATAAAAGCAAACAAGTGATGGAAGAGACAAGAGCTTATGCTAATTAGTTGGTCTCACCTAGAAGGTACTTGTCAAAGGCTTTTGAGATAAATTATTTGAAGAAATTAGGATTTCTTTGGGCTTGATCCATAGCTATGGTTAGAATCAAATTGAGACATGATTACTATAGTATACAAGTGGTCTCAAGTACATGGAAGCTCATGGACAAGTTATTTACCAAAGACCACATACAAGATAATATTGAAGATATTTCAAGATTAAGCAAAGCAATGGATTTCGATGTGGATTTAATGATGATGCAATACAAAGTGGATCTCAAGTGGCTAGATATGGTGAAAGAGTTAAGCTAGATGGGAGTGTCCAGGTACCAAGCAAAGAGAAGGGCAAGTTGGTCTTGTAGCCGAGGGACTTTGCTAGGGTGAAGACTAGCATCATGGTTTAATCTCTATGCACTAATCAAGCCTTACGAGTGAAGCTATGCAATGCGTCTAATTCTTTATTGATCATATATTGGAATGGCTTATGAATTGGTCCATACACTTGGAAATTCTAAGCCTAGCTCAAGATTGGATTTGCTCAAGCAAGAAAAGAATGTTGAAGCCCTCAATGATGAGAATAATCATGTATGGCATCGTTGAAGACTTAGAAGCTCAAGAGGAAGATTTATTTGCTATTTAATTTCTTGAGTATAGGAATGCCGTACTATCAAGAGGGATGCAACATTTAGTTGTGGGATAACACCAAAGTGCTCAATAGATCAACCCTTGTGAGATAGCCTTGAGAGTGTAGTGTTTGGGGTTAGTGTGCTGTCAGGACCCAAACCGGTCTGACCGGTTTGGGAAACCGGTCTGACCGGTTTCCAACGGCTATAACGGCTAGTTTGGGAGTTTGGGGTATTTATACCCCTTGGCCCTCTCCTTTGAGGGCTGCTGGTTCCCTTGCCTTCCTTGCACGCCTAGAGCCTTCCCAAGCACCAGCAAGCTCTCCCCAAACCTCTCTTTGTGAGAGTTGATTGATTCTATCAATATCTTTGGATTTGGGTTGAGTGAGATCTTGTGAGTGAGCTAGAGAAAGCTTGCTAGAGCTAATTGCAACAGCAAAGAGTGAATCCATAGCTTGAGCACTTGCGGTGAAGTCTAGCAACCTTTGAAGCATTTGTTACTCTTGGAGGTGAAGCCTCCTAGACGGCTAGGCGTCGCCGGTGAGCTACCTTGTTTGTGGTAAGCCTCGGATCGTTTGTATAGGCCGGCCTTGCCTCCTTCGTGGAAAAGGGCCACAAGCTAGTGGAACCGAGGAAAGTGGCTTGGAGTGGATAAGCCCGCCTTTCGTAGGCCCTCAACGGAGAGGAGGATTCACCTTGTCTTTGTGACGGCCTTTGTGGCATTGGTGAATCCGAACTTCGGGAAACAAATCATCGTGTTTCTCTATTGGTTTGCCTCACAAGTTCAATTCTAGCATTTATATTTGCTTCCGCTTCGATCTACTTGGTTGTGCTCTAATTGTATGCAGGGACTTTGTGAACCTGATAGAAATCATCTACAGGAGCTACAAAACAAGTTTGGTTTGTGCTAGAACTCGTAGAGGGGGACATTTACCTTTTTGTGTGTTTCTGCCACAAACCGGTCTGACCGCTTTGTCTACTGTATTGAGTTCCTGCCCTTAAACCGGTCTGACCGGTTTGGGAAACCGGTCTGACCGGTTTTGGTACTGACTTTGGAAAAAGCTTTGTAAATTGCAGATTCACCTATTCACCCACCCCCCTCTAGGTGACATCAAGGTCCTTTCACCCGCGCACCCCTTCCCTTCCTTCTTTCGCTGACATGCGGGCCCCGCCGCACTGTGCTTCTTCCCCCTTCTCCTTTCTTCTTCTCCACGCCCGGCGAAAAGCAGAGGGAGGCGCGGCCAATCCCGGCGCGAGGCTTGTGCGGCCCGTTGCGATACTGCCGCGTGGCAGGGCACGGACGCCGAGCGCTCCTAGCCGTCCGCGCTCGCGAGCCCTAGCTTTTCTCCTATAAAACCACCCCGGCGCTGACCCCTTTCCCTTCAAGCCGCCGCCACCCCATTGGGGTTTTCTGCCTCGTTTCGGGAGAGGAGAGAGAGGAGGAGGAGTAGAGGAGGGAGGAGAAGACGGAGTTGGGCCAAGGGAGCCGCAAGATGAAGCCGGAGCACCTGCTCGTCGTCGGAGCAGAAGCCGCGGGCGACGCCGCTAGTGGGGGCCACCGGAGAAGACCAAGCCGGAGCCGTTCGAGGGAGCAAGAAGGTCGCCGGAGCACCGCAAGCCCTTCCCCGAGCTGCTGTGTTCGGCTACTTGACCCTAGGTGAGCCGCCGTCGTTGATCACCCTTCTTCCTCTGTTCCGGCTGAGCGCCGCCGCGCTTGTGCAAGTTGCAGCCAAGCCTCCTCTGGGACCCGACCTTCGTGTCGTGTCCATGTTCTTGCAGGGACCTTGAGCCGCTAACCCTTTTGCAACCCGCCATCGACCGAACCCCGCAGCCAAGGCCGCCGCGGCCGAGCTCTGCTCGCTGCGCGCGAACGCCGAGGCCGTGCTGCGGCCGTGGGCAGCCACGAGCTCGCGCACGTGCACCTAGCCACGTCCCAGCTGTCGATGGTGGCCGCGCTCACGCAAGCCAGCACCCTTCCCGGCTGTGAGCCGCTGCACCGGCGCAGCTGCTCCGCCGGCCGTCCGCCGCCGCGCGGCCCTTTCTCGTCGCTGCGTCGCCACCGCCTCGGGCCTGGGTGTTTTTGCTTCTCGCCGGCGTCCATGGCCGTGCCGCCGCTGCTTGCGTCGGAGGCCCTCGTAGCCGCCCAATCGCCCACCTTTATCCTGCTGTTCGTGTTCGCCGAACCCTAGCCAAGCCTCTCCGGCCATTCTTGGACCCGGCCGAGCCTTTTTCCGGCCGTTCCGCCGTCGACCGTCGCCGCTGGCGTGCCCTGGAGCGCGCCGCGCGCGCGTTTGCGTCGCGCCGTGGCGAAGCCACACCGAAGACCACACCAACACGCCGCACGCACAGCCGTAGAAGATCCCGAGTCGGCCGCACCTGATCCCGTGCGCCCGGCGCACAGTGAACCCATGACACGGACCACCGTGGACCGACTCCACCAGACCAGCGCAGCCGATTCGTCTATTGGGCCTAAAGTTAAACCTAAAGTCCGGAATCGCCCCCTGAACTTTCTCGGCCCAGTCACTTTTCAGCCTAGATCCAGCCCAGCAGCGTTTATCCTTTTTCTTTAACTGCGCTGACGCTTGGGGCCCACCTGTCATACTCTGGCAGTCACTGACATGCGGGACCCACAGACTTGACCGTTGACCAAGTCAACGCTGACATTAGCAGGGCCCACTGCTGACGTCACCCTAGGCGGACCCCACTACTGATGTCAACATGACGTCATGATGACGTCAGCAGGCTGATTTGTTGTCTGATTTTCTTTTTGGAAATTAATTAATATTTTTAGAAAATGATTTAAACTTCGAAAATTAATAATAAATCAAGCGTAGCTCAGAAAAATATGAAACCAGTTTCTATATTTTTCTAAAATCATGACCTACGCATTAGTGTAGAGTTTGGTGTTCTTTGGGTCTTCTTTTCTCGTTGTTTTGGTGTTTCTTCACCTGTAGCTGCGTCTTATTTTATTTATTGCAACCCTAGGAGCCCCGGAGAGCCAGGAGGAGCCGGACTACTTCGACTACAGCTTCGAGGAGGAAGAAGAAGCCTACCCAGGTTCACGCCCGACCATTCTCTGAAATACCTATTAGACATGCAAACTAGTATGCTAGCGCTTTACTTTATATGCATGTTGATATGCCTGCACTACCATTTATCTACCCTGTTTTCTTGCTACCTACTATCCACTATATGAGAATGCTATGCTATGCATGTGTTGGGATGGTTGTGATTGATCTTCTTGACGTGAGTTGGGAGGGCTTGGACAGGTGTAGTGCAGTTAGACGGTGGAAGCGAGTGATAACAACCCGATCCTTTGATTGGAGTGCTTGGGAACTACACTCGGGTAGTTCCTACGGGGTACCTGTTGCGGGTATATGGTTACTTGGTTATTTGGAGTATTTTGAGGAGTTTGGGCGGCAATACCTGTAATGGGTGCCGATTGCGGACCGTTGCGGCGGATCGCTCTTGACGCTGATACTCGCTTTCACCGATAATTAAGGACCGAGTCGGTATCCAGTTTCGGTCGCGGACCATCGTGCTCACCATCTACCCAGAATGGGGAGGGTTCCAGCAAGCCTACTCTAGTGCGGCGCCGAGATTGTAGGAGATTCGAGTTTGATATGTGCAAGGGGGACTCGTTGCGGCGTATTCACCCTTATTTACCACTGCACCCGACTGGCCCCGGTGGGAAGGTTTCACACCCCTGGGGCAGATGTTAGTTCAGATGTTTCCCGAGCCCAGGGAGACAGGATTGGCGCCGTTACTGCTTAGGGTCTTTGTTGTAGGCTATGTCTCAGGTTGGTTGTTGACTAGCCTTGCAGCCCGGATGGATTCCAGGTGTGCCACCTCTGCAGAGTGAAAACTATACGTATAGCCGTGTCCACGGTTACGGACAACCCGCTTCTGGTAAGCCCTGATAGCTTGGGAATCTGCTTTCTTACCTCATCCTTGATTTGGATTATGAGAGTTTGGTCCAGCGTTGCTGATGAGACAAGGTGGGGAGGGAGCTTACCGAGTCGACTAGTGAGTGAAAGGTGTTGGTGGACGATATTTGCGGGAACCTGCGGAGTGAGGACGAGTCTGATGTGGATGTGAGGCTGATGGTGGGTTTTTTGGGAGTGTGATCTCTCTAGTGATGAAAGGAGCTGGTGATGAGATGAAACTTGGGTTTATTGCTGCTGCTTGCATAGGAAGCCCCAGCCTAAATTCCTTGACTATTTATTCCACTAGTTTAGGCCACTTTAAAGCTTTGCATCATATTATGGTTGGTGACATGAACCTGTCCCATTTCCTTGGGGACAGACTTTGGGTACACTGGAGAAGACCCCGACCACGTGTTCAACCAGGATGGATGGTACGACTGAAGGTTACGCGTGCGCTCAAGGACGCCTGTGGAGGGGTGCGGCTGGCCATCACGCCGGTGATACTTGGACACCTGTCACCTGAAGAATGAGGTGCGTCTCCGATTTTTGTATTGTGCTGGCGTTGGGCCGATTGTTTGGTGAGCTTATGTCTGTCGCATGAATGTCTATTGCGTGAAGAGAGAAGCAGCAGAAAAAAATGCATGTGTCACGTCACTTGCATGCAAATAAAAGTTTAGAAATAAAGGCCATTGCTCTTAAACCAAGCATCCAAATTAAATTTCGATCACACCATAATGGTTGTTGTGATAAAATCTTCAAAACAAGATCTCACTTGACTATATTTAGATGAACTTTTTTATGAATATTTTTTAATCAAACGAGAACAAATGAGTCCACGTTGCGAACAAATTGCTGCACATGGAGAACAGAAGAATCCACGTTGCGAACAAATTATTGAACAAGGAGAACAACAAGTCCACATTATGAACAAATTAGTGCACATGAAGAACGTATAAGTTCATATTGCGAACAAATTACTGCACATGGAGAAAAAATGAGTCCACATTATGAACAAATTGCTGCACATGGAGAACAGAAGAATCCACATTGCGAACAAATTACTGTACATGGAGAACAAATCAGTCCACATTGCGAATAAATTACGGCACATGGAGAACATGTAAGCCCATATTACGAACAAATTACTGCACGTAACGAACAAATGAGTCTACGTTGCGAACAAATATATACACACGATGAACAAATGTATACACATGGTGACCAAGTAAGTGTAAAAAAAGAAATGTATAAATAATAAAATTAAATAATAAAAAAGAAAAAAAATAAGTAAGAAAAAATCAAAAATATAATAAGTAAGTATATAAATTAACATATATAGAAAATGAATAAAAACCGAATAAAAGTAAAAATAATAAGAAAATACTAATATGTGATCTTTATTGGGCTGATATGTTTTTTCCGCATAACCCGAAACCTCCAATGGGCCAAATAAATACATACATGGGCAGCCTAAAATACCGTGCAGTCCAAAATCTTGAATGGGCCGAACAAATAATACATTTATGCAGTCCAAAACTCTCTAATGGGCCAAATTCAGCCCAATAGTGCGGCTCCATGAGCGTGGGCGACATGCACGTGCGCATCGCGCGCGTGATGCATAGCCCCGCCGCCTATGGAGTTTGGACCTAGATGATTTAGCTACCGTTTCGTAGCTGTTTCTCATTGTCGATTTAGCCCAGGTGGCTTGTATCAAACCGCTATGTTCTATATATGTCATGTAATGAACCTTGTATCGTTGTATGGATATGATATTCGACTAGGATGAGTTCCGTACGAGATAGCTGCTATTCCTGGGACTATCACAAGGGTACAGGGAGTCGGATTCTCGTAATTGGGAATCCGGTTCGTTTCAACAGCACACTTATCAATACCTACCAATAACGTATATTTTTCTCCAAAACATATGCAATACCTAAAAGAATCATATCCTGGACGATCATACTATGGAATGCCTAATCATGAATGTCAATACTGTGGTACAGTATTCTTGTATGAAGAAAGAATTAAATCCAATCATGGAAATATTACTTATAACCAATGTTGTAAAGAAGGTAAAATTCGCATTCCTCCATTTAAAAAAGGAAGAAGTCCATTTTTGACCATCCAACTATCACCAAAGTTTGGTTCTGGCCATTGAACCGCAAAACCAGAAATCTTTAGCCATCCAACTCTTAAAACCGTTCATATTTGGCCATCATGTGGTTTTGGAGGTGGTTTTCGTTGACGTGGATGCCACGTGGCGGTGGGGCCCACCTGCCAGCCCTCTCTCCTCTCTCTTTCTTCTCTCCTCTCTCTTCTCTCCTACACCCTGCGCCGGCGCCGAGCACGGAGCACCCACCATGCGAGGGATCGGCGCCGCCGCCGCCGCCACCGCCAGGCGGCACACTCCCCTTCCCTGCACCTATGCTCCCGCCTACTCCTCCTTATCTGGCATCGCCGGTAGTGAAGGGGGTTTCGGACGAGGCCACGACGGCGGCCTGCTGCCCTCCAGACCGACGCGAGCTCCCGGTAGGCCCATTTCCGACGACGACGGCGCGGATCCCTTCTCCTCCGTGGCACCCGCCGGCCGCGGACGTGAGGAGCCTGTGGCTCCCTCCTCCCCCACCATCCCATCCTTCATCGCATTCTCTGGCGTTGATCGCGGCCGCGGATAGCCTCTGCCCCTGCCGCCGGCCCCCGAGGACGCCCACAAGCCGCCAACCTTCGCCAAGGCCTTCGAGGACGCCCTTCCGCGCCGCGTTCTGGAGTCGCCGAGCCCCGAAGCTTCGTCCTCTTCCGAGCAGCTGTTGCCGCGCATGCTCTGGTTCTCCGGCGCCGGCCGCGGCGTGCCCCTGCTTGCCGTCGTTTCGTCGCTGTTGATCCACCACCTCTCGATTCCTTGCGCTCAAACCTCCACCACCACCCCAGCTTTGCCGCAGCACACTTCAAGTCCAGCCTTGAGCCTCACCGCCGTTGTTCGTCGCCTTCTCCAACATCCAGCCGCCGCCGACCGTCTTTTGTGGCAGCTTTAGTAGCAAGCAGTGAATCTGAACTTCGGGAAACAACTCCAAGCGTCTCTCATTGGATTGCCTCACTTTGTTCAATTCTAGCACATATATTTGCTTCCGCTTCGATCTACTTGGTTGTGCTTTACTTGTGTGCAGGAGCTTGGTGAACCTACTAGAAACCAAGCTTTTTGCTTGAGCACTTGGTTTTCTTCTTCCACGGCCGCTACACATGAGAGCGAGTTAGTAGCACAAGCATATTCATTGACCAAATCATCATACTTACTGACCAAGGAGGCATTCATGGATTTGACTTTCTCAAGCTCCTGGTGAGAGCTTGAATAGTCCCAATTCTTGCCTTTTCTTCCTTCTTGGTCTTCTTGTGGTCTTTGGCCATGAAACACTTGGAAGCCTCATCACTGGAAGATAAAGATTCTATTGTGCTTGAGGCTTTGCTTGTGCGGTGTCGGCGGCTCTTTTTCTGGCCATGTGAAGCTCCTCTGCCCAAACCGGTCAGACCGGTTTTGGAAACCGGTTGGACCGGTTTCGGCAGAGAAACTGCATCTGCATCTTCTTGGCCTTCTTGCTCTATGGTGGTGTCGCATGAGGCTCAGTGCATGTTGCTGATGATGTTGAGCACTCCTCATGTGACTTGGCTCTTGCTTGCTCTTGCTTGTCGCCTTTTGTGCTTGAGAATAGTTTTCAAGTTGAGCCCAAATGAGGTGAGCATCAACTTGAATCATCTCACCTTTTAGGATGAGACTCTTCACTTCCTTGCTCAAGACACTAAACAAGAAGTTAGCGACACGAGCGTTGAGTTGAAGACAATCCATCTCCTCTTGTGTCATATTGGACATGTCGTTCCAATCAACATTTGGAGGATGATTCCCTCAACCACAACCTGCTCAATAAGAGGACCCATGGTCCTAACAATATCAAGTACATGAGCAGACCAAGTAGCATAATTAGAGCCGTCACTAACTAGTGGCTCGACGGTTACCTCACATGAAGTTGACATCTTTCCTCACGGCGGTTAAGCTTGGATGTGAGGCCAAGCTCTGATACCAATTGAAAGGACCCGTGATGTCACCTAGAGGGGGGGGTGGGTTGAAAATTTTCAACACTTAACACAAATTGTTAGCCAAACTCCGGACACTCCGGAGAAATGTCCGGACACTCCGGACCTGTGCGGAGACTCCGCAAAAATCTCCGGATACTCCGCACCTTTTCTGCTAAAAGAATAAACAGCCAGAACCCAAACCGGTCAGACCGGTTTGGTAAACCGGTCAGACCGGTTTCTGACTGAGATACACCAAAAACGTAAATCAACCCCTCTACAAGTTCTAGCACAAACCAAACTTGATGAGTAGCTTCTGTAAATGATTTCTAGCAGGTTCACCAAGCTCCTGCACACAAGTAAAGCACAACCAAGTAGATCGAAGCGGAAGCAAATATATGTGCTAGAATTGAACAAAGTGAGGCAAACCAATGAGAGACGCTTGGAGTTGTTTCCCGAAGTTCAGATTCACTGCTTGCTACTAAAGCTGCCACAAAAGCACAGTGAATCCTACGTCTCCGTTGAGGAAGCCCCTAGTGACCGAAAGGTCGAGCTATCTCCTCGGTTCCACTAACTTCGATCCTTTCCACGATGGAGGCAAGACCGCGCCTGTACAAACTGTCCGTGGCTCACCACAACCTTGGTGGCTCACCGACGACGCCTAGCCGTCTAGGAGGCTTCACCTCCAAGAGTAACAAATGCTTCAACAAGATGCTAGACTTCACCGGACGTGCTCAAGCTATGGATTCACTCCTCACTGAGTTAGCTAGCTCACTCTAGCTCTCTATTGCTCACACAATCACTCTCTCAACCCAAATCAAAGATATGATCAAATACAACCAAAACTCACAAAGAGTTGCTTGGGGAGAGCTTGCTGGTGCTTGAAGTGATTCTGGACGCCCAAGAGACCAAATGAACCAGCAGCCCTCAAAGGAGAGGGCCAAGGGGTATAAATACCCACACATCCCAAACTAGCCGTTATAGCCATTGGAAACCGGTCAGACCGGTTTCCCAAACCGGTCAGACCGGTTTGGGGTCTGTCAGCACACTATGTCCAAAAGGACCTCTCTCCCAAGCCTATCTCACATGGGTTGTCCTATGAGCACTTTTAGTGGTTGTCTAAACAACTTAATGTTGCATCCCTCTTGATAGTACGGCATACCTATACTCAAGATTACATATAACAAATAAAATCTCCTCTTGAGCTCCATTGTCTTCATTGACGCCATACTTGATCATTCTCAACTTGAGGGCTTGCAATCCTTCTTTTCTTACTGAGCGAATTCATCTTGAGCTAGTGGCTTAGAATCTTCAAGTGTATGGTCAATTTCCCATTGCCAATTCCATAGGCCACTTTCAAACAAATAATTCACCAATGATTGGATGCACTGCATTGCTTTACTAGATGAGACTTGATTAATGTCTAGAGACCAATCCGTGATGCTAGCTTCTTCACCCTAGCAAAGTTCCTCGGCACAAGACTATCTTGCCCTTCTCTTTACTTAGTACCTCGTCACTAGCCATCTAGCTTGATCCCTTCCATCCTATCTTGCCACTTTAAGTTTGGCTTTGCCTTGCATCCACATGAAATCCACATTGAAATCCATGTCTTCAACTATGAGAAATATATTCAATATCTTCAATTTAATTGTCCCAATATCTTTTGACAAGCTTCCTTCAAATGAGCCCAACACACGTCTCATTTGTCATATCCCTCAACTTGTCATTTCCTATATTGGTTGCATGGGATCACATCCACTTGTTTGCTTTCACACTATAAACCAATGATGAGCACCTTTACTTATCAACAAATATATTACATGAATATCCTTTGACAATAAAACCCTGCTCATATGCTTAAGCAAACAAGTTAAATCACTAATCATGTTGTCATACAAATCACCAAAACACATAAGTGCCTATATGCACTTTCAATCTCCCCCTTTTTGGTGATTGATGACAACATGATTAAAGCTTATAAAAGATATGAAATTTAAAGCTCTAACCACTTGAGATATAACATGAGCTCCCCCTTAACATGTGCTTTGAGTGGAATATCAAAAATTTGGCCTCACACGCCAAATGCACATATTAAAAAGAAAAAGGAGCTCCCCCTATATCTCAGCATCCAACATGTGCAACAAGTGTGTGTGACAATATAAAATAACCCATGATGCATATGACATTTTCTCATAGTTGAAGACATGGATTTCAATGTGGATTTCATGTGGATGCAAGGCAAAGCCAAACTTAAAGTGGCAAGATAGGATGGAAGGGATCAAGCTAGATGGCTAGTGACGAGGTACTAAGTAAAGAGAAGGGCAAGATAGTCTTGTGCCGAGGAACTTTGCTAGGGTGAAGAAGCTAGCATCACGGATTGGTCTCTAGACATTAATCAAGTCTCATCTAGTAAAGCAATGCAGTGCATCCAATCATTGGTGAATTATTTGTTTGAAAGTGGCCTATGGAATTGGCAATGGGAAATTGACCATACACTTGAAGATTCTAAGCCACTAGCTCAAGATGAATTCGCTCAGTAAGAAAAGAAGGATTGCAAGCCCTCAAGTTGAGAATGATCAAGTATGGCGTCAATGAAGACAATGGAGCTCAAGAGGAGATTTTATTTGTTATATGTAATCTTGAGTATAGGTATGCCGTACTATCAAGAGGGATGCAACATTAAGTTGTTTAGACAACCACTAAAAGTGCTCATAGGACAACCCATGTGAGATAGGCTTGGGAGAGAGGTCCTTTTGGACATAGTGTGCTGACAGACCCCAAACCGGTCTGACCGGTTTGGGAAACCGGTCTGACCGGTTTGGGTGCCCAGAGTGCTAACGGCTTTTTATTTGAAAACCGGTTTCCAACGGCTATAACGGCTAGTTTGGGATGTGTGGGGTATTTATACCCCTTGGCCCTCTCCTTTGAGGGCTGCTGGTTCATTTGGTCTCTTGGGCGTCCAGAATCACTTCAAGCACCAGCAAGCTCTCCCCAAGCAACTCTTTGTGAGTTTTGGTTGTATTTGATCATATCTTTGATTTGGGTTGAGAGAGTGATTGTGTGAGCAATAGAGAGCTAGAGTGAGCTAGCTAACTCAGTGAGGAGTGAATCCATAGCTTGAGCACGTCCGGTGAAGTCTAGCATCTTGTTGAAGCATTTGTTACTCTTGGAGGTGAAGCCTCCTAGACGGCTAGGCGTCGTCGGTGAGCCACCAAGGTTGTGGTGAGCCACGGACAGTTTGTACAGGCGCGGTCTTGCCTCCATCGTGGAAAGGATCGAAGTTAGTGGAACCGAGGAGATAGCTCGACCTTTCGGTCACTAGGGGCTTCCTCAACGGAGACGTAGGATTCACTGTGCTTTTGTGGCAGCTTTAGTAGCAAGCAGTGAATCTGAACTTCGGGAAACAACTCCAAGCGTCTCTCATTGGTTTGCCTCACTTTGTTCAATTCTAGCACATATATTTGCTTCCGCTTCGATCTACTTGGTTGTGCTTTACTTGTGTGCAGGAGCTTGGTGAACCTGCTAGAAATCATTTACAGAAGCTACTCATCAAGTTTGGTTTGTGCTAGAACTTGTAGAGGGGTTGATTTACGTTTTTGGTGTATCTCAGTCAGAAACCGGTCTGACCGGTTTACCAAACCGGTCTGACCGGTTTGGGTTCTGGCTGTTTATTCTTTTAGCAGAAAAGGTGCGGAGTATCCGGAGATTTTTGCGGAGTCTCCGCACAGGTCCGGAGTGTCCGGACATTTCTCCGGAGTGTCCGGAGTTTGGCTAACAATTTGTGTTAAGTGTTGAAAATTTTCAGATACACCTATTCACCCCCCCCCCTCTAGGTGACATCACGGGTCCCTTTCATGGTATCAGAGCTTGGCCTCACATCCAAGCTTAACCGCCGTGAGGAAAGATGTCAACTTCATATGAGGTAACCGTCGAGCCACTAGTTAGTGACGGCTCTAATTATGCTACTTGGTCTGCTCATGTACTTGATATTGTTAGGACCATGGGTCCTCTTATTGAGCAGGTTGTGGTTGAGGGAATTCATCCTCCAAATGTTGATTGGAACGACATGTCCAATATGACACAAGAGGAGATGGATTGTCTTCAACTCAACGCTCGTGTCGCTAACTTCTTGTTTAGTGTCTTGAGCAAGGAAGTGAAGAGTCTCATCCTAAAAGGTGAGATGATTCAAGTTGATGCTCACCTCATTTGGGCTCAACTTGAAGAACTATTCTCAAGCACAAAAGGCGACAAGCAAGAGCAAGAAAGAGCCAAGTCACATGAGGAGTGCTCAACATCATCAGCAACATGCACTGAGCCTCATGTGACGATCACCAAGGAGCAAGAGGGCCAAAACAACGCAGCTGCAGGTTCTCTGCCAGAACCGGTCCAACCGGTTTCTGTTGGCGGTCGTTATAGCCCAATTTCGACCACCAATACTCGGGATAAAATGAGAGACTATGCAACATTCCATGTACTTAGGTTTGATTTCTAATAAAGTTCCACGAGTCTTGGTGAGTGTCGTGTTTGCAGGTACAATGTTTACAAATACGTGCTATTGGGGTCGGAAATGACAGAAACGGCCGAACGACACGTTCGGCCGGTTATCCCCCTTAGCCGTACGGGCCGGCGGGAGCCGTCCACGTCAGCGACAACTCAACGATGACATCAAATGACAAGTGGACGACCGCCAACTCAGCCGGACCCGTGCCACGTCATCCTGGGCCTACACATCACGAAGCCAAGCAGCAGAAGGCAGCCCAGGGGGGTCCACAAGCAAGAGGCGGTGCTGGGGAGGCCGGCCACCCGGCTCTGTCAAGATCCATACAAAATCAACA